>MNCI01028635.1:195372-339556 GCA_015680685.1 Gnetum montanum | reverse complement strand
ATTATCTATAGAATCCTCTAAATTACTAATAGAGATGCTATAAATTCTAAGGTTTTGGATTTAATCTTCACCTAACTAGTTAACAAATAATTGTCTAACTAATAAAAATCATCATTTAGGAGAATAAAGAAAATAACACAATATGGTGTAGAAACTTTTTAGTAGTTACATTGTTAATTAAATAAAATAATTGTAAGAAAATAGGTAACAAACATAACCATAAAAACACATATATCAAAAAATAAAATGAATTACATAATTAAAAAGTACATAAAGAGGTGATCCTAATGAGACTTATTTCAACTTAATCAAGCTCCCAGCAATAAAGTTAACTAATTCTAAAATATATTTAAATATAGTTCAAAAATATCATTTAATTAATATTATTTAATACAATATTAATATTTTCCTTCCAACATATAATGCATGTTAAAATGAAAAATGGTCTTTATGACATCTTGAACAAGATGATAAAGACAAAGATTTCATAACTATCTTGCATTATTATTTACTTGTAAAATAAGTACATGACTCAAATATTCAAATTGTATACATATTTTTTATTTTAGAAAAATACAATATATTGAAAAATTATGGGACAAATCCAAAATTTCATCCTTAAGAGAATTGGATCATCTATCATTCAATACCTTTCTCCTATAATTTTTTTGGTTACTCTAGGTTCTTTGCATTATAATGCATGAAGATTCAAAACCAGTCAACTCACAAAGATTATTTTATTTTTCTATACATAGAGCATGTAAGTTTTTGGGCCAAAAGTTTAACGATATGGACCAAACAAAATTTTCAATTAAATATTTTAAAATATTCAAAAATGGAGAAATGCCATAAGTATTCAAAAAATCTAAATATTTTATATTTAATCTAGGAACCTTCAAAGGATAAGTATTGGTTAACCCTCACTGCTAAAAATATATTGACAAGTCTTGGAATAACCTCAATACTAACATTGGATCATCCTAATGACTTAAGTGAGTCCCTAATGGCTAGGTCATAGCAATAACCTTACTACTAATGTCCTTAGTAACTAAGATATATATCTTGGAAGGATACATTTTGAATATGCCTCACTACATACCATTAGAGTTAATTATTTCATTGCATGGTCATAGCTAAGTTCTTAGCTACACATAAACTTACAATTCAAAATCCATGTTTGGAAATCATTCCTAACCTTTGCTATTATGGGGTAAGGTCCATTAGGGAACACCTCACTATTTTATATGGTCACTACACACACTCGCGCACACATGCACATGCACGCATGCACACACAATATTGTCTTTTTTTTTTCATATTTTCCTTTTCAAAATTTATTTAAAATAGTTCAAAGTTTTATGAAATCATCACAAGATTACATATTATATTTAGGATTAATCCAAAATAGTTTTTGTTGAGAGGTCAACTTCTAGTTGTTTAGACTTTAGCATGGAAAATGAATAAGTATCATCGTAACACTAGGATAAGAGATGAACGTTTTCACAGGAATTATTATAGGCATGTATTGGGTAGACTTTGTTTTGAGAAATAAATAATTATCATCATAACATTAGTCCAAGAGATGAACTTTTTAATAAGAATTATTATGAGTATGTAATGGCTTGGCCAATAATACTAGGCTAATAGATGAACTTTTTTATGATAATTATTATGAGTATATAATGACTTGGACAATAACACTAAGTTAATAGATGAACCTTTTTCTCATGAATTATTATGGATATGTAATGTCTCCACCAATTATTAACAAAAGATTTAAGATTAAAAACTATCATGGCAAGAATTATTTAACATGATTTTTTTTCTATGTGCAAATGAATGCTCAATTAATCAGTTTTAGGATTTCATTAATTTGAATTAGAAAAATATTCTCTCAACAAAATAATATATATTTATATATATTATAAATATATAGCTAAACTTATCATAAAATACTCAAGAAGCAAGTTAGATAATTTTTCCACATATTTCAAAAACTTACCAAATGACATAAAATTATTTGAACATAATTCCAAGATAAATCTTCATATAAAACAAGCCCAAAATGTCAAAAATTTAGTAGATCTTGGTATAGTAATAAAAATAAAAAATAATAAAAAAGATTCATGCAGTAAAAAGAAGAGTATGAAATCCTCAACAAAATATGGTAGCATCATAAAAGAAAAATTAAATAAGCCTTCTAACAAAATAGAATGCACAAAATAGGGCAAAAACATGAACAAGGAATGTAAATAAGCTTTCTTATTGTATCTTTCTTCTTTTCTTTCCTCTAAACTTCTTCAACCTTCTCTCTTCTTTTCTAAATTTTCATAGTTGTCTTCCTTCCTCACTTTCCTTTCCACCTCATGTTGTTTCTAAATATTGTCTTCCTTCTAAAAATGTAAACACTAGTTGTAATAAATTAAATGATTTGTTTCAACTATAATGGATAACATTTGGACATTATAAGTTCTCAATTTTCATAAGGTTTCTGAAAAATGAGAAATGTGATTGATATAAAAGAAAATGAAGATAGTAAGTTACTTCAAGGTTAATTCTAGTTTCAGTCTCTCAAACATGTATCCTGTGTTAAGCTAAAATGTATCCTGTGTTGTAAATAGCTTTAAGTGGGATTTACTGATTAAATTTATTGGAGTTTTACCGCAGCAGATGAACTTCAATTTGGAGAAAATTAATGCTTAAATCTGATGAACTATAGAGATCTCCCCAGGGAAGCATTGCTATTTAAGTGTTTAACATAAAATAAGCAAACTTCTCGAACATTTTGAGGTCTGGAAAAGCTGGAAGACAAAAATGTCTCTCATCTTAGAAACTTATCCGCGGAAATGTAGAAAGATGGAAAGCCTCTCGGAACAACTTTACCATTAAATATGTCCTTTGTACGGTAAAAATCTCCTCGGCCAAGAAAATATCTATGATTAAAAGTAACAAAAAAATATCCTACGTAAAGAAACATTGAAGATATTCCTTAAAATATTTCTTACAGTAAAATTGAACATCGCAAGGAAACATATTTTATGGCTAATGCAAGTAGCTCTGGATAGAAAATTTGTTTTCATTCATACGAGGCTTTCGTTCGTTTGTTCTATTTTTACGGGCAGTAATGAGCGCAGGTGCCCCAGCTGGTTTTCCGAAGCATTCTGTTCGTCTCCGCTTCACTTATTGGAAATTTATTCGGTTTAAAAGTTAGAACAATTCTCTCTTAGAATTCGGTTTAAAAGTTAGAACAATTCTCTCTTAGAATTCGGTTTAAAAGTTCGTCTGCGCTTCACTTATTTGGCACATTTCGTGAGGCCATTGAATGAAAGGTAGACAGAGCACACAGTTGACTATGGAGAAGCTTCCGATTAGTATTTTCGTGCGAGGGATAAAACATGAGGTCTACTTTGTACAATTTTAATACTGCGGTGCTGTCTCAAAAGAAAGGATTGTAAGTCAACCTCTTATTTTTCAAGAATTAAAGATGCCTTGTGATTTGAATTTAGGTACAGCTGGTTAGACTGTTTGCTCATCACCAACCTTTCCAAAAGACCCTTTTAATGAAAAGTGTACCTGCAGGGAATGATCCTTTATGAAAAGTGTTGCTAGATAATGATAAGACAACAAGGAGGTAACTACTTGATGTTATATTTTAATAGTAAGACCTGGCAAAGCTTGTTACACCTTTTAAGCTTAATTATTAAAGACCAAAAACCAATATAAAATACATCCTACGGTGAAAGCAAAATCAGATAACTTTTTATGAATTAAAATAATAATTTTGAGTCTGGCACATCCACTGACTGTTCCAACCAAACGGCCGGACAATCACGGAATTTAGAGCTCCTAACACGGAATAAATTAATCTTACGAATCACGGTGAATCTTTCAGAAATCGAATTTAAGCTTTCCTTGGCGTGCAAGTATTTTTATGACATACCATAATGTCCAGGAACGTCATTTACTGGTAAAAGGACGACTTCAACAAAAGCGTCAGCGACAACTGCAGCAAGTCGTACTGTAATCGGTCAAGATTCAAGCAAAGCAACAAAACAAAATACTGGCATTGCTTTCCTTAACATTGCTGTTTCTTTTGTTTCAATACTTCCAAAGATCTAATCATGCAATTTTTTGCAAAAGGGACAGAGAGTTCAGGGCCTATTCCCCCATCCCCAATCCTCCACCGCAATCTTAATAAGGTGGCAAATGTATTTGAGTGACGCAACATTCGTATTGTTGCTAGTTTATTCTAATATATTCCATTTCTACATGATACATCATTGTTTGACTTAGTAATGAATTCCTGAGATAAAACTGTAAGGAGCCTCAAGCTAAGAGACAAGGTCAGACGCATAATGGCCTGTGTTTTGAGCCTCATACTGGCGAGTACGCCCGGTAAAATTGTGATAGGCCTACTCCTGGGCGCAGGATCCGCAGGAAGCATAGCAATGTTTGGCTATCACGGACAGATAATGGCATTGCCAATTTTCTTTATCTGCACCTCACTCCTGTTCTGGCTCTCTACAACACAGACGGGCTGCAGCCAAGACCCCAGCGAAATCGCCCTCACAAATCTTCCAGACACTGTCACAGCGTTCACCTACGATGTTTTGGCCAAGGCCACTGACGGATTCCGCAACGCCGTCGGCCGTGGCGGAATCGGCAGTTTGTACAGAGGCGACGATGAGTCCCTCCAGGCCGAGGTGGCCGCCATGGCTGCGCTTAACCATACGAATCTTGTTCGGCTCTTGGGCGTCTGTGCAGAGCAGTTTCGTAGAATCCTGGTCTGCGAATTCATGCAAAACTTGTCGTTGGACCAGTGGATCTTCTCCACGCCGGAGAGAAGGCAACAGCTCGATTGGAAAACAAGGAAATCAATCGCGCTGGGGGCGGCTAAGGTTCTAGCGTATCTGCACGATGATTCACGCAGCTGCGTGCTGCACCTGGATATCAAGCCCGAGAATATATTGCTGGACGACAAGTTCAGGGCAAAGATTTCGGATATCGGATTACATGGCACCCGAGTGGTTAATGTATATTGTATAACAACAGTGTCACGGCGAAGTCGGACGTGTATGGATTCGGCGTTGTATTGCTGGAGTTGGTCTGCGGTCGACGGTGTGTGGACAGTGCCGGGACTGAGCGGAGTTGGTTCAATTGCAGAGATGGCGGATTCGTCGGTGGAAGTCGCTGGGAAGGAAGAGGAGGAGAAGATTGTGCGTCTGGTGAAGATTGGGCAAGTTGCCTGTGAATGATCCGCCGCTGCAGCCGAACATTCCTTTCGCTCCTTCCGCTGCTGTTTCAGAGGAGGGTAGGTTTGAACTTGAAGTGCTCTCGCACATGTGTTGAATGCTCATGCATGACTCCTGACTTGTGCGAGGTCTAACTCCTTCAGCGGCACGGTGGCCCTGAGTGCTGCAGAAGATGATTTTTTTGGCCCTTATTATAATCCACGTTCTCTAAGCGTACACGCTACACAAGTCCTTTAAAACATTTTGTTTAACATTGAACTGCATTAATGCTTAAACAATGGAACACGGAGATCCGTGGACAGAGTTTAATCCATTGCTTTCTGTAATACTGAACCTGCCGATCACCATGTAATCAATGTTATTGGGCTGTGTTCTTTTAGGGAAAGATATCTAAGTTCTTTTTGCTTGGTCAAAGGAAAGTCCAGGGTTGGAACCACTACCACTATCTACACAGCAAGCTAGAGTTAATCCACTATAAGATTTTTCTATTACAAAGTAATTCAATTGTTGTTACATTCTTAAGTAAAGGCAAGTATTTAGCTTTACAACATCCCTCATAAGAGATAGATATCCTGTATTTTATTTTATTTTATTCTTAGTATAAATTATTTTTAGGTTAAACACCCTTCCTTAATCATTGTACTATAAGTCTACGTGCATGATAACTAAGATTTAGGAATTAATGCTTATTTAGCTCTTTTATAAAAGTAAGTGGGAGTAAAGGATTCATATATTCATCTCCATATAGTTGGGATAAGGCAATGTAGTTAAAACTAAAGCCATATGACTATATAGACCCTCCAAATATGTAGCTAATAGAAAATTTTAGTAATACTTTTAACTCAACATTAACCCCTAAAATTAAATCAATAACTTGAATTTTCCAAATCAAAAGTCTTCCTATTAAGCTAAAAACTCATAGTTATGTAGTTGGAATGAGGCTAAGATAATGATGATGATAACATAAACAAGAGGTATAACATAAGCTACAATTAATATATGTCATTCCTGATGGTGAGAACATGTTTAATAGTGTTTATACTTTTAATCTTCTTGTCATCAAAGAACATGAAAAACTTAATGTGTTCAATGTGAGGGCTTTACATCAAGGAGCACCTAAGGATTCTTTTTTTGTATTCACAATGATTATGCCTTGTTTTATTATTATTCCTTCAAAGCAAATCAACAATGGAAGTCATTCTAAACCATGTTTACTATGGACACTTTTCTTAGTTTAATGCTTATTCTATATCAACACAAGTGTGCTTTGTATACGAAAAGTGCTACTTCAACATGCCTCTACTACAGTTGCATTGGTTTGACTTGTCTCACACTCATTAGTAGAAATAAATACCTTTAAATTTTCCAAAGCACTATGTGGGGTGTTAAAAACTTCTTCTTGAGTTGTTGACTTATGTAGGTTTGACTTTTGATTGTCTAAATATGATAATTCTAGAATATCTAAAATTCTAGATTATGAAAAAAAATGAGTTATTGAAATCTTGATAATGCATTTAATATAATGATTACTTGATAATTTGGTCACACTCATGATTGATAACAATGAATTGATAATTGAGAATGAAAGTTGATATTAGTGATAGATTTGTAAATGAGAGAAGGAAGGAATATGAAAACACATGAAATTAAAAAAATAATTGAATGTCAACTTTATTACCTTCAAAATAGGTCATTTCGTTTATTTATGTCCTTACAATTTATAGGAAATGCTTGGGGCCATATCTAGGAAACTTGAGAAGTCAGTCCCCATAGTGAACATAAAGAAATTTAAGCAAAATAAAGGTGAGTTGGGGACAAAATAGTTTACATTTTCCCATCAACTAAAAAATAAATAAAAATACTTTGACTTTGTCTACATTTATCTTCATGTGGATAGAGCATTGGACACTACTTGTTAATAGTCCCTCGCTTAGTATGCAATGTTTTCTTTGTCTTCCTTCCTTATTGTTGTCTTGATGCCTATATTACTGTAAAGGTGCTCATGCCTATAATGAAGAAGAGGCTTAGTTAGTAAGTCTGCCAATTGTTCATTAGTATTTACATGTAATGGTTCAATTTTACCCTCCTTTACTTCTTTCTTGATAAAATACTATTTTATATTAATGTGCTTTCTTTTCTTATGAAAAACATGTTCATGTAAGAGTTGTATGAATTAATTGTTGTCACAATATAAGTTGATGGGAAGTTCTATGTAAAAACAAAGATGATTCATGAGTTTATCTAGCCACAAGATGTATTACGTACATTCTTTCATGGCGATAAATTTTGCTTCACAAGTTGAAAGACTGCTAGATGTTTTTTCTTTCTGAATTCTAATATATTGCATTATTTCTAGAGAATATTATTGATCCGAATTAGTGGCAAGTATACCCTATGCCCAACCATACAAATCACTAAGCATTCACATGCAATCTGGTCGAATTCCATGGACTTATAGCCTTCTAAGTACACTAGTGTGTAAGAAGTGAGACTAACCATTACAATCGTTATCTTCTCAATTACACTTGTAAAATGCAAAGGTATGGTTAATTGCAACTAAGACATATGATTTTTATCATTTTTATGTTTTATGTTCTAATTTGCCTAAGAATAAAGAATAATGAATACATTATTAAATTGCTAACCTAATCTAACTAGCTACACTTAACTAATCCTAACATAAGCATTCGTTTCCACCTGGCATACACATCCTAAAAACATTTAACACTGTTGGGTTACCATACATTAAGTGTTGCTAGGATTACCAAGTGCCAAGTGTATGCTCAATGTGGTCGTACTTATGTGTTTAATTTATCACTATTTGATCTAACCTAATTTAGCTTAATTTATATCATAATTAATTATTTAATTACTTAAAGCATTAAAGGAAATTGCATAAAATACTAAATGCATAAAGGAAATAAATAATATATTTCAAAGTGCTACAAGGTTTATAAAAAAGCTCATCTTTATTAGTGCACACACTACTATGCTCAAATACAACAATGCTTGAATAAAGATCTATACACTCTTTGACTCCTACTTTAGGTAGTTAGAAAAGTATTTTAACTTTCAAGCAAGAAAACAGCAAGAGCTTCACTACAACTATGACAAAAGATGTCATAAACACAATGAGTGAGCATGTATTTATAGGAAAAAATAGACATTGTGTCGATGAGGTCATGTCAACGCATCAAATCATACATCAACATGACCATGTCGATGTGGGTGGCATCAACGGGACCTCGTTGATGAG
The DNA here is from genome assembly GCA_015680685.1 of Gnetum montanum. Lineage (NCBI taxonomy): Eukaryota > Viridiplantae > Streptophyta > Gnetopsida > Gnetales > Gnetaceae > Gnetum > Gnetum montanum. Next base: position 331,048 of record MNCI01028635.1, on the reverse strand, counting down.
GCATCATCGACATAACCCATGGTGTGACTCATTAGATCCTAATGTAGACTTTCTATCATTATGATCTCCTCCCCAATTATCATTTGAATAAGCATGAAATCATTCATTTCCTTTGGTATAACTAATTCCATGATTTGTTGTGTCTTTTACATATCTAAGTACATGGATGAGAGTATTGAGATGAGATTACCTAGGTTCTTGCATGAATCTTAGTAGAAGAGAGGTGGTAAATTCTAGGTCTAGTCTAGTGTGACAAAGAAATCTAAGTGCTTCGATCATGCTTCTGTACAAAGTCGCATCAACTATGAAAATGTTATCCTTGTTATTTATATTTATGTTGTAAGGAAGAGAAGTATTTGTGCTTTTTTTCTTTGCTAATTTTTTACTTTTCTAAAATGCTTGGTGCATATTTTGTTTGATAAATTTTAATTTCCTTCTTGTCTTTGTAAACTTGTATTCTAAGAAAATACATCAACTACCCTAGGTCTTTCATTTCAAATTCATTCTTTATGTTTGTCTTGAAGTCCTCTATAAGTTCATCATTCATGGCTATGAATATGAGATCATCTACATAGAGAGAGATTATTATGAAGTCCTTATTATTATTTTTATAGTATAGTGTTGGTTCAACATGCAAGATGACTATTCTTTTGAGACGATAGTCATTGATTTTATAGAAAAATGCTCTTTGATCTTGTTTAAGGCCATATGGAGTCTTATTTAATTTGCAAACGTTTTCTTCCTTATCTTTGATGGTGTATTTTTTTGGTTGATAAACATATACTTCTTCAGTAATACTACCATTTGGGAATGTTGAGTTTACATTTTTATAATGTAATTTAAATTTGTGACTATCAGCAATTTTAAATTATGTTTGATGACTTCTCATTTTTCATTAAGTTTGCTCTTGTACAACCATTTACAATGAATTACCTTTTTTGTCCTTTGGTCTCTCCACTAACTAACATGTTTTGTTTTTTATGATGGCTTCATATTCTCTATCCATAGCTTCTCTTCATGTATTTTTTATCAATGCTTCTTCTACATTATTTGGTTTAAGAAAGACAACTCATTATCCTACATTGTTGATAGCATTATATCTAGTTCTTCTCTCAAAGTTATTATGCAACATTTGTTCTTGAGGGTGATTTCTTTGTACCCATGATTTGGGATTGTTTTGTACTTCTATGCTTTCATTTAAATTTTGAAAATATTTTATGCTAAATTTATTTTCCATGAAAACAACATCTTTAGATGAGTACCATTTTTTCTTTATGAGATCATAGTAAATTGATGAGTCACAAGGTTTGGCCACATCGACAAGATGCCATCGACATGACCTCGTCGATGTGAACCTATCAACGTAGGGTTTGATCTATTGACATGTACCTATTAATGAGGCACTTTGATTTTGCCTATAAATATGCATGTTCAACCACATTTATGGCATCAAGTCTATAGTTGTAATGAAGTTCTTGCAATTTACCTATTCAAAACTTAGAATATTTTGTAAGTGCCCACAATAGGAGTCAAAGAGTGTATGAATCCATTCGAGCATTGTTGTACCTAAGCACTTCAGTATGTGAAATACTAAAGATAAGCTTTTTGATCAAACCTAACAAAGGAAAATCTAAGGAGGTAATCCTTCTTGATCAAGAAGGAGAGCACCTAAAAGATTACCTTATCTTGAAGAAAATCTAAGGTAATTGTACCAATAATAAGCCTATTATCCAAGTGGAGCTTCATCACAAACATTTGAGTAGTATCATTAGTAGCAACACCCATAGTCGTGGGAGATGAGACCACCAAGGTAGTAATAACATTATTAATAGCTTGATCCATATGGGTACTATGTTCAACAACCCATGTCTCTGTGAAACTCTTCCAATCATGCCTCATTCTAACATAACTACTACCCTATTAAATATTACAGAGATAATTCTCCATCTCCAAGAGGGGAGTCCCCATATCCTTATCATCCACTTCATCCTTTTGTGCATGTCCCTACATCCTCAATTCCATTATTATTTACTCCATCAATTTAGGGTGAAATTTTAGCCTAGCCACATCAACATAACACTACTAGGGCTATTAAGTTACAACTAGCTCCTCAACTGAGCGGTTTGTAACCCAAATCCTGAAAAAGCTTATTCTTCTAAACCAACATTCCTACAAATCCCTCACAAAATCATGTGGCTAATAATCCTACTTCTTCTTCATCCTCTGCATCCAATCCATTCAAGTTCCCTTCAAACCAATCACCTCCCAAAGTGCATACTATCATGTTAACCCATGCAATAATCGATTGGATAAAGGCTGGCCATCTTCCTAAGAAAAGATCGGATCTTGGAAGTCCCTTAATCTATTTTCAAATTGCTATGAATTAGCCTTGAAAAACTCTTTTGGATGTAGGTTTTGGTGTTAATATAATTTTTCATGAGATGTATAAAGCCTAGAACCTGCCTCCACTCAAGAAGAGTAATATCCATCTTAAGCTAGCAAACCAATCCATCATTATTTCCTTGGATTAGTGGAGGACATTGTGACTATCATCTATGGGTGGTCTTATCTTGCTGACTTCTTAATTATTCATGTTGAAAATTTCAAGGGGGACTTTCCAATTATCATGGTAAGGGCTTGGCTAATTACAATTCATGCATGGTTGGGAATCTAAGATCTTTCTTTAAGGATTTCAAAGGAAAATGCATTTGGAAAGATACAAGGTGCAACTATGTGTAGAAACTATGGTCCATGAAAAGCACATCAATCAAAGCATGCAGATAGTGTGTATATGAATCTAAAATTCAAAGGTGCCTATATACAAAAACCACCAAATAAGAGCACACCCAATGGCTAATAGCTAATCTTGAAAGCAGCACACTTTTCATGGAACCAACTAAGAGCTTAACATATGCCTATGTTGAAGGCATGGATGAACTAGAGCAAGTTCATCGCCAACACTCCAATGATGAACCTGATGATACTAATTAGGGAGAGTTGGAAATCCTTGAAAATTTCTAACACAAATCCTTAGAGTTGGAAAATCTACCTACTAACATGGAATATACATTTCTAAAAAATGGCAAGCTGGTAATAATCAATGCCAACATTACTCCTGAACACAAAGAGAAGTTATTGAATGTGGTTAAGAAATTGCCAACAGTCTTTGCTTGGTCATATTGAAAACTTAGTAGGATTGATCCTCAGATATGCTAGCATCACATTTATATTGATCCTTCCATCAAGCCAAAGAGGTAGCTGTAGTGGTAGCTAACTCCCAAATTGAAGCAGATCATCAAAGAGAAAATTGAACAACTCCTTAAGGCAAGGTTCATCTATCCAATTATAGATAGCAAGTGGGTTAACCCACTTGTGATCATGCCAAAGAAGGGTGATAAGTGGATGGTTTGTATGGATTTTAGGCTATTGAACATGGCTACCTATAGAGATTATTTCCCATTATCATTTTTTGACCAGGTGTGGGACACTATTTCTAGGAATTATTTCTATAACTTTCTGGATGGTTATAGTGACAAAAACCAAATTCAAATCACTCTAGAAGATTAGGTCAAAACTACATTCACAAGTTCCTAAGGGACTTTTACATATATAAATGCCATTTGGTCTATACAATTCACCTTCAACATTCCAACACCCTGTCCTTAGCATTTTTCAGCAGCAAATTGGTAGTGAGGTGGAAGTATTCATGGATGGATTCTCCACCTATGGTGCTACATTTGAGTAGGACTTGGACCACCTTGAGCAAGTGCATAAAAGATGTGTGGAGACCAATCTTTAGCTCAATTGGAGAAAGATCAATATGATGATCCAAGAGGGCATTGTGTTGGGGCATAGAATCTCTCAAGCAGGGATTGAGGTGGACCCTGAATAGATTAGGGTCATCCAACTAATAACCCATCAACCAAAGACCGTTAAAGATATCTAATCATTCCTTGGACACATTGGCTACTACTGGAAATTTATAGAGGATTCCTCAAAGATCACTAAACTTTTGGTAGTGCTAAAAAAGAAAGATGCTTCATTCATATGGACTAAGGAATGCAAAAAGGAATTCTAGCAACTCAAAGAAAAGCTTGTAGAAACTCCAATTCTATGAGCACTTAATTCATCCTAACCATTTCACATCATGAAAAATACATTAAACTATGTCTTGGGTGTTGTCCTTACGCAGTTGGATAATCAGAAATATCCATACTACATCCACGACATAAGCTGAAGTATTGTGGATGTACAACTCAACTACATGACAACAAAGAAAGAGCTAATTATGGTGGTTTATGCCTTGGAGAAGTTCAAGCACTATGTGCTTGGATACAAGGTGTTTATGCACACAGACCATAGTGCCATTCACTTCCTAATGAATAAACCAATGGTAAGCCCCCATGCCATATGGTGGCTTGTGATCTTATAAGAGTTCAATCTCACAATGGTAAACTGAAATAGGACTAAGAATGTGGTCCTTGACCATCTATCTTAGTTATGATTGGACAACAAAGAGGAGGAGAGCCCACTCTCTGATTAATTTCTAAATGAACTTCTCTTTGCTAGTATGATAAATGAATGAGTGCTTGCTAAACCTACATCGTACGATGGCATTCTCACCTATCATCTCACTCAAGAGATGCCACAATACTTGGACCATCAGAAGAAATAATAGTTTCTTCATCAAGAAAAATGCTTCACGGAGATTAATAGACACCCTTATAAGTTGTGCACCGATGGCTTGATTTGTTGGTGTGCTCATGATCTTGATCAACTATGTGTTCTCCAAGACACTCACAAGGGTCCTTGTGGGGGCCACTATGTAGGGAAATACACAACCATTAAGATCTTGATGACAGCGTGTTATTGGCCAACAATATTCAAGGATGCTCACCACTTCATACACTATTGTGAATGCTATTAATGAGATGGTGGGATGACCACTCAAACAGAGGATCCTCATTAGTGGATTCAACCACTAGAATCCTTTGACATTTGGGTTATAAACATCATGAGCTCTATCACACCCATGTCAAATGGTATGGCATACATAATAGTTATTGTTGATTACTATACAAAATGGGTAGAAGTAGTAGCTATCACTGACTATAAATCTTCCATTGTTGCACGATTTATGCAATAGAATGTTGTAAATAGGTTTGGGGTGTCACGTGCACTCACTTTATAGGTGCCACTTTTTGCAAGCTCAGGCAACACTTGGTGGTTGAACATAAGTTAACAACATCTTACTAGCCCCAAGCCAACAGTTAAGATGAGTTTACCAATAGGGAGATCACAAAAATCTTAACAAAAACAATTAGCAAATATAGTAGAGATTGGAGCACAAAACTCAATGATGCCCTTTGGGCCTACCACTCCACATGGAAACTCCCTATAGGCTACTCTCCTAATGAGTTGGTGTATAGAAAATTACCAACTCTTTCAATTTAATCAAAGGTCCATACACTTTCAATAGCCTATGACCTAGATATTGATCTTACCTTAGCACAGAAAGAAAGATTAATCAACCTTAACATGCTATATGAGAATAGACCGGTGACCCTATCTTTGAATGAGGTACACAAAGCATTGAAAAAAAAAATCGTGACCTTAGAATAAGGAAAGTAAAATTTTAACCTAGAGACAAGGTTCTCTATTGGAATCCCACACATGTGCCACAATGAACCAAGTTTCAAAAATTGTGAGAAAGGCCTTATATCATTTAAAAAACCTTTTCTTTTATGACCATGTTGATCTAAAAATCTAGATGCCCAAACAAAAAGCAACTAGTCAACATGTAACAACTTAAACCTTTCAATGAGCCCAAGCAAGCCAATGCAAGAAACACCTCATTGGATGGACAATGTCATTCAATTTTTTGAATCTCCTCCTTTCAACTTAGTCATGGGGGTGATGCCCATCTAAGCTAATCATATAAGTGGCTCTTTAGTTTTTATTCTTTTTTGTTTTATACCTTTTTTTTTACACCTTGTTGATTTTAAACCTTTTTGTTTTACACTTTGTTGATTTTTACCATTTTTTGTTTAACAACATCATTAGGACATTTTAACTCTCTTGAATATTTTAATACTTCTTTTATATGTTACTTTATTTTGATGTGTTTTTCTTATTCTATTCTAATAAATTTCTTTATTCCCAACAACACATAATGATGTTGTAGCTATTTGCTAATGGTGCTTTTTACTTAATGTTTTTCATTACTAATGTCTAGTTCCTATTTTTGAATTTTAATATTGATAACTAAGACAAAGTTTTTTCTTCATGGAATAGGCAATGAGTCCATGTCATCCACCTATTCACAACAATTTATTGTGTTTGTGGCTTTGAAAATATGAGGTCCCTTTCATTAATAAAACCTTAATGTACTTGCAACCTTGGTAGTTTCCAAACTTGGGAAAGATAAAATGGGTTGATAAGGATGTGACTTCAAGGGAACTTGGTGCTCTTTGTACCTTTCTATTCACTTTAGTGCATGAGTATTTTTTATGGATTTCTTACTATTTCATGTCAACCAATAAGAGGAAGTTAATAAAATTTTACATGGTTTGGTTCCCATCCAAAAATCCATAAAAACATAAAAATTTAAAAAAATAATGGTAATTCAAAGCACACCCTTGGACAAAATAATGGGCTATAAGCACTAGTTATGGAACTAAAAATACATGCTACCCATGCTTGATGATCCCCTCTAACTAAGGCCCTTTCTCAATTATTGCTTCTCTTTTCTTCTCTAATAAGAAATGTTGACTAATCTATGGGAGCATTCTTATATCTCGAGGAGATGATCTAGCCTTAGAGTATTAATGCAAAGTTACTAAAAGTGGTTGGTTTTGATCTGGACTAAGGATGGAATTTATTTGGTCATTTGACCATAAGATCCATAAGGGACTTCATGTGACTAGGAGATGGAATTCCATTCTACTCTCTCTCTCATCCATCAATGTTTTTCATTATTCATCTCACTGTTGGATTTCATGTCTTGTTCAATGTCTTAGTTTGACATGTTAAAATTGTTAGGTAGATTCTTCTAGGATTCAATCCTTAACTTTTTATAATCATTAATAAACTAAGAGGCCACAGACTCCTTGGTTTGAGGATATGCAAGGGAAAAAATAGGTATGTGCCTGCTATGGGTAATATCTAGTTTTATCTCTTGGTTGGGATAGTTAAGTTCCTTATCTTTAGTCATTTTTGCAATCAAATCTTTCCTCTGCTCCATCAATTGCATTCAATTATGCACTCCTTAATGAATTTCTCCAATAAAACTTCATTCTCCCATTAATTTCTCCAATTTGGTGTACTTCGTAGCTCTCTTCAAGCATTTCATCATGTTCATAGCTTTTCTAGCTCTCCGGAGACTCTAATTTCATGTTAAAACTCCTTGTATGTTTCTAATTATTTAATGTGAAAATTTTTTTACATGAACTCCATTGACAAGGCCCTGTTGATGGTGGGGATGCATAGGGAAGACCCTGTTGATAAAACCCCATTGATGCAAGGCAAAAATTGTCTATATAGACATGGCCACACTTAAGAATTTTTCACATTTTCTCATAAACAACTGGGAAGTTTCTTAACTCTTTAGAGCCTAGAACCTTTGAAGACACATAACTTCCTAATCATTTATTTAATTCACTTCGTTCTTCAATCTTGTAGCTATTGGAGGTAAGCTCTTCATTGTGAAGATCACAAACCTTGAGTTTTTAATAGAAAATTTTTCTAACTCCCACAAAGTTTTAACTAAGAAACCAACATTGACACACCAAATTATGAGAGTTAAACACTTTCAACAAGCTTCAGTGACATTCTAAGTAAAAAAGAATTAAAATAGCAATAAAATAATAAAATAATCAATCCACCATGGTCATAACTTAGCCTAATTATAGCTACCCAATGAGATAAGGTACTTAAATATTATAAGTTACACACTATATGCTAATATTTTATTAGGTTGTGGCCATAGATGACACCTAAAGGAAAGCACAAGTAGGAAGGAGGACCATCCCAACTAAGAAATAAATAACCAAAAATGAAAAGGGACCAAGAATAGCCTCTATGGACTCTGTGGACTCTATGTCTTCTAGTACACTAGCCTCTAGGAAGTAAACTTCCATAACATATGTTTGTTGTCTTCCCAATTACACTTGTGAGATGCAAAGGTATGGTTAAGTGTAATTGAGGCATATGATTTTCATTATTTTTTATGTTTTATGCTTTGGGTGCTTGAAATAAAGGATGAAGAAAATGAAGCAATTTAATTTCTAATTTAATCTAACTAACTACACCTAACTAATCCTAACATAAGCATGCATTCTCACTTTTCATACACATCTTGTATACCACTACTAGGTTACCAGATGCTAAGCATTAATGGGATTACCAAGGGTCATGCATATGCTCGAAGTGGTCATACTTATGTTCTTAATTAATCACTACTTAATCTAGCTTAATTTAGCCTAACTAAGTATTTAAACCATTAAAGAATTAAAGAAAATTACATAAAAGACTAAAGGTATAAATAAATAATTATTCTTTTTTAAAGTGCTGCAAGGTTTATTAAAATCTTGTCTTTATTGATGCATACACTACTGTGCTCAAGAACAACAATGCTCAAATAAAGATCTATATACTCTTCACTCCTACTGTGGGCACTTAGAAAAATATTCTAACTTTCAAATGAGAAAATTGCAAGATCTCTCCTACAACTATGGTAAAACATGCCATAAACAAAGCAAGTGAATGTGTATTTATAAGCAAAAATAGACACTACATCGAGACGGTCATGTCAATGCATCAAATCATGCGTCGATGGGGCCTAGTCAACAAGGCCCAACTGATGCAACCAATCCATGATTCATCATACCCCCACAACTAAATGAAAACTCATCCTCAATTTTTTTACAAATTTAGGAAGGTATGGGATTATTGACTGATGGAAAACATACAACAACACAAACAAATACTAAGTGCCTAATGTACCAATATATAATTATCACAAAATGTTTTGGTATTCAAGACTACAAAATTAAACACTAGGATAAAATTTGACAAACACATGCTCCTCTAATAATGTAAAGATGATGTAGAAGGTTAAACAGTCCCAAGAGGTGGAGGCTCCTAAGGTTTCAAAGGACCTTCTCCTAGGATTGTGCACAGTCCACATGCTTCATTAATGTGGGCCAAAATGAACACATCACAAGGATAGGGAATTTTTGGGAGCAATTCCTTGACATTGATAAACCAAGTAGCAAATTCTTTACATTTAATGTTGAATGCCTTGATTACATTCTATAGTTCCTAGTAGTCATGCATTCTTCTGGAAAGGTTTTCAACCATTGATCTTTGATCAATGAATCTTGCCTTAAGAACTTTGAGTTTAGCATTTATAATTTGAAGCTTTTTCTTAGTCTCCTTGTGGTTCTTGCACACTACCTTGTATAGAAAATATGAGCTGTCCACTTGTTTCTCTAACTTTGACCTCAATCACTTGGCAGTTAGCATTGCTAGGTTTACATATTTGACATTGGCAAGCTTCATGTATTCATTCATCTCTTCTATTTGCAACTACTTCATGCAGATCTCTAAATTGTTGTAGGCATCTATCCCATCAATTATAGGTTTCCATACCTATTTTTCTTGCAAGAGTTATTGGGGTTGGGGGGGATGTATCTCATAGACTTTTTCCTTAGCCATCTAGATGTGTCTTTTATTAACTTCTTTCTTTAGGCCAACCTGATCTCAGTAGTGGTTTTTGACTCTCTTAAATTTGAGAGCCTTATTCTTCAAGTGGTAATCTTGATCATATATTTTGGCCTAAGGCACAAACTTCCTCTATAGAAATATTTCTATACTCTATTATCAATCTCCTAAGCTCAATGTTAACCTTGGCTAGCTTCTCCTACTATTGATGGATGAATTCTTTCATTTATTATTTTTTCACATCAACATTTTGCAAGCGATTATTTTCTATCATCCACATCTCATTCTCTTGGTGCATCTAGAACAAGTCCTTTTAAACTATATATGTTTTGGCCTCAACCACATATTAGTCAAAGACAACCATCACCATCCCTAGCCCAACCTATTTAAGCCTATCTGAAAGCTATTGAAAAGCTTCATCTCTTGTTAATGCAAGGTTGAGAAGCACAAGGTTAGTAAGATGGACTCTTAACTCAACAACCTCCATGACTAAGCATTGGTTTTGTACTTGAGTCATTTTAAGTTGTCTCTCTAAAACAATGCACTTGCCCTTTACTTCAAGTAACTCCAACTGGATTGCGGTGATATTATCCAAAAAATCAAAGATATTTGGAATTAGTTGCTCGATTCCTACCAGCCAGTCTAGTAATTCCTCATGTTGGGCTACACTCAGTTGGTCACTAATAGTCCCTATGGATTTCTGCACATCTCTGAGTGTAGAAACATTTAGTATAGACATCGTAGGTATGTTCAGTACTTCTATGATCCAATCAACAACTACTTCTACTATGGTCTCCTGCCCTTGGTGCTACATTACCAATATAGTTGTTCCTTCACTCTTCCCCAAACACACTAAAAAGGTACTATCATTCCTAAAGATTTTTAGGAATTGCTATTATTATTAGAGAGACACCATCACCTTTTGAGCACTAATATTTAACCTCGAAGGTAGCTATGTTCTTTGGGCTAAGAATATTGGCCCACCTCCCTGCATTTGGCTAATCATTTGAGCCACTTCATTGAGATAACTCATTATAGGATGGTACAAAAATTGATCCCCCCCTAGCCCTGCACTTTTTTTTGCTTACTGCTCCTGCTCATGCAAGAGTTATTCTTAGATTTCTCATAAGCACTCAATGGCTATGTGGGCCTATGACATTGTTTCATAAGTGGGTGGTGGAGGTGGTAACTACTCATCTTCTTTTGACATGGTAGGGATGTTATCCTTCATCATCTTAGATCAAGAGGCGATGGAAGTATGCCTAATTGTATGATTGACATAGTAGACTATCTTTTCCCTTTTATAGAGTTTTTTGATAAGGCATGGAAATGATAGGGTTTTCCTCCCACGTTCATTCTTCTTAAAGCACTTTTCTATCTTTAGATAGATTAGTTGTGGAATTTTAATAGGTAATGTTTTGCCTAGAGCAACATAGGCATGAGTGGAGAAGATTATCACCTTGTTGACCCTTAGCATTAGATTGAGCTGCTAGGCCACTATCTTGAAGTATATATACTCTGTTGGTGTGAGTGCACCAAACTCCTTGTGATCAACCCCATAACTCCATTGGGTCCACTCCATTTTTTCCTTAGGGTCTACTTGCATTGAGATTTCTACTAGATTGGGGCTAGTATCAGGTAGACTAAGAGCCTTCATAATAGCTTCTACTAAGTAAGACACCTAAATGTCCTTGATTCTTCTGGTGGCTATTGCCTTTCTGCTATTCCAGAAGAAATATGTCTCTTCCATGTACCACTCTCCACTAGTAGTAATGATTGGTCACATGGGAGAGCTTTGCAATTGTGTCTTGACTTCTAGTGAAGCATGTTCTAAGAATGGTCCAAAGTTTAATTCTTGGAGAACTAAGCATTGGACATCATGAACCTTGATTGTATCAAGGTAGGCTTGTTTCAATGTGACCTCAAGTCTTAGTATGGACCCTAGTGCCTCTCTTCTTTGGGATTGTTTACTTGTATCCTCTTCTTTTGGAATCTATTGATCAGATTCCACATCAAGATCCTATCTAAGAGGTCTTATTGTATGAGTTTTTGCTACCTGCTCCTAAGCTTATTCTTCCTTTCCCCTTCTAGTTCTAGGTCATTTTTCCTTTGGTTGTGATGGTTCTCCTTCCTACAAGCATTTTGGTCTAGGTGCCATTTGTAATCACAACATGACCAAGGATTAGCACTTAATGTGTAACTTTGAAACATTGGGAATACCTTATCTCTTAGGGTAGTTACGTTTGGCTAAGTTATGATCATTCCCTAGTTGATTATTTTAATATTAATAAATAATTCTAGGTTTACCAGAGCTTATTGGAAGGGTTAAACTCTCAAAAATTGATGGTTTAATATTACTTTATTCATTAATCCTTTGGAGGAGTTACAAAATTTTGTAAAAAAATTTGTTGGAAACCTTAAGGTTTGTGGCCCCCATGACTAAGAGTTTATATCCAATAGCTATAGGATTAAAGAACTGAGTGATTTGGACAACCGATGTGAAAGTTATGGGCTCTGGAAGATTTGGGCTTTGAAAAATTGAAAAAACTCCACTCTTGTTTTGAAGTAAATAAAAAAAATTTCAAAGTATTGGGTGGCATTTATAGAATTTTTGGGCTATGTCAACGAGGCCTAGTTGATGAGTCTGAGTCAACGTGGTTGTTAACCACTATTGACTTTGTTAAAATCTGAAAAATATAGGGACTTTTTGAACAAAAGAGGGTCAAATGGAAGCCCAGAAAGCTAAGAACATGATGAAAATATTAGAAGAGGGTGTTGAAGTTCTAAAAATGGAGAAATGATTTAAGAATGATATTTTATTAAAAGGAATGCCTTAAGGAGCACATAGTTGGATGCACGATGGGGTGCACAAAAGATTTTGATTGTAGCAATTTCTAAGGGTAAGGAACTTAACTAACCAAACAATGAGATATGCAAGTGGGTCCTCCCCATAGTGGCACATGCCATTTTTTCCGTTGCATAACCTTAACTAAGGAGTCTGTGAACCCCATAGTTGATTAATGGTTATGAAAAGTTAAGGATGAAACTCGAAGAATTTACCTAAGAATTTCAACATATTAAACTAAGACATGAAACAAAAAAATGAAAACTAGTGGAGGTGACTTATGGAGAGAATTGATGAATGTTATAGAGAATGAAATGAATGTCCCAATCATGGTCACATGAAGTCCCTTGTGGAATTTGTGATTAAATGACCCAAAAAAGTTCAACCTAAGTCCAAACCAAAACCAACCACTTTTAGTGACTTTGAATTACCACTCTAGGACCAACACCTCCTTAAGACATAAGAATGCTTCCATGGATAATCACCATTCCTTGTTAGAGAAGAAAAAAGAAGTAGGAAGTGAGAAAAGGCTTTAGTTAGAGAGAACCTTTAGGCATGGGTAACATGTCTTTCTAGTCCCATAACCAATGCTTGTAGCCCATTTATTTTGTTTAAGGAATGTGCTTTGAATTTCCATCATTTTAATTTTTTATTATTCATTATTATTATTTTTCTTTAATTTTTTTGTTATATTTTTCTCTTTTTCTCTTTTCTTTCTCTTTTTTTTTTCTTTTGATGTAAACCACATCATGCAAAGACTTATTCAACTTCTTGTTATTGGTTAATATGGAATGGTAAGAAACTCATGAACAACATACTTGTACTCAAGATGGTAGAGATGCACAAATTGTATTGAATCCCCTTGAAGCCACACCCTTTTCAAACCTTTGAATCTTTTCCAAGCTTAAAAACTACCAATCTCACAAGTTCATTAAAGTTTTATTAATGAAAAAGGAACCTTATATTCCCAAAATAAGAAAAACGATAGATTTTGTGGATAGGTGGATACATGAACTCACTACCTATTTCATGAAAATAGAAACTATTCTTAGTTACTATTTATCATAATTCAAGAATAAAAACCAAACATTAGCAATAAAAAACATTAAGTATAAACCACCATTAGTAAACAGCAACAACACCAATGAGTCCTCTTGGTAATAAAGCACTTTTTATTAGAAGATGAGAAAAAAAGAAATAATCCACACTAAAATAAGGAAAAAAATAAAATAAATTGTAAAATATTCAAGAAAGATAAAATGTACTAATGATGTTGTAAAACAAAAAATTGGAAAAATAACAAAGTGTAAAATAAAAAATGTGAAAACCAAAAGGATAAAAAACTAAGGAGCCATTATAATGGTTAGTATGGATGGCCATCTTCCCCATGACTAATTTTTAATGAGGAGATCCAAAAAATCAAGAATTCTTGTCCATTTGTTAAGGCATTACTTCCATTGGTTTGCATGGGTTCATGGAACCAACTGCTTTTTGCTTAGGTTCTTAGGTTTGTAGATCAAAATGATGATGTAATATCATTCCCACAACATCTAGAACTTATTTTGTTAAGGTATGTGTGTGGGGTTCCAATACAGCACATTTTATCCAAGTTGAAATTTTTATTTTCCATATTATAAGGTCATGATGATTTTTGTTGAATTCCTTGTGCACTTCAGTCCAAGATAGGGCCACTAATCGGTTTTTATCTAGCACATTAAGGTTGTTCAATTGTTCTCTTTGTGCTAGAATTAGGTCAAGATATAGATCACATGCTATTGAAAATGTATGGAGACTAGATTGAATAGGAAGTGTTGGTAGTTTCCTGTACACTAGCTCATAGGGAGAGTAGCCTAGAGGAAGTTTTCATATTGAGAACTAGGCCCAAAGGGAATCATTGAGTTTTGTTCTCTAGTCCCTCCTATATTTGCTAATAATTTTCATTAAGATCTTTGTAATCTCCCTATTACTAACCTTTGCTTAGCCATAGGCTTAGGGGTGACAGGATGTTGTTAATTTATGTTCAAAACCCAAGTGTTGCATGAGCATGAAAAACATGGTGTCTTTAAAATGGGTTTCATTATTAGAGATTGGTGCATGTGGCACCCTAAACTTATTTACAATATTTTGTTGTACAAACCATGCAACAATGGATGATGTACAGTCAATGATGACTACTTCTTTTATTGAATTTATATAGTGATTGATGGCAACAATTATATATGCCTTTCCATTTGACATGGGGGTGATCATATCCATGAAGTCGATGAACCATATGTCAAAAGATTTTAGTGCTTAAATCCACTATTGAAATTCCTCTATTCGAGTGGTCATCCCACCATCTCATTGATAGCATTCACAAGAACAAACAAATTGGTGGATGTCCCTGAAGATGGTTGGCCAATAATATCCTACCATCAGGATCTTAATGGCCATGTGTCTCCTAACATAGTGGCCCCCACAAGGACCCTCATAAACATCCTAGAGAACATGTAGTTGATTAGCATCAGGTACACACCAATGAACCAGGCCATCAATGCCCACCTTGTAAATGTGTTCATTAATATCCATGAAGCATTTGCCTTGATGAAGAAACTATTATCTCTTCCTATAGTCTAGATCTTATGGTATCTCTTGAGTGAGAATATAAATGAGGACCTCATCATATCACTTTGGTTCTGCAAGAACTTATTCAGTTATTACACCTATAAAGAGGAGTTCATTAGCAAATTGATCAGAGAGTGGGCTCTCCTCTTTGTTATCCCATCCTAACCAACACAAGTGATTAGTGACCACATTTGCAGCCCCTTTTGATCTTCCATCATAAGATCAAATTCCTATAAGCTCACTAGCCATCGTATGACACAAGGGCTCACTATTGGTTTGTTTGTCAAGAAGTGAATTACACTGTGGTCAGTGTGCATAAACATTTTATATCTAGGGACATAGTTCTTGAAGTTCTCTAAAGCATACACCATCACCATTAGTTCTTTCTCCATTGTGATGTAATTCAAATATGCACCCACAAAGCTTCAACTTATGTAATGGATGTGATATGGATATTTCTAGTCATCCAACTAAATAAGTATGTCTTCTAAGGCATAATTTGGTATATCTTTCATGATATGAAATCATCTAGACTAGTTAGATGCTTGTAGAATTATAGTCTCTATGAGTTTCTACTAAAGGCTCTGCAATGCATTTTCACATTCCATGATTTAGATGAATGGATCATCTTTCTTTATAAGCGCATCCAATGATTTTGCAATCTCAAAGAAATTCTGTATGAGTCACTGGTTGTAGCCAATTTATTCAAGAAATGACTAAACATCTTTAACAATTTCTGATTGATGATTTATTACTTGGATGACCCGTATCTTTCTAGGGTTCACCTTAATCCTTGCTTAAGAAATTCTATGTCCTAGTATAATACCTTCTTGAACCATCAAATGGCTTTTCTATCAATTGAGCTGAAAATTTGTCTCCACACATCTTTTCAGTACTTGCTCAAGGTAGTCCAAGGCTTGCACATATGTGGCACCATAGGTGGAAAATTCATCCATTAAGACTTCCACTCTGCAACTAATTCATTGTTAAACAAATTCTTAGGACAAAGTGTTGGAATGTTGCTAGAGCATTGCACAAATTAAAAGGCATCTTTTGATGTGAAAAAGTTCCCCAAGGACTTGTAAATGTTGTTCTGGCCTGATCCTCTAGAAAAATCTAAATTTGGTTATAGCCACTATAATTATCCAAAAAACTATAATAGAAAATCCCAGATATAGTGTCTAACACTTGATCCACAAATGCCAATGGAATCCATATTCAACAGCTGGAAGTCAATGTAGACCTACCACTTGCCACATTTCTTTGGCACAATCACGAGTGGACTAACCCACTTACTATCCACAATGGGATAGATAAGTCCTACCTTGAGAACTTGTTTAATTTTCTCTTTGATGATATGCTTCAATTTGTGGTTCAACCACTGCTATGGCTACCTCTTTGGCTTCATGGCCATAGTAGTGTAGATATGATGATAGCATATCCTAGGATCAATCCCTGTGAGTTCAATATATATGACCAAGAAAAGGTTATTGGCCATTTTTTTATCACCTTCAATAACATCTGTTTCTATTTAGGAGCAAGATTGACATTGATGGTTACTAGCTTGCTATTTTTCAAAAATGCATACTCCATGCTAGTAGCTAAAGATTTCAACTCTAACAGCTCTTCTATAAAATTTTTAGGGATTTCTAGCTCTTCCCAATTGGTATCATCATTTGTGTCATGTGAGAGTTGGTGATGAACTTGCTCAAGTTTATCCATGCCTTCAACATAGGCACATGTTAGGCTTTCAGCAGGTTCCCTACAAAGTGTGCTACTTTCAACATTAGCTGTTAGCCACTAGGTATCCTCCTATTTTGTGGCTACTATGTATGGAATTTTTGAACTTCAAATTCATCTACACAATATTTGCATGCTTTGATGGCTATTCTCTTAATAGACCAAATTTTCTACACCTAGTTGCACTTGGTATCACTGTACGCAATGCATGGGACTCTCTTCTTCTTGATCTTTTTAAATTCATTCTCCTTAGAAATTTCCAAGAAGAGATCTCTGATTCCTATTCACACATCAATAGTGCTCAACCATGCCCTTTCCATAATAATTGGAGAGTCTCCTTTGCAATTGTCAACTTTGATCACCAGAAAATTGACAAGATAGGACCATCCATAAATAGTGATCACAATGTACTCCATAAGTTCTAAAGGAATAGTGATTGATTAATCTTCCAATTCTAGATGGATATTGCTCTTCTTGAAAGCTGGTAGGTTCTATGTTTTGTACATGTCATGGAAACTTAGATTGACATTGAAACCAAAATCAAGAAGAGCCTTGCATGCCTCATGTCCATCAATCTATAAGTAGATGAGAGGACTTCTAGGGTTAAATATTTTCTTAGGAAGGTTACCAGCCTTGATACAATCAAATACACTATGGATTAACATAATAGTGTGGATCTTAGGAGGCATTTGGTTTGAAGGGCACTCAAAAGGATTTGATGCAAAGGATGATGGAGAGATAGGACAACCAACTGCATTAATCTATGAGGAATTTTGAGGATTATTGGATTGGAAGAATAGTTATTTTTTGGATCTAGGTTTCGAACCATTTGGCTAGAAAGCCAACTATAATTTAATAGCCTTAGTGGCATTATGTTGTTGTAGCTATGGTGGAATTTCATCCTACATAGATGGATCCAGAGGTAATTCGGTTGAGGGTGGAGAAGCATGTGCTAAAAGATGAGAAGGATGATATGGATATGGGGTTTCCCCTCTAGTAGATGGATAATGAGTTCTGTGATACTTTAAAGGGTAGTAGTGGTGCTGAAAAGACGCATGACTAGAAGAGTCACATAGAGACATTAATTGCTAAACATAGTATGCATATGGATCTAGCGACTTATAAGGATACTACTACCTTGGTGGTGGTATCCTCCATGACTGTGGGTGTTGCCATTGTAGGTACTACTCATACGGTTGTGGTGGAGTTCCACTTGGATAATAAGCTTGTTCATGGTGGTGGAACTAGCTTAAATTTCCTTGAGGATAAGGCAATCTTTTAGGTGCTTTCCTTGTTGTCAATCTAGGATTTAGTGCATACACCCCAAACTTCTACATGTGTGACACAATAAGGTAACATCCTTTAGGATGTTTGTATTGGAAAATGTCACATCCTTTACCATTATCTGATTCTATCTCCATAACTTCTTCAACTATACTAACTTTGTCCTTACACCTATGGTAGGCATGTTCAGCTTCTTTCCACCCCCTACTATTATGGTCACTGCTTTGCTCTTTTGATTCTTCTATAATTTTTAGAGCAGTTTGAAATTTTTTGTCCAAAGAGTCCCATAATTTATTAACCTTGGCCAATATATCAGAAATAGATTTTTGAATTAGCAAGGTTTTTTGCTACACCACCTCATCAAGCGATGACTCCTCCTTGTTGTTTTAAAATTGGACCTCCCTTTTCCTAATGGAAGGATCCCTATTATATTCCTTAGCACTTTCATATTTCCTTAGCTCTTCTTGTTCTTTTGCTACCTACTCTATCAGCCTTTGGATCTAATGGGCTCTAATTTTTCATAGTCTTCCTTAGGCATAAACCCCAAGAGCTCTTCTCATTTCTGATCTATGTCTATCTATGATGTGAAGAAGTTGTTCCCATTGAGAATAACCATGGCAAGGGAATCAATGTATAAGAGAATAGTATCTACCCATGGTCGTGTCCAAGGGTTCATGTGTTCCTTGATTTTATCCTTAGATCTACCTTCTCAGATTAGACACTTAGGAGTGTGTCTAGTATTTATCATTAAACAACTCTAGCATTGTACTCCACCTATAGATAGATTTCAACTCCAAGGATTAATACCAACTTTTGGCTTCCTTGATGAGTGTCCTAGGAAATAGCTTTAATTTTTTCCAATAATTTTCAATATTTTGTCAGACATAGGCATCGTGAAAGGCTTAAAGATGTGTTTGTAGATCAAAGTTATATCCCCCCTCAAATTTGGGAATATTTTTCACATCAAGTTGCTTGATTTGACTATCTTTCACATGTCTAGTTGGAATTTTTACTACCTCTCGAATATTCAACATACTCCAAGTTGCTAGCAAAGGCTCATCATCATCATTATTTTGATGATGCCTACAATGTCCTCTACTACCCCTTTTTTCATGTCAATCTCTATGACTATCATTGTTGTCCCACTATTCACCTTCATCATAATTGTCCTTTCTATAGTATTTGTTAGAACTAGAAGAGGAAGAATAAGATGCAGATGAAGAGGGTGAAGAGGAGAACTACCATCACCATGGTGTCTGCCACCTCCTCTATGCTTGTCATAGCCATGTTCATCTGCATTCCTGTCATCTTGATGCTTGCTTGAGTCCCTACTTTGACTTTCACTTTTGCCTAAATTTAGATTGTTGATAGTGAATTACAACTTTAGGTTCAAGCCCCATCACCAATATCAAGGTGTGAATAATCTTTATGTTGAGAATCCTCATAGGAAGGATCCTCATTGTCATTTTAGTTAAGTACGAATAAGGGATTGGTGAAACATTTTCCCTTCAAAGCCTCATGATGCTTCTCCTAGTGTTGATCTCTCCTACGTTGTGTTTTAGTGGGATGGTAGTCACGGTAGCTATGGTCATGCACAACATACTCTTCTTGAAGATCCTGGATGCCCAACCTCCTATGGGTTTGGAGTAGCATCCCTGGCATAGATCAATTAGAAGGCATTACAATGTTGCCCTCCATATCTCAACACTGTAGTTGTTCATCCTGATGCAAGATGAAGATGAAATTAGGTACATACTCATTTGGATGAGTATATACCACTCTACATTCTTGAGGCACTAGCAACTTAGTATCATTACACTTATGAGAAGAAGACATTTTACAATTAAAAATAAGTTATTAGTGTGCTTATATTATTATATTTATTTTTAGAATGATTTTTTACCTTAGGGTTTTTCCAATGATGTGAATGATATTTAGTATGCTTAGATAAGCAGTGAGTCCCCTATGTTCAACCATACTCATCGATAACCATTCATGTGCAATCCATTCAAATTTCATGGACTCTATGTATTTTGGTACATGAGCCTCTAAGAAGTGAACTTGCCTTAACAATTATTTGTTGTCTTCCTAATTATACTTGTGATATGCAGAGGTATGGTTAAGTGTAATCAAGGTGTATGTTTTTTATTATTTTTTATGTTTTATGCTTTGGGTGCTTGAAATAGAGGATGAAAAGAATGAAGTAATTTAATTGCTAATTTAATATAACTAACTACACCTAACTAATCCTAACATAAGCATCCATTCCTAGTTGTCGTACACATTCTAAACATGTATAACACTGCTAGGTTACCAAACGTTAAGCATTGCGAGGATTACCAAGTATCATGCACATAATCGAAGTGGTCATACTTCTATGCTTAATTAATCACTACTTAATCTAGATTAATTTAGCCTAACTAAGTATTTAATCACTTAAAGCATTAAAGAAAATTACATAAAACATTAAATGCAAAAATAAATAATTATTTTATTTCAAAGTGCTACAATGTTTATCAAATGCTTTTCTTTATTACTGCACATACTATTGTGCTCAAGTACAATAGTATATTCTAACTTTCAAATGACAAAACTATAAGAGCTCCATTATAACTATGATAAGACATGTCAAAATGCATATTTATAGGTAAAAATAAACAATATGTCAATGGGGCCATGTCAATGCATCAAATCATGCATTGATAGGGCCTAGTATATGGGGCCTAGTTGATGTAGTCAATCCATGTTTCATCAAAGATTAAGGACATTTCAGTATCCTACTTGGTGAAAGCCATTGCAAAGGTCCTTAGGTTGGCAAAAACTAGGGAAAATGTTGCAAAGATTCCAATGTAGGCAAATCCTCGCATCAAAAGGGAATGGAAATAGTGGTGTTATGGAGAAGACCATAAGAATTTGGAAGCACTAACCATGATGGAACGTGCATATTTCAAGATTGACATCTTTCACCTCAATCCAATGATGAGGCCAAGTAAAATTACTTCTCCACCCATGCGTGTTCTGCTCTAAGCTATAGATTCCTAGTCAACCTTCCACAACTAATCTATCTTGAGATAAAGAAGGGGTTTAAAGAAAATGAATGTGGAAGGAAGACACTCCCATTCCCATGTCTCATCTAGAAATTATGCAAGAGAAAAAGAATAGCATGCTACACAAATGATGTCATCCAACTCGCTTCAAGTGCCTCTTGGGCAGAAATGATAAAGGACAAGGTGCCTGCTAAAGTCATCTAAGAAGAGGAGCAGCAACCACCACCTCCATCACTTACTCATGAAACAACATCAAATTCTCACGTTTCCCTTAAGAGCATACACAATATCCAAGAGTAGCACTTCTGAGAGCAAGAGTAGCAAGTAGGAATGAGTGATGATGATCCATCTATGTATCTCCTAGCAATGAGGCACCTCAACAAAGTGGCTTAAACCATAAGCTATATGGAAGGAGGTGGATCAATTTTCTTAGCCAAAAGAATGTAGCTATCTACAACATTAAATTCTAGCACTCAAGAGGTAACAATATCTTTCTTTCAATAGCACCAATTCCCAAAAATTTCTAGGAATATTGATACCTTTTTGATATGTTTGGAGGAGGCTGAGGGACAACTTTCTTGGTGATGTAGAACCATGGGTAGGAGACAGCAACATAGGTAGTTACTAATAGAATTTCCAAAGCATTAAATGCACCTATGATGTTAGTACCAAACATTTCTACTCTCAGAGATGTGTAGACATCTGTAGGAACCCTTAGCGGTAGATTAAGTGTAACCTTGCATAAGGAATTTCTTGGTTGACTTGTGAAGATTGGGTAACCTTTTTTGAATGTCTTCAATCTTTCAGATACCACCACTACAATCTAGTTAGTGCTACTTGAAGTAAGGGACAAATGCATCATAATGGAGGGGCAACTAGAAACAACCAAAGCACAAAACCAAATCATCGCTATAGAGGTTGCTAAATTAAGAGCTAGTCTCACTAATCCTTCATTTCTTAACCCTGTACTGAGATGTGATGAAGCTTTTATATAGCTTTAGGACAAGCTAAAAAAACCTTGAGGATGCAAAGGAGATGCCAATCTTTTACCAATCCTTGGCCAATGCCATAATGCATAACATCCAAAAAAAGACTTGGCCTAGATGCAATGGGAGAACAAAATTTTAACTACAAAAAATCATTGCCTGTAGAATGTTGATGCACAAAAGTAGCAAATGGTCAGTTTCATCCATCAATAGTAGGAGTAGCTTCCCAAAGTAAACAATGAACTAAGAAAATTGCTAGCCAAAAACAAAAAATCTCTTCATGGAGGAAGTTCCTACCCTTCATCAAAAATCTGTAATAGAGATAGTTACCTAGAAGAATGAGTCTCTCAAATTTGAGAGAGTCAAGAACCATTACAAAGATCAGGTTAGCCTATAGAAATAAATTATTGAAAACCACATTTAGATGATGAATGAGAAAATCAATGAGGCTTTCCAATAGCTCAAGGAAGGAGGCAATGTCTAGCAGCCTATCTTTAATGGGCTTAATGACTACAACAAAGTGGAGATCTGCATGAAAGAGCTAAAAATTGAGGAGATGATGGAGTACATGGAGCTTTCCAATCTCCATTATGCAAACCTAGCAATGTTGACTTCTAGTAAGCCATGGTCAAAATTGGAGAAATAACTAACCAACTTATACTTGTACAAGGTATACTTCAAGAATCATAAACACACCAAGTAGAAGCTTGAGATTTCCAACACTAAAGTCAAGGTTCTCAAGGCGAAGTTCACTAATCAAGTATCAATTGTTGAGAACTTGGCCAAGGAAATGAATAATTATTAGGAGCTACGCAATGCACTTAATATATTCTATATTGAATGAAAAAAATTTACTACCTGGTTCATGAATGTTAAGGAGCTATTCCCTACAATTCCATCCATGTCTGTGGGATTTTCCCATTTTAGCTCACATTGGAGATTCAGTGTGGAATGTGAATGATTCCTAGAGTAGGGAGGAGAAGATGAAGGCATTGTTAGATGTCTTTCATCTTCTACCAAAAGTTGCAACTATTGCAGGACAACCACAACCTCCTCAACCACTTCGTGCACCTAAAGCAGGAGAAGGCTCTTCAAAACCTTAGAAGCCTCCACTACCTAGGATCATTTGATCTTCTTCATTGTCTTCATAGCATTAGAGGAATTGTATTTGCTAGTTTTATCCTAGTATTTAGTTTTATTATTTTGAACATCAAAATTTTGTATAATCATTGTAAAACCATACACTTGGACACTTAAGTTTTTTGTGTTATTTGTATGTTTGTTTTGTATGTCAATAATCTCATACATTGACAACTTTTATAAAAAACTCAAGGAAAAGTTTTTATTCAGTCATGGGGGTATGATGAGTCACATGGTTTGGCTATATCAATGGATGTTGTCGATGTGACCTTGTCAATGAGATGTTTTGTATGTGACCTCATCAACAAGATATCATTGATGTGATCTGGTTGATGTAGGCTTTAACTCGTTGACATGTACCCATCAATAGGGCATCCTATTTTTGCCTATAAATATCCACCTTTTGATGCATTTATAACATCAAGTCTCATAGTTGTAACAAAGTTCTTCTAATTTTTTCATTCAAAAGTTAGAATATTTTCTAAGTGCCTATAGTAGGAGTCAAAAAGTGTATGGATCTTTATTCAAGCACTATTTTACCTCAACACTTTAGTGTGCACAATAATAAAGACAAGGTTTCTAATCAAACCTTGTAGCACTTGGACTAGATTAATTGTTTCCTTTAAGCATTTAATATTTCAAGAAATTTCCTTTAATGTTTTAAGTAATTAAAATAATTACTTAAGCTAAATTAAATAGCAAACATAAGTACAACCATTTCGGGCATATGTATAATGCTTGGTAATCCTAGTAGCGCTTAATGTTTGGTAACATAGTAGTTTTATACATATTCAAGATGTGTATGGCAAGTGGGAATGGATGCTTATGTTAGGATTAGTTAAGTGTTAGCTAGTTGTTAGATTACGTTAGTATTAAATACTTTACTCATTCTTTATTCTTTGACAACTTAGAACATAAAAGAGAAAATGATAAAAATCACATATCTCAATTACACATAACCATACCTTTGAACTTCACAAGTGCAACTATGAAGACAATGATTGCAACAGTTACTTTAACCTCCTAGAACCTAGTGCACTTAAAGAACTAAAGTCTACAAAATTCGACCAAATCACTAAGTGAATGGTAGTGATTCATATGGTTGGGCATACGGTATACTCACTTCTCATCACAAGTGTATCAGATTGTCTTGGTATTATTTCCTAGAAAAATGTATTTCTTTTCTCTAATGCTTACTTTATCTATGAATTACTTTGAAATTTTGACATGACAATGATATTTCAATGTTCTTATGTATTTTATATTTAGAAGTTTTTTATAGAAGATTTTGCAGGGGCACTTGTCTTTGTTGCTATTGGTGATCATTCTACTAGTAATGTAGGTTGCTACATTCATGGCCATGCTCCAGAAATTATTAGAGATTTCAGCATTTTTAAGAAGGCATCTCACCATGTCTTACAAGGTTATTTTTTTTCCTTCTACAATTCCATTTGATTGTGGACTATATCCACATGTGATTTGATGTAAAATGCCTCGATGTGTATAAAACTTTTTGAATTCTTGATTGATGAACTCTTCCCTTCTATCTAATCTAATGGCTTTGATAGAAACGCCCATAGTGTTTTCCATGATCATGTGGAAGTTTTTGAATTTGACTATTAACATAGCCCTACTTTTCATGTTTTCTATCCAAATATATCTTGAGAAATCATCTACCATGATAAGTGTATAATTGGCTTCTCCTATAAAGGTGATAGGCATAGGTCTAATGAGATTCATGTAAAGAAGGTCAAGACGGCTTTCTTTTCATTGCATAGTCATTGTACGAGGACTATTGATTTTCTTTCCATGAATGCATATTTCACATTTTTCTTGGATAGTATCTTTAATTTGAATTCCTATTTCTTTCTTTAAGTTTGCCAATTTTTTTCTAGTTTGCTGTAAGAGGTATGTCTCAATATTTTGTGTCAAATTTTGGCTTCTTCATTTTTTATTTGGTGCTTGGAAATGCTTAGATATGGATCTTTATGTGTTCCTTTTTCTAAAGTAGTAACCTAAACAATGATTTGGTTATTATCTTGGATGAGGTTGTCTCTCATATCAAAGTGACTGCAATCTATGCAATAGATATTATTGTTGTAGGCTTATGTTCTAATGATTTTTTCTTTGATTTGCTTTCTAATAATGCACCAGACATCTTTGAAGTTGATTGTGATTCCTTTCTTGGTCATTTTATGCTATTGAGATAAGAGGATTTGAGATATTTGGTACATAGAAGACATCAGTGATGGCTACAACCTTGTTGCTTAGTAATTTGATAATGTAGTTTCTAATTCCTTCTATATTAAGGTGGTTACCACCTCCTAGTTTATGCTACATATTCTTTTTTATTTGTATTGAAAAAGGTGACACTAACATAGTATCATGTGATTTCAACATTTTTTGTTTATAATCCAAGAATTTTGCTTAATTATTTTGCTAGAATTGAGAGCTTTGATCTTACCTTGATGATCTTGATTTGATGTCATTGC
Organism: Gnetum montanum; assembly: GCA_015680685.1. NCBI lineage: Eukaryota > Viridiplantae > Streptophyta > Gnetopsida > Gnetales > Gnetaceae > Gnetum > Gnetum montanum. The sequence continues at coordinate 305,187 of MNCI01028635.1, read as the reverse complement.
TTCTTCATCTTTGTTTTGGAGTTGAAAAGCATCAAGTTCAGAGTTGTACCAATATACTTCTATGATGTGGCCTCTTTTATTAAAAGTTTGCATATAGGGATTTGAGCATTTCTATATCCTTACGAGTTCCATCTTCCTCTTATGAAAGCTCTACCTTTGTTATCTTTTTATAAAGCCTCTAACTTGCTTGAGCTGTTTTGGTCTTTAGGATAAATTCTATTGAATCTTCCTCTTCCTCTACTAGATGTGAGGAGTTATTCTTTATCATTTTTATCAATTCTCAAACTTTCAAGTATTCTAATTTAAGAAACTAGATCATCCATAGTGAGTTGCTTGAATTCTTTATTCTATAGAAACTTCATCATCATGTTTTGGTATCTAGGATTATTGTAATGAGTTGCTACAATTTTTTTTACTTTTTGGTGCTAAGTAAAGGCCCATCCAAATTCATTAATATTTTTTATGCTGGTCTACATCTTTGTAAAAAAACTCTTTAATATTTTCACCTCTTATGACTTCTAATTTATTAAATTGAATTTTGTACAGCAATTCTTTTGTATGTTGATTTTTGATGTTGCTTAGATAATCTAAGCATAATCTTTCCCATACTTCTTTACTAGTCTTTAATGAGCACAATCTTCAAGCTATTTTTTTGATATATTGAAAATAATGATCATTTTTGCAAGTGAATCTTTTCTCTTCCACTTTTCCTCTTCTAGGAGTTCTTAAATCAGAAGATCTTCTTTGTCTTTATTTTTTTTCTTTTGGGGTGACCTTAATATGGACTTCTATAGGTTCTATTACATCTCTATAATTTTAGTAACATTTTAGTGAATAGTACCTTACTAAGAACGATAAAGCCAATATTGTACCAATAGTTAAAACAATGCAAAACTTGGTCATGCTTATCTATTTTTTTTATTTAACTTTCTAGTAAAGAGAATTTCAAATCAAAATAGACCAATTTCTAAACATACTTTTACCATTTGCATTTTTCTATACAAAAAGGACAAAACAAAAAATATAGAATATTTAGTTTACCAAGTCTCAACCATACCAAAATTGTTAAATCTTTTAAAAATATATATACTATGTATAATTCCTTTATATTGTCTACTACTAATTCATTAATGTTTAAAATTCCAAAATAAAGACACATTATTGTTAAAAATAGTGAATGTAACTATAAACATGTTATTTAATACTAAATTTTTATCTTGGTATGCATACTTCTTACTTAGCTCACAAATTATACTATACTTTATTATATAGATGTGTTGTTTGAAGACTTAGACTCTATGCTAAGCTTTGGAAAGATTTTGAAAGAGTACAAAAACCTTTTCTTCTTGATGAGTTAAACGTAAAGATGTAAATACCTTACTCAATGTTATTATGTGAATGTGATTTATTACTCTTAGAAGTAAAAGTCTTATGCCAATTCATTACATACACTCATGGCTTAAATATCTCAAGGCAAGACAAATTCTCTAACGTAATTCTCAAGGATTCACAAAATTGTGGTTGGTATTTTCATGGGATGCAATTGTTGAGAAAATAAAATATCTCTTAGGAGGATGTGCAACCAAATTCTAAGTATATTCTCCAACTAGTCAAGCAAAAGGTATTAACACATATGTGGTCTAATGTAGAAGATAAGAGACAATTTTATTCATACCACATTAGAGCAAATAAACTAAATGTAGAACCTCACCATCTCTTAGTTGCTATTATAATCAAGTATCAAAATATTATCAGCAACTTTGCTTCAGTTCTAATCATCTTAGAATTAAAAGTGGAAGATGGAGTCGACTTCCTCGAGAAAAGCATATTTATAGATTGTGCAAATCAATAATCCTTGAAGATGAGTTACAAGTGTTTCTTTCTTATGATGTAACTATCCATTTAAGACAATGTTATAATGTTGCTGAAATAGGTGTGGGTTCTTTTTTCATTTTATATTTATTCATAAAAAATGTATTTGTTCATTCGGTAAAAAAATGTTTTCCTTGAGGAATGTATTTGTTCTTTTTTTCTTTTAATTCCTATTTGCTTTTCCTTTCAAGGGAAAAACTAATTGCTGTTAGTGTACTCTGCAGGAGGTAACATGCACAACAAACTTTGTTCTTTTTTTTTCTTTTAATTTCTATCTGCTTTTCCTTCCAATCGAAAAAGGAGGTAACATGCACAACAAAGAGGAATGTATTTGTTCTTTTTTTTCTTTTAATTTCTATCTGCTTTTCCTTCCAATCGAAAAAGTAATTGCTGTTAGTGTAATTGCTGTTAGGGTACTCTGCAGGAGGAAACACGCAGAACGAAACCGAACATGAGGTACCATTTGCAATGATGGATTTCTCTTTGTAACGTTATTTTCAAATTTGCAGAGTGGTTTTCATTCTTATTTAAGTTTGATTGGATTCCCAAACATCGATGGCCAGCTCCATCATTTTCCCAAAGAGTCCTGCAAATTTGATAAAAAATTTGCATAAACAAGATGGCACCACATGACCACAGACATGATAACCATAGAGATGGCACCCTCCCTCTTTCAAAAAAATGCCTCACTACCTTCACTACTTCTGGTGCCTCCCTCTTTCAAAAAAATGCCTCACTACTTTCACTACTTCTGTTGCCTCCTCCTTTCAAAAAAATGCCTCACTACCTTCACTACTTCTGTTACAGATGATGGCAGATAATATCGCAGATAATATCACTACTTCTGTTACAGATGATGGCAGATAATAGCAGTGGTGGTACCATTTTGTAACCGTTAACATTGAGTGATGGTAACAGCCAAACATTAAGGTTGATGGTGGCAAGAGTGGGGAAAACTGCCATGGGCAATTAATGTTACATCTTTTATTTTGACAGAGCACATTGATTACCTTGGTAATGGGTGTTTGAAATAAAGCAATGAAGAAAGGTCAAGGAAGAAGCAAAAGTTGATCTAGGCGCACAATGGGCTATGTTTTGAGCACGGCAAGCCAAATTGTGATTGTCATTTGGCTGGTGCTAGCCGCGACAACTGCAATAAGCATAGCAATCTTTGACTTTAAGGCAATGCTATTAGCAGTGCCAATTTTCTTTGCATGGACTTCACTCCTCCTTTTGCTGTCTAGGAGCCTCGGGACAGAAGAACCGTGACAAAGATACCAGCAAAATTATCCTCACAAATCTTCGGACACTGTAACAGCCTTCACCTCTGATGTTCTGGCCAAGGCCACCGATGGATTCGGTACCGCAATCGGTCGTGGCAGATTTGGAACTGTGTACATAGGCACCCTCCACAAGACGGCGATGATGAGTCCTTCCAGGCCGAGGTGGCCTCCGTGACTGCAGTTAACCATACCAATCTCATCCAGCTCTTGGGTGTCTACACAGAGCAGTTTCACAGAATCCAAAGTGTACGAATTCATGCAAAACTCATCACTGGACCAGTGGATCTTCTCCATGCTGGAGAGAAGGCAGCACCTTGATTGGGAAATGAGGAAATCCATCACGCTGTGGGCAGCCAAGGGTCTAGCGTATCTGCATGATGATTCATGCAGCTGCATGCTGCACCTAGATATCAAGCCTTAGAATATCTTGCTGTAACATGTGTTTACGCATTGAAGTGGCCTGCATATCCGCTGATGCATATATGGGTTGGCATAACGCATTTACATGTTGGCATTATGCATAACGCGTTGTCATAAGGTTTTTTAATTTTCTTTCATGGTAACCGATTCTATGGCCTATAAATTCGTTCTTGATAGGAGAACAAAGGCAGCATGTAGGATTGCAGTAGTTAAGGTCCAGACACAGATGCTTGAAGGTTGCATACACCATAGCGCCCCGGTGTGAAAGAAGAATCTAAACAAGATTATTCAAAGGTATCAATGGTTGGAGGTGAATTCCATTTGCTTTCACATTCTGGACTCTAATTACTTGTGCAATTCAGTTTTTCTGCACAATTATTTTCTTACATTTGGTATTGGAGCACTAGATCTCTTTCTTGATGTGTTTTGACAATGGTCCAATTGTCTGTATCGACTTTGGACTATCCAGTTGTTGAGTTTAAATTGGATAAAATTAAATTGAATTTTGGATTTGTCATCTACTTCACTAGCATGTGGGATATTTATGTATTTATGTTATGTTGCCCATGAGCATTTTATATTGAATGGCCTATGTTGTTGTGCCCATTACTGGTGTTGCTGTGCCTATTGCCTATATTGCTAGACCCATTAAATGTGTTGTTGTGCCTATTGCTTGGTTTACTATGTTATTAGAACTGTCAAGATTACTATGTTTACTCCACAAGATACAACAAGTTTTTTTTCCCCATAATTTTAAGAATTTGATCACGACCATCATATTCCAATAAGTTAATGAAGGATATTTTACTGCCAATTTAGTTAGTTAAAAGCATGTGGATTATGTTTTATGACTTAACCGTAAAAATATACATAATGATAATGGAAAAATATACATAATGATAATGGAAAATCATTGTGTAGCTATGTAACATGTATTAATCTATGACAGTGCTTTTATTATTATTAGAAAAAAATATAGGGTATTAACCGTGTTTCCTTTTTCCCACCGTCACAGTCCAAACTATCAAGTATTAGAAGTCAAAGGATAACTTTGCTAAAGTCCTAAGCAAGCTAGTTATATGCATCAATATTTTTGATAAAATTATGTTTATACCATGTTAAATTTGGTAATTTATCAATTTTATACATATTTTTGTATATATATGCGTCATTTTCTACATATGAATTGTATTTAGTGATCTATATAATTTTGTATAATTAGAGAGTAGCCACTGCATTTAATTATGCAAAAATATGTACTAAAGAGTTTTTGGATCACATATGGTAGACAACATTAAAATTGTTATTAATCATATGTAATATGATAAATTATATCCCATAGGAATTTTTATTGTATTTAATATGATTAATCAGGATGATATGTTAAATTATTTTTCTTAATTTGTCCATGGGGATTAAAAAATGGAATATAATTTAATAGCTTCATCGTAAAGATATATGAATCTATTTGAATTAAAATTTAGCCCACAGGCAATTTTATGTCATTTGATTCATATGGTGTGAAAGGAGAGAATTCTTCTTCATTTAGGGTAGATGGACATTGATTATGATATCTATCAGGATGAACCACCTACCATTACAGCAATCAACCATCTAGATGATATTGTTAATTATAAAAATTGGGAGTGATCTAATTGCCTTTGTGTGATGTTCATAAAAACCAAGATCTTAGCTAGTATGCGTGGTTCACTAGGATAGTATGACAATGTGTGCACTTTGTTAAAGGCCATTGATGACCAATTTGAGCCATCAGACAAGGCGTTGGCTAGCACCTTGATAATGAAGTTCTCATCCATTAAGCTCATTGAAACTCATGGTGTGTATGAGCACATCATACAAATGAGGGATATAGTGGCTCAACTCAAAACACTTGAGGTTGAGATGTCAAAATCGTTCCTTGTGCACTACATCTTAAACACACTCCCATCGTAGTGCAAACCCTTTAAGATTTCTTATAGCACACATAAGTACAAATGGTCAATCAATGGACTAATGACCATGTGTGTGCAAGAAGAGGGAAGACTTGCTATGGAAATGAAAGAGAGTGTGCATCTAGCTACACAAGGAAATAATAAAGAACAAGACAAAGGTAAGAGGAAGGTCAACTTACTTGCACAAGTTTATATTAAGAAGGAATCCAAATTTTTTTTTATAAAAAGAAAGGGCACATAAAGAAGGATTGTTCTAAATATTAAAAATGGCTTGAAAAGAAAGGTACTCGATGCTCACTTCTTTGTTTTGAATCTAATATGGTTGATGTTGGGCATGACACATGGTGGATTGATTCTGGTTCTACAATCCATGTTATCAATTCCTTGTAGGGGGTGGAAAACCTAAGGAAGCCAATGGGAAGTGAGTCATGCATCTATTCAAGCAACAAGATGCCCTCACATGTGAGGTAATCAGAACATGCAAATCAATTTTAAGTAGTGGTTTTGTTTTAGAGTTTGAAAAGACATTTTATATTCCTAGTTTTTCAACGAATTTAATTTCTATTTTAAGGCTTGTATCATTGGGATTTTCCTTTAATTTTTCAGACACTATATTTAGTTTATATTATAGATCTAAACTTATTTGAAATGGAACATTGATAGATGGTCTTTTCAAAGTTAATTTACAAAATGAAACTTCCTATACTTCTATGCATGTTCATACTAGCATTAAGAGATGTGTTATGAATGATGAATCCTCTATGTTGTGGCATCATAGATTAGGACATATCTCTATTGAGAGAATAAAGAGATTAGTAAATGATGGAGTACTAAGTACTCTAGATTTTATTGACTTTGACACTTGTGTGGATTGCATAAAGGGAAAGTAGACCAATATGTCAAAGAAAGGTGCCAAGAGGAGTTCAGACATATTAGAGATCATACATACAGATATTTGTGGTTTAGATATGGATGCATATTGTCAAAAGTATTTCATTACCTTTATTGATGCTTATTCATGATATATGTATCTCTACCTACTTCATGAAAAGAGCAAAGATTTAGATGCCTTTAAGGTGTTTAAGGCTGAAGTAGAGAAAAAATGTGGTAAGCAAATAAAGATTGTAAGATTTGATAGAAGTGGTAAATACTATGGTAGATATATTGATGATGGACAAGCACCTAGTCTATTTGATAAGTTTCTTCAAGAGCATGGAATTGTTGCCCAATACACTATGCTTGGTTCTCCAAACCAAAATGGTGTGGTAGAAAGAAGAAACTGAACATTATTGGACATGGTGGAGAGTATGCTTAGTAGCTCCAAGCTTCCTAAGTCCTTATGGAGTAAAGCTCTCAAGACAGTGGTATATATATTAAACTAAGTTCCAACCAAGGCTATCTCAAAGACACCATTTTAATTATGGAAAGGTTGAAAACTAAGTTTGTGATATATATGCATTTGGGGATGCCTATTTGAAGTAAGAGTCTATAATCCACAAGAAAAGAAGCTAGACCCAACGAGCATAAGTGGGTATTTTGTTAGATATGCTAAAAGGTCTAAGGGATACAAATTTTATTGCCCATCACTTACTACTAGGTTTGTGGAATCAAGGAATTTCTTAAGAATGAATTGATTAGTGGGAGTAGTAGATCTTGGAACATTATTCCTAAGATAGATCATATTGATGCTCAATACACTATTTTAGATGATAGACTAATTGTTGTGCACAATATGCCTAGAGCACAAATGTGTAATGAACAACAACTAGTCATTGTAGTTCCATAAACTACTATTCAAGAAGTAGTAGATCCAGTTGACCAATAGATATCAAAACCTATTGAACAACTTGTCGAACATCATGATCCTCAAGAGAAAGATGAACTAACATTAAGAAGATCTACTAAAGTAAGATGGTTAGCAATTCCTAGTGACTATAGTGTGTATCTACAGGAGTCTAACTACAACATAGGAGTCGAAAATGATCCTGAAATGTTTTCACAAACCATGAGTTGTAAGGAATCTAACTTGTGGTATGATGCCATGAAAGATGAGATGAACTCTATGTTATCTAATGGATTTTGGGATCTTGTCAAGTTTCTCGATGGTGTAAAATCCATTGGATGCAAATGGGTCTTTGAGACTAGAAAAAAAACTCATTGGGTAACACTGAAACATATAAGGCCAAACTTGTCGCTAAGGGGTTCTCTTAGAAAGAGGAAATAGATTACAAGGAGACCTTTTCCTATATCTAATAAGGACTCCCTTCATGTTATCATGGCATTGGTTGCCCATGTTGATCTTGAATTACATCAAATGGATGTGAAAATAGCTTTCCTTAATGGTGATTTAGAGGAAGAGGTTTATATGAAACAACTTGAAGGAGTTTTCTCTAGTGATGATGAGAAATTGGTATGCAAGATCAAGAAATCCATATATGGATTGAAATAGGCCTTTTGTCAATGGTACTTAAAATTCCATGATATCATCACTTCATTTGGTTTTGAAGAAAACACCATGGATCAATGTATATAGTAGAAGGTTAGTAAGAGCAGAATCTATTTCCTTATTCTATATGTGGATGATCTCCTTCTTGCAACTAATGATAGTGGATTTATATACGAGGTGAAACATTTTCTCTCTAAGAATTTTGAAATGAAGGATCTAGGTGAGGCATCTTATGTCATTGGCATTTAGATCCATAGGGATAAATCTAGATGTATTCTGTGACTGTGACAAGAAACCTATATCAATAAAGGTTTAAAGATGTTTCAAATGAAAGATTGTTCACCAAGTATAGCACCCATTGTGAAGGGTGACATGTTCAATTTGAACTAATTCCCTAGGAATGATTTAGAGAAGAGTTAGATGAGAAAAATTCCATATGCTTCAGTTGTTGGAAGCCTTATGTATGCTCAAGTTTGCACAAGACCTGACATTACATTTCCTGTGGAAATGTTGGGCAGATATCAAAGTAATCAAAGTATTAACCAGTAGAGGGATGCAAAGAAAGTAATGAGGTAACTTCAAGGTACAAAAGACCACATGCTTATTTATAAACAAACTAACTCCTCGGAGGTGATTGGCTACTCTAATTCAGATTTTGCTGGCTATGTTGATTAACAAAAATCCACATCTAGTTATGTTTTTATGCTAGCTGGAGGGGGTATACCCTAGAGGAGTCGAACGTAAACTTTGATTGCTACTTCCACAATGGAGGCAGAGTTCATTTCTTGTTTTGAGGCTACTTCACATGGTGTAGAGTTAAAGAGTTTCATAACTGGACTTAGAATTGTGGATTCTATATCTAGGCCATTAAGAATGTTTTGTGACAATTCAACTATTGTATTTATGGCTAAGAATAATAAGAGTGGTAGTTGAAGTAAACACATCAACATAAAGTACTTAGCCATAAAGGAACACATTAAGGAAAACAAAGTGTTCATTGTGCATATAAGCACTAGATTAATGATAGTTGATCCTTTGACACAAGGAATGCCACTGAAGTCATTTAGGGATCATGTAGTTCATATGTGACTTGGTTTATAATGTAATTTTTTGTACGTACAACTTATAGTATTAATGAAGCTCTTATTCAGTTGTACTATTTTCTCATATGGTTTGCGCATATAGTTATTAGAGAAAATACACATATAGCAAGGCCTTGAATGAACATTAGGTTTATTCATAAAGTTATCTTACCATATAAGGAATTATGTTTGAGACATAATCCATTGTAATACATGGAAGATAATACTCACATTAAGAGGAACTATCACCATGATTCATGCATTTATATCTTGAACATTGGACTTGATTAAATATGGAGACCAAGTGGGAGATTGTAACATGCATTTACACATTAAAGTGGCCTCCATATCAGTTGATGCATATATGGGTTGGCATAACATGTTTATGCATTGTCATAACATGTTTTTGTGTTGGTGTTGGGTTGGCGTTCACATCCGGATGTAGTTTTGGATCTCTTATTTTTAAATTTTCTCTCATGGTAACCAATTCCATGCCTTGTAAATTTGTTCTTGATGGAAGAAGAAAAGCATCATGAATCATAGCAGGATTGTAGTTCAGGTCCCTTTCACAAACACTTGGAGGTTGCATACACCATCATTGCAGAGCGTCAGTATGAAAGAAGAATCTGAACAAGATTATTTGAAGGAATCAATGGTTGGAGGTTAGTTGCATTTTCTTTTGCATTTCTATACTCTAATTACTTATGCAATCTAGTTTTTCTACATAATTATTTTCTTACAATTGCTAGACAACAAGTTTAGGGTCAAGATTTTATATTTTGGTATGGCCAAGATGCTAAAGCGGGATGAGAAGAGCCTCTTGGTTATGCTGTAGCTGCGGTGCATGCCTAAGTACATTACACCAAAGTGGGTACTGTATAACCAAGTCATCATGGCCAAGTCAGATGTGTATAGCTTTGGCGTGATTTTACTTAAATTGGTTTTCAAGCATCAATTTGTGGAGAATGGTGGGAGTGAGTGGAACTAGTACCTACCTTGTATAGCTTAGTTGAAGGCATGCTAGGGTTTGATTGTAGATATGGAAAACTTGGTGGTGAAAGTTACAAGGATTAAGGAGATGGAGGAGATTGTGCATCTGGTGAAGATTGCATTGTGGTGTTCGCATGGTAATCCTATGAGTCAGCCCGCCATGAGCATCATGGTGTCCATGATCCAAGGAAAGTCACGAGTGGATGATGTACTGCTACAGTCAAATATTCCTTTTACTCCTTCCCCTATTGCATCAGAGGATAGTAGCATCATTGAAGTCATCATGCATGTCTATTGAATGCTCACTTGTGAACCATAATCTTGGGGCAATACCATTACTGTTGGATGGGGGTGGAGAGTTGAATTAGAACTTTTGAGGTTCCAATCTAAAGTCTTACCACTAAATTAACATCATATTTTTCGTTATTTTGTTATTTTGATTAAGATAGATTTGATATTTTATTTTTATTTTTAATATTTTTTAATGGCCAACAATTATAGAAGTCTTTAAAAGATTTTTTTTATTAAACTACGTGAGTTCTTTGACAATGGCATGTGGAGATCCAAATAGAATTTATTCCATTATTTTCTAGAATAATGAATGTATGGATCAACAAGTACTTAGTGTTTTATTCTAATGTGTATTTTTGGGTTAGAAAATGTGGAGGAGAGTGATTAATATATTAAACTCACCAAAACTCATGGAATCTAACAACTCTCATGTTAAGGTTATGATGAATGAGGTACACTTTATTCACCAATCACCATAACGATAGGTAGACCATTAATTTACACAAGGATTTTATCATAACTTGTTATGGACTAGTTTATCAACCTAAGAGTTTTAGTGTGCAAATGTAATAATGAGGTATTAACCTAGTGATACTTGTTTTCTTGATAACTTGATGTTACAAGTTCAATTAATTATTATTTATCTCTTAATAGAAATGAATAAATATAAAAAGAATATTATTAATAATAGTGGTGTTTATAAAATCTTGTGCATTTGTGGTAAATATTATGTTGGTGAAACTAGTAGAGGCTTCTCTGTTAGATTGAAAAAGCACTTAAAAGACATATAATATAATAGATCTTCAAAATCACCTTTTGAAGAACATATAGAAAATAATAAGTATTCTTCAAAATGATAATTTTGTAGATAGAAAAATCAAAGAAGTCCTTGAAATTAGAAATTATTCTAATAGTATTAATCAAAATCAAGGCTAAATTGCCCACTTAAAATGGTGGCCTATTTTAGCAAAAATTAAGTAATATAGAAATTTTCTTTAAACCCTACTTAATTTAATCTTTTTCTCTCTAAAAATAATTTTTAATATTATATGTAATATATTCTATATCTATTTACAAACTCTTCATCTTATATGTTAGAAGTTGTGAGTTAAATTATGGTGACTATCTCATTATATTTCTAGTTTCCTTTTTCCACTCAAACCTTTTACATTTTTAACTAATTATATTAAATTACATTTTAGTTATTTTTTTAAAACATTTTTAAGTAGTACTTTTACTTTTCCTAAAAAGCACTATACCCCTATACCCACTAAAGTAATGACCCCTTATCCCCTACTTAGGCTACCCTTTTATTTATACTACTTCTATCCTACAAGTAGCCATTTTTATTTTAGCCCTTATTTCTCTTTATAAGGTACTTTGAATAATGAGGTGTTAGTATAGTGGTATTAGTCTAGGCATGGTAACCCCAATTCACAGGTCTAATTCTACTAGATAGCACTAAGTTATAAACTTCTATAAATCTTAGGGTGTACATATGTTTCACTTATTTTAGGTTCTAACATCCCTTGTAAAATGTATTTAAACATAATATTCTTTTTATTTATCCATATTATTTATTTCTACAACTAGTTTTTTTTATTGTTGTTATATTTTAAACTTTTTTCCTTTTATTTCTTTCCTACAACTAATGTTTTTTTTCTAAAACTAAGCTTACCTACTACATCTTAACTACCTATTAACTATAATGTGATTTATTCCCTCTCCAACCTTTAAGAAATTAATGAATCATTACTGAAGGGCTATGTCAATGGGCATGTGTTCACACATCCCCATCAACACTTCCCCATCGATGCATGATCTAATGCATCGATGCATATGTGTTGATGTGGTATTTGAGTTTGCCTATATAAATGCTCACATCCACTACATTTATGGCATTGGTTAGATAATAGCTTAGAGAAGTTCTTACAGTTTATTCCCATAATAGTTAGAATATTTTCTAAGTGCTCATAATAAGAGTCAAAAAGTGTATGGATCCTTATTCAAGCACTAATGTCCCTAGATAATTTCCTGTGATTGCAATAAAGACAAACTTCTTAAAATACCTTGTAGCATCTGGAAATAACTTAATGGTTACTTTAATATACTTTATTATTCATGTAATTTACTTCCATGTCCTTAGTTAATTAAATAAAATTAATTAATACACATAAGTTAAACCACCCCGAACATAACGTCAATGCTTTGTAATCCTAGTAGTGCTAGCACTTGGTAATCCAACAACATTATAACATGTTTAGGATGTGTATGGTAGGTGGGATTAGATGTCGGTGTTAAAAAAATTTCTTAAGACATTAGATACTTCATTAGATTAATTAATATTTAATTATATTTGTTTTAAACTTAGACTAAAATAGATAAAATGTAAAATTATACAAATCATGTGCCTTGGTTACACTTAACCATACACTTGTACTTACAAAAGTGGAATAAAAAAGACAATGATCACGTCCTTAGGTTCACCACTTAAATGATGTGCATTTAGAAAAGTAAATTCTATGGAATTCAATCGAATTGCTAGTGAAATCTTGTGATTTATATGGTTTGGCATAGGGTATACTTGCTACTCACCATTAGAACCATTGTTAGGGACTTTAATTAGCTATGTTTGCTATCTAGGAAGTTAGTGACATCATTCAACAACATTGTAATAAATCCTAAGGTTAACATCATTAAGATAAATAATAATAACACATGCACACTTTTTTTCTTAAGTACTAACATTGTTTCTTCTCACAAGGAAAACACTCCACCACTCTTTATGGGCAATTCTAATAAGCAACAACCCGAAGGCCACAAGACACTAGTGCCCAAAAAATTTAAGATTATCTACACTCATATGGATGAATACACTATGAACTTTACCTTCATTCTACATCAGGATGAACAACTATGGTGGAGGAAAATAGAAGGCAACATCATGTTGCCTCTTGACCAATATGTTCCTATAATGTTGATGAACAATCTTATCTAGTTGGGCATTGCAGGACTTAAGTACAAAGTGCAAGACCATGCCTATTAAGATTATCATCCCATAGAGGCATAGAAAAAAATAGATTAATGGAATCACAATATGAAGCATTAAAATAAAAACAAGGCTATACTCACTTGTTCCTATAACCACATAAAGAAGGAGAGGACTACTTTTTGAGGGCCTCTCAATACACAGATTCTTCTTCTCTCCTTGATGAGAAGACATATAATTGGTGATTGCAGTCCGCTGTTGACAACCATGATTTTGGAAAGAATGGATTTCATGATCAAGGAGTCTCAAATGGGAGTAGTCAAGGTAAGAACGAGCATAAGCATCATGACAAGGTAAAACATGGTGATCATAGTAGGGACTAAAGAAGAGAAAGTAGTGGGCATTGCATTGGAGGGGGCTCCCCTTCCTCTTCATCTTCTTCATCCTTATCATCTTCCTCCTCCAATTGTAATCAAAGTTATCAAGGCAACAAAAACCATGACAGAAGTGAATGATAAGATTAAGATGATTTCCAATCTCACCATAATGACAAGGACCATAGGCATGAGCAAAATAAAGATGATCACTCTAGAGAAAGAAGGGACATTAGGACTTGTTAGGAGCATCATCACCATGAAAGGGATCACCAAGATCGCTATGACTATGATGAGTCCTTACTTGCTATAAGAAACATGTTGAACATCATGGAGGCTATTAGAATACCAACAAGGCACATGAGGGACAACTGAATTAAATGATTGGATATGAATAATATCCCTAAGTTTGAATGAGGATATAATTTAGATCCACAAAATCATCTACAAGTATTTCATGATGCCTATGCCTTACAAAACGTGGATAATGAATGGAAAAAATTGAAGTTATTTTCTAGGACACTCATCAAAGAAGTTGAAATCTAGTACTAGTCCTTGGAATCAAAATTAATCTAAAGGTGGAGTATGATGCTTGAACTATTCAATGACAAGTACTATATATACTCCTGAGTGTCCAACTTTAGAAGGAAAATCCAATGGTGAAAGAAATGCACACATGAGTCCTTGGATGTAACTATGATCAGGTAGTACTCTCTATTACATCGATGCCTAGGCAATGGCTATTCTCAAAGGGAGTAGCTATGCCATATCATAGATGGGCTCTAATCTAAAACAAGGTGAACCCTTTGGGTCTATGTGCAAGGGATACTATTGGAGCTAAGGGTTCATCAAATCCAAAGGCTCATTGAGCAAGTTGCAAAAGAAAAAGGTGAGCTAAAAAAAAGAGAAAGTGCAGAAGAGTACAACAAGTATCTCTCCCTCTACAAGAGGGAGGTTTATTTCTACGACAATGAGAAGGAAGCACTACTTGATGAAGTGGTACAATGAAAAACCTTTCTAATCCAAAAATCTATCTTTGAAATATCAACCAAGGCTGATAAAATGTAAGACTCCTTGGATGAAAAATTCCAAACTACTGTGAGAACTACTAAGGAGAAAAAAGATCAAGGAGGTAGTGAACATGACAAAATAAAGAAAAAGGAAGCGAAAACATGCCCATGACATGAGAAGGGGCAGAGCTACTACAATAGAAGAGGTTATGGATTCTGAATTAGATGATGATGGATATGAAATTTGTTAGTATGAACATCCTAAGGAATGTTGTTCAATTATGTCACACTTGCAAGAATTTGGGATGTACACTTTGAATCCTTGCTTAGAAAAATGGCAAATACCTAGGAGGTTGCCTTATCCTCAAGGTAACTATTGGTAGTTCCAGTAACAAGCCTAGTATTTGAGTGTAGCACCACCTTAGCCTCATGAGAAATATTAGTAGTGGGAGCATCCATAGTTATGGGGGATGTCACCACCAAGGTAGTAGTACCATTACCACTAGCTAGATCTATATGGGTACTATCTTTCACAACCTATCTCCTCACATGACTCTTCTAGTCACACTTTCTTCCAATATCACTACTATCCTCATGAATATTACAAGGCATCATCTCTAAGGGGGGAGTCTCCATCTCCTTATTACCCTTCTCATTCTTCCACTCTTACACCTTCATCCTTAACTCCTTTGCCACCTACTTCATCTATACAAGGAGAAATACCAGCTCAGCTATAGCAAAGAAATGCCATAAGGGCCTTGAACTTATAATCAACTCCTCAACCAAGAGGTTTTGATACTAAACCTTGAAAAATACCATTCTTTAGAATCACCAATCCAAAAAAGCCCTCATATATACCTATGGCTATTATCCATGTTTCTCCTACCTCCTTTGAAATGTCTCTCAAGAACCCTTCAAACCAAAATGCTTCCAAAGTGCATACTGTAATGTTGATCCATGCGGTCACTAATTGGATTAATGCTAGTCACATTCCTAGGAAGAGATCTGATCCTAGAAGTCCCCTTATCTATTTGAAAATCACTGAAAATGAACCCTGTAAAGCCTTCTTGGACTAAGGTTCTACAGTTAATTTGATTTCCCAAGAGATGTACAAAGCCTAGAACCTACCCACAGTGAAAAGAGTAATATAAGGTTGGAATTGATAGACTAATACATCATTATTCTATTGGCATTGGTGGAGGACATTGTGATCACATCTATAGATGGTCCTATCCTATTGGCTTCCTAGTGATTCGTGTGGATAACTACAAAGGGGACTTCTCTATCATTATGGAATGTGCATGGCTGAGTACCATTGATGCATGGTTGGGGATAAGATACCTTTCATTCAATATTTTCATGGAGAATAAATTTGATAATATTAATAAGAATCACATTTTATGCATCATGTATAGTGACATAGGTTCCACTACATGCAAAAATTATGGACCATAAAAAGCACAACACTCAAAGCATGTAGGTAGTGTGTATACATCATGAAAATTCCAAGGTGCCTGTATCCAGTCATCACAAAATAGGAGGCCACCTAGTGGCTAACAATTGAAATAGAGGATAGATTAACACTAGGCATGGAATCCATTGAGAGCCTCATGAGGTGTTATCTAGATAACATGGACCAACTAGAGTGGAGCCATTGCCAACTCTTCAAAGAATAATGAGAAATCAATTGGGGAGAGTTAAAGATCTCTCAAACATTCAAGAAGAAGCCCCTTGAGCTAAAAGCTCTACCAACTTGTATGGAATAGGCCTTTCTAAATAATTCATAGTAAGCGAGTTATCATCAATGCCAATCTTGCTCCCTTGTAGAAAAAGAAGCTATTGGAAGTTATCAGAAAATGGCCAATAGCCTTTACTTGGTCATATCATGAGCTCGTAGGAATCGATTATAGGACATGCCAACATAGGATCTATACAAACTCCTCTATAAAACCAAAAATGTAGTCAAAAAGAAGATTGAATCGTAAGCTTAAACAAAACTTCAAGGAGAAAATTAAATAACTCTTCAAGGAAGGGTTCATTTATCCCATTGTGGATAGTCAGTAGGTTAGCCCATGTATCATAATTCCAAAGAAAGGAAGCAAGTGGAGGGTCTATATTGATTTCAAGTCATTGAACATGGAAACTTATAAGAAACACTTTTTGTTACCAATTGTTGATCAAGTGTTTGACACAATAGTAGGGCATTACTACTGCAGCTTTCTAGACATGTATAGTGACTATAATCAAATCCAAGTTACACTAAAGGATTAAAACAAAATAATGTTCACAAGTCCTTGGGGAACTTTTGCATACAGGAAGATGCCCTTTGACCTATGTAATTCTACTCCTACATTTTAACATTTGGTCCTCAGCATCTTCTAATACTAGATTGATAGTGGGGTGGAGGTCTTAATGGATGACTTCTCCACCTACAGGTCTACTTTTAAGCAAGCCACTATATAGAGTAAGTGCTTAAAATATGTGTGGAGATCAACCTTAGGTTAACTAGTAGAAGAGCCATTTAATGATCCAAGAAGGTATTATCTTGGGGCACCATATTTCTAGCAAGGGGAATGAGGTAAATCCAAAAAAGATAAGAATCATCTAAGGAATCTCTAGAAAACTTGAAATTATTAAATTTTTGAGGTAATTCCTTAGGCACAATGGTTATTATAGATACTTTATTGAGAACGTTTCAAAACTTTTCAAATAATTAGCGGAGCTCATAAAGAAAGATGCACTGTTTGTGTAGACTAAGGTGTGTGAGCATGCATTCTAGCACCTCAACAGAAGCTCATAGAAACACCAATCCTACAAGCTCTAGATTGTCCCAAACTATTTCATATCATGTCATATGCATCCAACTATGTGTTAAGAGTTATGCTTACAATCTAGATGATCAAAAATGGAATTATTGTATCCACTATACAAGAAAAAGCATTGTGGGTGCACAACTAAATTACACCATCACTAAAAAAGAACTCATGGAAGTAGTGTATGTTTTAGAGAAATTCAAGCACTATGTTTTTGAATATAAGGTGTTTGTACACATAGACCACAATGCTATCAAGTTCCTCATGAACAAACCAAAAGTGAGTTCCCCATGTTATATGATGGCTAGTGATTTTTGTAAGAGTTCTATCTTACAATGGTGGACAGAAAGAGAACTGAAAATGTGGTAGCTAACCACTTGTCTCAATTATGATGGAACAAAAATAATGAGGAGAGACAATTCTCAGACCAATTCCCTACTGAACTCCTCTTTGCTAGAGTTATAAATGAGTAAGACCTGAAGGAGATCAACTAGTGCAAGAACATCCTATCCTACTTTCTCACTCAATAGATGCCATAGGCAAACAACCATTAAGATCATCATGGTAAGATATTATTGGCTAACACTTTTCAAGGATTCATATCACTTCATCTGCTCTTGTGATAGATGCCAATGAGACAGAGGGATGACTATCATAAGAAAGGGTTTTAATAGTGGATCCAACCACTGGAGCCTTTTGACCTATAGGGAATTTTCTTTATGGGATCCATCAACCCCATGTCCAATGGGAAGGCCTATATAATTGTAGCTATTGACTACTACATGAAATGGATAGAAGCTATGGCCATCACTGACTGTACATCCTCTATGATAGCCTAGTTTGTATAACAATATGTTGTAAATAGGTTTGGTATGCAAAGGACACTTATTTCTAATAATGTGACACACTTTATAGGTGCCACTTTTTGTAAAATTATGCAACTCTTGGGGGTTAAGCATAAATTAACAACTCCATACCATCCCCAAGCTAATGGTTATGTTGAAGTCACTAATATGAAGTTAACCAAAATACTAATGAAAATAGTTAGTAAATATAGGAGAGACTAGAGGTCTAAACTCAACGATGTCCTTTAGGCTTATCGTTCAACTTGAAAATTTCCTATTGGATACTCTCCCTATGAGCTCATGTCTAGAAAGCTTCCAATACTTCTTATCCAAGTAGAACTCCATACACTATCAATTACATGTTACCTCAACTTGGACCTAAGTGTAGCATAGACAGAATGATTGATGAACCTCAATGTGCTAGATGAGAACTAATTAGTAGCCCTATCATCCAACAAAGTGCACAAGGCATACAACAAACAATGACATGACCTAAGGATTAGGAAAGTCAAATTTTAACTAGGAGATAAGGTGCTCTATTGGAATCCCATGCATGTATCTCAATGAAGTAAGTTTTAAAAATTATGGAAGATCTCTTATATCATCTATGAAACCTTTCCATCCAAGGTCATGTTAATCTACTAGCTTAACATCCCAAATAAGAAACTATTAATCAATGCTTAACAAATAAAGCCTTTCCATGAACACCGAGTAACAAGTGGACATAATGCCTTAATAGATGGATAAGCATGCTCAATTTTTCAGATCTTCTCCTTCCAACTTAGTCATGGAGGAGATCACCATCCATGTTGAAATCTTATAAAGTGGCTCCTTGGTTTTTAAATTTTTTGTTTTAGATCATTTTTAGCACATTTTCCATTTTTTTCAATATCTTAAAATTTTTTTAATATTTTTCATTATTTGAATTTTTCTTACATCCCTTTATTTTTATTTATTTCCATCAGGACTTGGTTCAAGGTACAATTGCTATCGATGGTCATTTAAACTTTATTGATTACTTAATTGAAAATGGTTGGATTTGATTTTGGAATTTTGATGTTTACTAATGGAACAATGATTCTTTTCATGTTAATAGGTAGTGAGTCCATGTCATCCATCTCTTCATCAAACTCTATGGTGTTTCCTCATTTTGAAAATATGAAGTCCCTTGTTAATAACAACTTGTAATGAATTGGTGACATTTGTATTTTCGAAAATTTTGACTAGTTAAGTGAATTGACAAGGGTGTGACTTCAAAGGGATTTGTCACTTCAATACCTACCAATCATCTAAGTTACATAAGTGTTTCCATGGACTTCTCACCATTCCACCATCAACCAATCCCAGGAAGCAAAATCTTTTCATGATGTGGTTTCAATAAAAAACCAACAAAAAACAACAATAATAATGGGAATTCAAAGCACACTCATTAGACAAATTGATGGGCTACAAGAATTATTCATAGGGCTAAAAATACATGTTACCCATGCCTAAATCCACCCCTCTAACTAAGTCCCTATTCACTTTCTACTTCTTTTTCTTTATTTAGCAATGGTGAGTGGTCTGCGAGGATGTTCTTGTTTCTTGGAGGGTGAAATGGTCTCGAGTTTCAATGCAAAGTCACTAGAAGTGGATGGTCTTAATTTGGACTAAGCAAGAAAGTTCTCAAGTCATAATAAATCACATCTTTCACAAGAGACTTCACATGATCATCATGGGGAACTCCATTCCATGTTCTCTCTCATCCATCATGTCTATCCATTAACCACCTAACTACCTCTTTTCATGACTATTTCAATGGGTCCATTGGTAAACAGTTGAAATTAATAATGAGTTCTTTGGTGATTTGGTCTTTAACAATCCACAACCATTAATCATCCTTGAGGTCCATGGACTCCTTGGTTTGAGGACATGGAAGGGCATTAAGGGCATGAGCCTGCTATGGGGAGGACTCACTTGCATACTCCTTGGTTGGGTTAGTTAAACTCATTATCCCTAAGTCATCTCACTCTTAAATCCTATGCATTGCACATCGATTACATTTATTTTTGTACTTCTTCACCAATAATCTCTAAGTCAATCTCATTTTTGTGCATATTCTAGGCCCTCTTCAAGAATTCCCTGGTATTATAGGCTTTTTGGGCTTTCCTTGGACTCCAATTTTATTGAAAAAATCCTTATTTTCCTTAGTTTTTTATGTGGAAAAATTGTCTTGAAATTACATTGATGCATCCTCATTGACTCAATGTCATGCATCGATGTAGTACAAAACCCTATAAATAGTGGTGGGGACTTTGTCATTTTTTGCACATTTTTCATTCAACACCAAAGGATTTTTTATTATTTTTAGAGCCCATAGCCTCTCTAAGCCCATAACTTTCAAACCACTTATCCAATTCACTTCATTCATCAATCCTATAACTACCTGAGGTGAGGTTTACATCGTGGAGGCCATAAATCATAATTTTCTAACATAAATTTTTTTTAAATTTTTCTAACTCCCACAAGGTTTAATGAATAAAATAGTATTAAATATCACTAATCCACTTTAGTCAAACCTCACAAACAAACTCTAGTAGCTATTAAACTAAAATAATATTAAAATATTTGATCCTCCATAATCACAACTTAACCTAAGTATAATTAATCAAAGGAGACAATGTATCAAGTGTTCTAAGTTGCACATCAAATGCTAACCCTTAATCATGTTGTGATTATAGATTCCACTAAGATCCAAAAGAGGACATGAGGAAGGACCATTCCAATGGAGAGATAAGAAATCTAAAGGAGGAAGGGGCCACCAACTGTAGTGGCCCCAAGAGGAAGTAACAAAAACACATGCAACATGACATCTTTGGGAGGAGTCCAAAGTGGAGTCTATTTGATAGATTCCCATAGTTGAGATAGGGCAATCACATCGTAACAAGGAACCTGGGCTAAGAAAAAACCTAGATGTTACTTTGATTGAGGCTTACCTAAAGCAAATCAATTCTAAGAAGGTTAAAGTTTCAGTTCTTTAAGAACTTAACTTTGGTTCTTTCTTGTAGTTAGTACTAGAAGAAGTTGAAACATAACTTCAAGGCTCTCCCATGTAGCCTATCCTTACTTTCAATAGGTAATGGTACATGGGAGAGACATACCTATTTTGGAACAATAGGTAGGCTGATGCCATGGTAAAAATAAAGGACATTAGTGTGTACTACTTTCTAGAGGCCATTGCAAAGGCCCTCAGGTTGCCAAATATTGGGGCAACCTTAGTGAAAATTTCAATGTAGGTGGACCTTGAAGAGAAGAAATAATGGGCCCAACAATGTTATGGAATGGACTATAAGGAGTATAGTATACTCACCAAGGTAGATAAGGCACACTTCAAAATCACATCCTACTACCTCAACCAAATGGTGAGGTCAAGCAAAATCATCACCTTCTCTAATCATGGATGTGCTCAAGTGGTATATTTCTAATCAACCTCCCATAGCTCATATTCCTCAAAATGGAGAAGTAGTTCAAGGATAATGAGCATGGAAGGAAGATACTTTCCTTTTTGTGCTTCAGTAAAAAACTGCGTAAAAGGGGATGCATAGCTTGCTATGCCAATGACATCCTTCATCATGCTTTTAATGCCTCTTAGTAGGAGATGATGAAGGATAATGTAGCTACCAAGTTGCAGGAAGAGGAGCAATCACCATCACCACGTACTCAAGAAACAATGTCAAGGCTTGTGTTATCATTAAGAACATAAACAAGCTCAGTGAACAACTCCTACAATAGCAACAAGCAAGACTGAGTCATTGTAAAGCATTATTCTATCAGCCAATGTTGAGCCATCTCAACAAAGTGACTAGAACCATTAGCTGGCTAGAGTAGACTACATCATTCATCATTGCCTAAAGAATGCAAGCATTTGCAAGCTCAAATCCTAGCACCTAGGAAGTGACAACATCCCTCCTAGCATAACAACAATTCCTAGAGATTTCTGGGAATGTGGCCACTTTCTTAATGCACCTAGAGGAGGGTAAGGAGGTAATTTTCTTAGTGATTTAGCATCAAGGATAGGAGACAATGGTGGAGATGATGGCTAACCATGTGGTAGAAGCATTAAATGCTCCTAAGATCACTATGCTTAATATTTTTGCACTCAGGGATGTGCAGACATTTGTAGGAGAAACCAGTGGAAGGCTTAGCATAGCCTAGTATGAGGAAGTGTTGGACAAACTAGTAAAAATTGGGTAACCACTTCCGAAGATCTTTGATCTTCTAGATACCATCACTACAACCTAGTCAAAGCTACTAGAAGCTAAGGGTAAGCTAATCATCATCAATGCCCAAATCAAGGTATCCACTTCAAAAAATAGATGGTTGGTTGTCAAGGTTGCAAAATTGAGAGCTCGATTAGATGATCCCACTACTATCAACTAGGACATAACAAGAGATTGAGCTTTCCTTTAGCTTCAGAATAAGCTAAGAGAGGCTAAGAGAGCAAAGGAGGAGGTGGTATTTGATGCATCCCTCTCAGAGGCCATAGGCTACAACACCAAGAAGGACTCATAAAATGTTTGTAAGAAGACCTTAGTTCTAACTAAAGATATTTATTTCCTACAAAGTGTTGAGATCTAGAAGGACCAAATGGTAGCATTTTTATGACAATAGTAAGAGCAACTTACTAAGGTGACCATGGACTTGAGCAAGTTGAATACTAAAAATAGAAACCTCTTGATGGAGGAAGTCTACACATTTTCCTAAAAATTCTCCATTAAAATAGCCACCTAGATGAATGAGGCCTTGAAGTTTGAATGTGTCAAGAATCACTACAAGGACTAGGTTGGGCTTCTCAAGGAAGTTAATGAAAAGAAATCTAATTACCCACAATGAAGATGAAGGGGAGGGTCCTTCAACACCTTAGGAGCCTCCACCTCCTAGGACCATGTGATCTTCTTCTCATCTTTGGTAATCAAAAGAGTTCCCAACTATTAGTTTTTGTAAATGTATTCAATTTTTTTTTCATGAACACCCATTTTTGCAATCATTGTCAATCTATATACTTGCATACTTTGCATTAGTTTTTGAGTTAGTTAGTCATGTGATGGTTCCATACCTTTCCAAATTTTATAAAAAGTTTTGTCCTCCTTTTTTTCACTTGAGGATGAGTTTTCTGTAAGTCATGGGGGTATGATGAATCTTCATCGATGGGCTGCATTAACAAGGATGTGTTGATGTGGCATCTAAGTCTACCTATATAAATGCATACACCCTGTACATTTATGTCATTAGTTAGTCAAAATCTTAGGAATGTTATTGGAGTTTGTTTCCACCTTAGTTAGAATATTTTCTAAGTCCCATAGTAGGATTAAATAAATGTATAGATCCTTATTTGAGCATTGACGTACCTAGATACTTTGGTGTAACAGTAATAAAGAAAAAATTCTTGAAATACCATAAAGCATTTGGAAATAGGTTAATGTTTACTTTAATGCACATTATCATTCATGTAATTTACCTCCATGTCCTTAGTGATGAGTCATGCATCATTGGGATGCATTGGTAGGATGTCATTGATGCCACCTCGTCAATGTAGGGTTTGCATTGTTAATGGGACCCCATAAATGTGGCACCCTACCATAGCCTATAAATGTGCACCTACCTGCTGCATTTATGGCACTTCTTTCATTATTTGTAGCAAAGATCTTATAGTTTGTTTTCTCCAAAATATTTTTTGAGTGCCAGTAGTAGGAGTTAAAAGAGTGTACAAATCTTTATTTAAGCACTAATGTACTTGAGAACCTTAGTGTGAACAACAATAAATATGAACTTTTCTGATCAAACCTTGTAGCACTTGGACTAGATTAATTATTTTCCTTATGAATTTATTATTCATGCACTTTACTTTAATGTATTTAAATTAATTAATTAATATCAATTAAATAGTGAACATAAGTACAACCACTTAGAGCATACATTTAATACTTTGTAATCCTAGTAGCACTTAATGCTTGGTAACCTAGTATTGCTATAATGTGTTCAACATGTGTACAAAAAGTGAGAATGGACACTTATGTTAGAATTAGTTAAATATTAGCTAGTTATTATACTAGTTAAGAATTTAATTACTTTATTATAAAAATTAGATGCCTGAGTTACACTTAACCATATACTTGTACTTCAAAAGTGGAACTAAGAAGACGACGATTACAATAGTTAGATTTACTTCCTAGAACCCAGTGTACATAGAGAGCTAAAGTCTACAAAATTTGACCAGATCATGTAGTGGATGGTAGTGATTCATATGGTTGAGCATAGGATATACACACTACACATCATTAGGGCTATTACTAGGGACTTTAGTTAGCTACGTGCGCTACCTAGGAGTTAGTGAAACCATTCAACATCATTGTAATGAATCCTAAAGTCAAAATAATTACAATAAAAATAATAGTAAAAGAATACTATTTTCTTTTTTGCAACTAAAATGTCTTCTTCTCACAGGGCTAATTGTCCATAACTATTTGGGCAAACATCCAATCAATAAAGGTGTGGAGGGGGGGGGGGGGGGCCATGGGGGGGGGGGGAATCTGCTGGTGGCCCAACAATGAAGAGTGGTATATAATTGTCCCGATGAGTATGCACTAGATTTCACCTACATCTTACATTAAGATGAATATTTATGGTAGAGGAACATGGATGGCAACATTGTGTTGCCACCCAACTAATTAGTTCCTGTACCACACTCTGATGAAATTAGGCATCTAGGGGCTTAATGCTGAATATGTTGTGTAAGACCATGACAATAAGATTATCATCCCATTATAGCACAAAAAAAGAGAGATCAATAACAAGATTGCATTATGAAGCATCAAAGGAGAAATGGTTCAATAACCCCTTGTTCTTGATGGGCCAAAGAGAAAGTGAGGATCCCTTTTCTAGGAATTCTCAATTCACTAACTCTCCTTCCCTTGTCTTTGATGAGGAGGGCTTGAACAAAAACTTAAAATTCACTGTAAAACAATCCTAATTTAGGGAAGAATAGGTCCCATAATTATGGGGTTTCTAAAGGTGGGAGTCATGGCAAGAATAGGGACAAGCATTATGATGATGATAGACATGATAATTGTGGCTATGATTGAAGAAGAGGGGATGGGAAGCATTGTGATGATACTAGTCCTTCTTCCTATTCACCTTTGAAATTCTCTTCTTTCTCCTCTATCTCTAACCAAAGCTATAGAGGATGTGATCATGATCGAGGTGACTAGTGGGATAGAGATGATCGTAGGGCCTACCAGACTAGTAGAGACTAGGGGCATGGGCAATTAAGGAACATCCATCACCACGAAAGGAGGAAAAACAAATGGCATCATAGGCATCATGAACATCATAGATGTCATAACTATGATGAGCCTTTGCTTGCAACTTGAAATATTCTAATCATTGTAGATGTCATGAGGATCCCAATGAGGCATGTGAAAGACAATTGAATCAAGAAATTGAATATGAATAATATTCCCATGTTTAAAGGGGGGTACAACTCAGATCCACATCTATAGAGATGCCTCCATCAAGCCAAAGAGATAGCCATAATAACTATTGAATCCCAAACTAAAGCAGATCATCAAGGAGAAGATTGAACAACCTCTAAAGGTGGGATTCATCTTTTCCATTTGCAAATAGTGAGTGGGTTAGTCCATTCATGATAGTGTTAAAGAAAGGTGGCAAGTGGAGGGTTTGTATTTACTTCAAGCTATTGAACATGGTAACCTACCAAGATCATTTTCTATTGTCATTTGTGGACCAGGTGTTAGACATCATTTTTGGGCATTACTACTACAAATTTCTAGATGGTTATAGTGGCTATAACCAAATTCAGATTACACTAGTGAATTAGGTCAAAATAATTTTCACAACTTCCTAAGGAACTTTTGCATATAGAAAGATGTCATTTGGTCCATGCAATGCCCTTGCAACCTTCCAACACCTTTTCCTAACTAGCAATAGATTGGTATTGGGATGGAAGTATTCATGGATGACTTCTTCACCTATGAGGCTACATTCAAGCAACACTAGACCACCTTGATCAAGTGCTAAAAGGGTGTGTGGAGACCAACCTTTAGCTCAATTAGCAAAAGCGCCATCTTATGGTCCAATAGGGCATTGGCTTGGGGCATAAAATATCACAAGTAGGGATTGAGGTAAATCCTAAAAAAATAAGGAACATCCAAGGAATTACCTACCAACTAGAAACTGTCAAAGATGGCTAGTCATTCCTTGGCCACATTGGTTACTAGTGGTGCTTCATAGAAAATTTCTATAAGATTATCAAACCATTAGTGAAGCTTAAAAAGAAGGATGTTCCACTTGTTTGGACCAAGGAATGCAAGAATGCATTCCAGTAACTCAAGAAAAGCTCATAAAAACTCCAATTATATGAGCAACTCATTAGTCCATTCCATTTCATATCATGAAGAATTCTTTCAATTATGTTTTGGGAGTTGTGCTCACATAGTTTAATGATCAAAAACTTCCTTAATATATCCAATGTATGAGTCAAAGCATTATGGATGCACAACTAAATTACAACATGATTTAGAAATTATTGAAGGTCATGGTGTATGCCTTCGAGAAATTTAGGTACTATGTGCTTGGGTACAAGGTTTTTATGCATACAGAAAACTATGTAATCTGGTTCCTTGTGAAAAAATTGATGGTGATCCCCCATGTCATACGGTGGCTAGTGATCTTATAGAAATTTGATCTCACAATGATAGATCGAAAGAGAACTAAGAACATGGTTGATAACGAAGAGGAGAAGAGTCCACCTTTTGATTAATTTCTTGATGAACACCTCTTTGCTATTACTCTAAAGGAACAAGTGCCCACTAAACCTAATTGGTACAATGACATACTTACCTACCTTCTTACTTAAGAGATGCCACAAGAGCTAAACAATAAAAAAAACAATGGTTTCTTCATTAGGCCAAAAACTTCATGGAGATTAAAGGACACCTTTACAAGGTGTGTGTTGATGGCCTAGTTCATTAGTATGTTCCTAAGGCTGACCAATTGCATGTCCTCTAGGATGCTCATGAGGGTCCTTGTGGGGGCCACTATGTTAGGAGGTGCATGACCATTATGATCTTGATGAAAGATATTATTGGCCAACACTCTTTAGGGATGCCCACCACCTTTTTCACTCTTGTGATCACTACCAATGTAATGGTGGGATGACTACTCATATGAAGAAACCTCATGAAACACCACCAAATTTGAGCTTAAAACTTTGAAAAAAGAATGAATTAAGCCCCTTTTGACATTCACGAGGAAAAAATTGACTAAGGCATGGAACTCACACCTAGCTTGCTCAAGCCAGCTTGCTCCTGCGGTCAAGCTAGCTTGCCCTCAATGTGACCAAATCTGATAGCTTCCAAATTGGATCAAAATGATACTAATTTGAACAGGAAAGGACCCCTCAAGGTCCACTGATGACCACTCCAAGTTTCAGCATCTAGAACCTAAGATTTCAAGTCATAATTACAAAAATCTTGCTACTCACGCTGAGGTCATGCCCAGGTCACGTTGGCAGCATGAGTTCAACGTGAGTAACACCAAGCAGCATCAAAACAGTGTTAAACTAGCCTAATTTTGTGAGTACAAGGCCCATTCAAGCTCCACTGATGATTTCTCCAAGTCCCAGCCCTTAGAATTCTAATTTCAGGCTCGAAAATACACTGTTTTCAGTGCTCATGCCTAGGTCATGCTGGCAGCGTGAGCCTAGTGTGAGTTGCCAAAATGACCTAAATCAAGGCACAAACAGGCTCAGACTCAGCATACAGGTTTCCCCCAAGGGTAGGTAGCAGTTACACTTGAAAGAAAGGTATCAAAAATCAAAATTTGATGTGAAATGAACCATTCCAACTTGCTCACGCCCAAGTCATGCTGGAGTCACGCTGAGGTCACGGTGGCAGCATGAGCCCAGCGTGAGCTACTAAAAGTTGCCCAAATCCAAGCATAAATAGGCCCAAATTAAACGTGCAAAGTGTCCTCAAGGTTAGGAAGCAATTACATTTCAAAAAAAAGTCTTAAGGGTGGAATTTCGACATGAAACACATCATTTTTGGTCATGCATGCTAAAGTGATGCTAAGCTCATGCTAACAACATGAGTCCAACGTGAGCACTAGTCACGACCAAGAAAAAACACTTTCAGCAGTAGTGAGTCCATAGATTCAAAAATTCCAAGCGAGCCAGAATTAAGATCTCTTGTTGAACACTATCATTTTATTGTAAATTTGCAACATTTGTAAGATTTCCAAGCTCTTATGCTTCAAATTGTATGCATGAGTGTAATGTAAATCAATATAGATTGTAAAATACAGTGCATCCGGTCTAGAACGTAGTCTGCCCATGTACACCTATCACACGATCCGTTTTTCTCTCATCTCACAATCATTGATCTCATTCATAAATCCTACTCCCGAGCCTAGCAAAAGGTATAAATACCCTATTCATTGACATAAACGGGGGGCAATTTTGCAAAAATGACGATCTAAAGAGCATTGACTAGCAACCTTGGATGCTAGAGCGCATGTGATCCCTAGAACTTGAGCATCCATAAATGCTTCATCCTTCATCCCAGGGCTTGACACTTGACTTGCCATCTGCACATGTAGCTATGTTTTGACCGGTGCACTTTATTCTCTAAATCAATACAATATAGTCTTTTTCCTTCCATTGCACTGTTTACATTATTCTGGTTCATTGCGCTGTTTACATTATCCTGGTTCATTGTTTTACATTTGTATCATTCTGGTCTATTTTTATGTTCCATCTACGCTCCGTTTACATATTCATGTTACGCTTGTTACGATAACGCTAGCGCAAGCCATAGCTTACGCTTGGGAAAGTCCTTAGTTGATTTGCGTGTAGACCATCCAAGTCACTCTACCTTCGTTTTTCCAGCTTGCCCTCACACGAAGGCAGGGTCAGCTGTATCTCTCCAGAGGTCTTTCAGCATTTGTTTTTCCTCCAACCTTATGCCAACAATTTCGAATAGTATAGAAATTGGCGCTAGAAGGAGGGCCACCTTGTTTTCCATCTTGATAAAATGTCGATTCCATTACCTTTCATGCGCGGTGTNTCTCCAGCCTTACATCAATGATTTTGGACAATACAGAAATTGGCACTAGAAGGAGGGCCACCTTGTTTTCCATCTAGATATAATGTTGATTCTATTACCTTTCATGCACAGTGCAAATTAGGTGTAGAATGCAGGCTTAGCTTGCTTAAACCATACCAATCTGTTCACGATTGAATTAAATCCTTGCAAAAATTTTACGTTGCTGTCAATGCAGTAAATTCCGTAATAGCTGTTGAAAATATAAGTACAATGTGCACATGTGGTGAAAACCCAACACAACGTACACACGCTGCAAAGCCCAATGCTACGAAAATCTGAAATAGCATACCCTACAAAATCCAACGTAACATATACACACTGCTGCACACATCTTGCATACACACGCGGTGTACACACATCACCCACACACGTTGCATCACGTTGTGCTTACGCTGCACGTACGTTGCTTGCATACATTATGCACAAGCTAGCGTACACACATTCAGGTTACGCTCATGCTAACATTTACACTCGGCTTACTGAGCATACACTCGGCTTGCTCAATCTCAGCTTGCATATGCTCGGCTTGCTCAAGCTCACCTTGCATATGCCTAGCTTGCTCAAGCTTAGCTTGCATACACCCGGCTTGCTCAAGCTCAGCCTACAGATGACTAGCTTACTCAAGCTCAGCTTGCATATGCCCAGCTTGCTCAAGCTTAGCTTGCATACGCTGCTTACACACATTTAGCTAGTCAAGGTAGTTACACACATGGAATCTTCTCAGATCAAAGTATTGCTAGTTTCTAACCTTAATGCCAAAATCTCAAATCCTGTGATTGCAACTAAACCCATAGTTGCCGTTGGAGAGATGAACCCTCAAAGGCCAACTCGTCAATCACTTAGGTTACAAGGCAAGGACCCTACCTATACAATTTTCACCATGGAACAATACAACTTTATCTGCATAAAGATCCAAGCTAACCTGCCCATTGATCGCACAAAAATTGAAGCAAAACAAGATTATGAACTCATCTATAAGGGAGGACATAACTTTTTCCCCTGATCATATGATGTGATTTCCCTCTTAGAATCCCATCATGAACTCATATCCCAGCTCCTCATGGCAAGGAATCAAACCTTGCGACAACCCACCGTAGAGCCTCAAAATGGAGATGAGGAAGATGATTTAGCGGCTCAATCCGAACATGGGGATTTGTACCACACTCTCAGTCCTCATACTTACACGAACCCATTATTCCACACTTTCACAGGAGAGACCATGCCTCTTCACAGATTTAAAAGTACTCAAGCACTTGTTTCTCAATAGGAAACACTCACCCCCATTCCTACTTTCCCTACGACCAACACCCAATTCAATGCGCCCATCCCCGTTATTCCTCCAGTCACCACGTTACCCTCTCTTGTACAAGTACAACCCCAACAACTCTCCTCTCAAGCTAATATAGGAGTGATCTTCCCACCCCAAATAATTGGGATGCCATCTGTGATACCCACCTCTACATCTATCCATTACATACCATGAGTGCAAATCCAAGGAACACCCTTCACTACTTCAACTCAACAGGTTTAGGGTGTTTCCTCACAACTTGTAACTAGGTAGTGCCCTGCACCTATCATTCAACAACATCAACTGGCTCACTACAGCATACCACCTATCACAATCCCATCCATGAATGTCCCTCAAGTACAACCATCAACAACCCTGCGGTCATCTTTCCCATAAATCACACAACAATCTAACTATCAATCGCAATCCATTCAACCCACTGTTCTGCCTACCACCCAAGAGTGGGCAAACATGAAGCAAATGATGCACATGTTAATTGAAGAGGTAAAGTGCCTTAAAACTACAAACACTGAGGAAATCAAGGTGTTGGACTTCTACCAAAATGACCAAATCCACCCTTCAGTTCCACCATTAACCTTGCCAAAGGAGATCCCATTATCTGAACTAACAAAGTATAATCGAGAGGGAGATCCAAACGCCCACCTAGTGATATTTTGACTAGAATGTCTATTGCTCTAGGCTTGGCCCCATGCAATTCTACGTGTATTTGCCATGTCCTTAACAGGAAAAGCCTTAGACTAGTACCGAGCCTTACCCTGTAACTCCATATCCTCTCTAGAGGATTTGTTACATCAATTTGTTACCCATTTTAAGTATAACCTGAAGCCTGAAGCCATGCTAGATAGTCTAATTCAAATAAAACAAGCACCATTAGAGCCAGTGCAAAAATTTATTCAAAGGTGGAGTGCGGCCTTGAACAAACTTCACGAGCCCATACCCGAAACATACTTACTTACCATTTTTAAGGCTGCCATGAATGACTTCGTTAAGTCAAAAATTTATTATTTGAGTGCTCGTACTTTGAGTTAAGCATTCGCACAAATCAAGAGCATAAAGGAGGCAACACAATCAAGCAATAACCCAGCTTATGTGGCCTACAAAAACCAACATACTTGCAAGCAAGATACAACTGAGGTAACAGTAGCCATGAGCACAAAAGCAACTAACTAGGGCCCAAAACTAAGAAACCCAAAGCCCTAGCTAACAAAGCCTCCAACTTTGATGCCAACTCACCTACATCGGCAAGGGCCACTCCAAAGCCCAACTTTCAATGCAAGGATTACTCATAGTATACACCACTACCGATGTAACCTTCTCAACTACTTGAGCAACTATTACAAGCTGGGCAAATGCAACACAAACACGTGTCGGTAACTACCCACCAAAAACATAATAGTTACTGTGAACTACTAAGAAACCCCACCTTGGCAGTACCAAATGAGCCCTCGGTCCCACAACATTTCAAATTGGACCAATACTATCATTACCATCAAATGGCTGGTCATAGTATAGACAACTATCGTGCTTTACAAGATGACCTATAGAGAATGATAGAACAAGGCCAATTGGCCATCAACATAGCAAGTCAATCCAACACAGACGATGCCTCCTATGTCATAAACTTAATTAGCATAGGTGGCAAGCACAAACCTATGCAACAACCTTTTATGATTCATGTGCCTACCAGCAAGGACAAATCCCCCTCCACCTCCACAAGCAAGAGGCCTCCCTTTGTAATCAAAGTGCCACCTCATAAACCCACAACATTCTTTGTGGTAAAGGTTCCACAAGAACCGTCCACTAAGATGATAAAATGGAAACAACCATCCATCATGATGTTAAACACACAAGTTGCTCTAGCAACATCCACACCAAGTCCAAGTTCTAGCAACTTGGCCACATACAAGAAGTGGCAACCCAAGTCACCAACGCCTAAACCACAAACTAGCCCTAGCTTTACCCCTAGGGCCACTAAACAACAACCCTTATGCATTGCCCCTCTACAAGAGCTCTACATCATGGTTCACACAATAGAAGAGGCTCCCACCACGACAAACATCAACGACAACCTTGCAGACATACTATCTCATGCACACAATGCATTAAAACATAAGAATGTAATGGCTACCTTGCTTGACCTCTTCTTAACATCATCAAAGCATCGCCAAGCACTAGCACACGTGCTCACCTCCATCCCTGCTACAAAAAACATGTCTCCAACTGAAGATGCCATTCGTGGAGCCATTACATCCCCTATACCACAAGATACAAACACAACGACTCTAACCTTCCACAACAATGATGTCAAGATCGACCCCAAACAAGGGGAGGTCACGCATGCACCACTGAACACTAGTGTCAGCATTGAAAAATACATAGTACATAGAGTACACATTGATGATGGTGTGGTAGAAAATGTTATCGCACACTTGGTCATCGAACGACTAGGCCTAATGCACAACATTCAATCGACCGAAATCGAGTCTCTAAACTCCTTCGATGGAACACACGTAGCCATTAAAGGCACAATCCACATCACCTTCATGATAGGAGACTAGCACCCCACATTTGCGAACTTTATAGTCATCAACAAGATGCCAGACTACAACATGATCCTAGGATACCCCTGGCTAGCTACGTCTTGCGCAATGTCATCTCCCATCCACCAAGAACTCCATCTCCTCCACGAAGGAAGGGAGATCATCATACATGGAAACAATGCCCCATCCACCCAATAGCCCTTCACAACCTCTATCTGAAATGACGTTAAACTATCCTGTCTCCGAAATGATGATAAACTAAGAATGGCCTGAAAAGGCCTTAAACTAGCTTATGGACTGGAACGGCCTAAAAATACCATGCATTTCTTTTCTTTCATTCACATTTTAACTCAGCTTACAACAGGTATTGCTTGATTTTTTTTCTTTCTAGTTGACTTTTACAGGATCTTGCAAGCACACAACATGACCATGCATATGGCATTACACCTTCCACAAGCAATGTAAGGACAAACCTGGAGCTATGACTTAAAACTAGCATCAAAAAACGTCCTGGCGTCATGAAAGTAAACTGACACCACACAGCTCTATCCAGTATGACACTAAACTACCACACTTATCCACTAAAGTCCACTAAGACTATAAACTAGCTTGTCTCTTCATAGTTCACTACAACTCTAAACTAGCACTACACCATCCACTACGACGATAAACTAGCAATGTCCAAAGGATTATGACATTAAACTAATCCACAACAGTCCACCAAGACTACAAACTAGTGACATCATCAACAACTTGGTGTTATTTGAAAAGACATGTTGCTGCAATGGGTTGTATGTGCTCAGCAAAAACCTGCTCCATGATCTGTCACATAGACCTTGATAAAACTAATGCTCTTCAGGATTTTGTTTACCTTGAAACTTCACATGATGGCTCCATTCCATTGGCTATGTTCAGGTTTAAAGTGCTTTAGCTAACTGAATCATTTGTATTTTCCTTGTCCGCTTGGAGTTGTGTTTGCAGGATGACATGCTTGAGACGTTCGTGCACAGATGCATTTCATCATGACAACAGGGTATCACATTCTTCCTAATACACGCAACTGGGTTAATCAATCCGTTCATAAGTACATTCCCGACCCCTGATACATTCCCTATTCCCCATCATGTCCCAATTATCATATTATTACATCCCCTGGATACATTCTACTCCCCCAAAGCTCTTGATACATTGTTGCACACTGTGATCCTCTAAGCAGTTGCAACATGAAACACAGTACATGGTGCACGACACAAAATGCAAGCGCTCGAACACGAGCAAGGCACAAAAAGTAGGATCTTTCAAAAAGACAAAAAAAAAGAAAAACAAAAAAAAAAGAAAAAAAAAGACAAAACAAGGCAAAAACAAAAGAAAAAAGAGAATAGGAGAACAAAAAGGTTAAAAAGAAAAATTCATAGAAAAGGCCTTCATGACCCCATTGACATCATAGACTAAAGACCATTGGTTCTTCTCATACAAGCCCCAGGTGAGAAGGCAATTGTCTTGGAAAAACACCCATGTCTTAAATGGTCATGTTGCACATCATCACATGGCTTTGGCTGTTTACAACGGGCTCCCTTAAACATGACACAAGGGTCCTGTTTCTCCAAAGAACGCACCTCCTATGCCTTGGTTCCAAGTCTGCAATATATTGGCTGTTGACAAGGACCAAAAATTGGCTCGTTCACGTGAGAGCATTTCTCTCCTGCAATTCAAACAACAACACCCTTTGATCAATTCCTAATCCCCCAGTTACAACCTTCTTTCTCTAAACTACATTTCCCTCAACCCAATGTACTTTTGAACACGGTGCGACGACATCCGGCCAGGGGCCAACGGACAATGCTTGGTGCCAGGTCAATTATGGTGTTTTGTGCTTCTTTGTCGATGCCTCTTGGGTGGATTTCTCCAAATGTCAACAAAGAGGGGCCAATGAAACACCACCAAATTTCAGCTTAACACTTTGAAACAAGAACGACTCAAGCCCCTTTCAACATTCAGGAGGCAAAACTTGACTAACGCAAGGAACTCACACCCAACTTGCTCAAGCCAGCTTGCTCATGCTGTCAAGCTAGCTTGCCCTCAACTTGACCAACCCTGACAGCTTCCAAATCGGCTCAAAATGGTCCTAATTTGAACGGGCAAGGCCCCTTCGAGGCCCACTGATGACCACTCCAAGTTTCAGTGTCCAGAACCCAAGATTTCAAGTCAGAATCACATAAATCTTGCTACTCATGCTGAGGTCACACCCAGGTCACGCTGGCAGTGTGAGTCCAGCGTGAGTAACACAAAACAACTTCAAAAAAATGTCAAAATGGCCTAATTTCGAGGGTACAAGGCCTCCTCGAGATCCACTAATGATTACTCCAAGTCCTAATCCTCAGAATTCTGATTTCAGGCTCAAAAATACACTTTTTTCAGTGCTCACACCCAGCTCACGCTGGTAGCGTGAGCCCAGCGTGAGTTGCCAAAATGACCTAAATTAAGGCACAAACATGCTTAGACTCAGCATTAAGGTTGCCCCCAAGGGCAGGTAGCAATTACACTTGAAAGACAAATCTCAAAAATCAAAGTTTGGTGTGAAATGAACCATTCTAGCTTGCTCATGCCCAGGTCACACTGGAGTCACGCTGAGGTCACGGTGGCAACGTGAGCCCAGTGTGAGCTGCCAAAAATCCAAGAACAAATGATGTGTGATGTCAAAACCAAAGATGGCTACAAAGAAGAAAAATAAGAAGAAAGTTTTTCACAGACCATTTCAATCATGTAATAGCATGCTAGAATCATGTATGAAACATTTTTAGGCAAATGTAATGATAACCATACGTTTTGCCAACAAATCCAAATCCTGTGTATTAAACATTTTTAGACACATGTAATAGTAACCCTACTTCTTGCCAGCAAATCCAAATCCTAAATATCTTCGAAAATGATTTAGTATTAAACAATTTTAATTGCCACAACTTCGTGTTGCTTCAACAACACTACCATCAATATTGCAAGCCACCATTATATTTGACAGCTAACAGACCTGCTGAACTCAATTCAAATAAAAAGATCTCTGATATCTCTATGAAGACGTAGCAAACGTTATTCTATGACAATGTATTATAGATTTTCTTTCCACAATTTTGCAGCTCCATTAGCAACACACCTGCAATAATTCCTAAAGTTAAGTTCTTTAACAAGTAAAAAGACATTATATCAATAAAAGAATTTAAAGTACAATGAGATAAAAGTTACATATTAATTATTTAATTCTATTTTTTGAAATAGTTATCATGGCTAAAACAAATAATGCTGAATTACGTACCATTAAGGTTCATTTCTTAAATTCAGCTTAGCTTTTAGGTGACCATGTTCATATGCTCTCCATTTTTTAACGGATGAAGTATTTACAGCGACCGATGCAAATATAGTTTACATTATTCTCGAGGATGCTACTTACCCAATCAATTCTTTCAGTTTGCCCCATAATCCTTCAGATTTGTTCTCTGCCTGATCTTGTGTTTTCAAATCCTCCTGATCACATATTGCTCAATGTTCACAGGTCGTCGTCGTCATAAGCAGCACGTCATCATCATCTTAACCTGTCATCATCATCTTAACCTGTGTTATCTTTGGTAACAGGACCAGAGTTGGATAGATTCAAAGGGCCTTATCCGCTTTAGTGGAGGTTTCAACCAAAAAAATCTTTTAAAAAGAAGCAAATAACTAAAAAAAATTAAATATTAAGGACTTTAGCTTCTTCAATGGCATGTTTCAAACCACACGATGCACGGTACAATGACGTTGCTTAAATCCTGAAGTTGAATTAGGATTAAAATACAGTTTATCCTCTGTTAAGACACAAAAGAAGAGATGACGATTTCCAGACTGACATTCCCAGCATCGGAGAAGGATCCAAAGAAGAGACGATTATTTAACGACAATCGTATGAAAGCTGCTCCGCATCGGAGAGCAAGCACCATTTCATTTAATATTTGCAGATGCTACGGTTTTTTTTTTCCTTTTAATTTCCCTGATGTTTAACGAAAAGTATTTATCCCTTGCTCTTGAAAATATCTGAATCCAACCGACCACGCTGCCATGAAAAAAACCAGAAATGGTGCGGATACTCTGCAGTTAAATACTTAACCTTAGCGGAATTACCTCTGTACATTTTGACTTACACTGCTTCTGGAATCTGCAATTCCCGAATATCTGTTGCTATACCGCAGGGAAATTTACAGGTTTGTTATCTATCAAAGTTGACTAAACTGTACAAAGACCAGTAGACCACTGTTTACCGACGTAGCTCAACAAGCAGCTTACCAACTCTGCAATAGTACTCGGCCATTTACACAATAAAGAAACAATGTGACTGAAAAAAAGTTGCATTCCACGAACCCAAAACTGCTGGAAAAAAAGTATACATTCGTTCTGGAAATGTTTGCAGGAAACTGCTCAAAGATTACCACCGTTTAAAAAAAAGGACAATATAGTGCTCAACGGAATTTTTTAAGTATGTTGACAGAGGTAGAAGCCGAAGTAGGAAGATGAGATGGTGAGGGAGGTGCAGCGAGAGAGATCAGAGAGATACAAAATGCTGTTTGGCAATATCAGGAGATGACATGAAGAAAGCTGATGAAGAGTTGAGTTGAAGATGAAGCCAGAGATATGGCTTACATTCCAGTCCCTCATAGAAGAAGGGATGCATAGGTTATCTCAATTTTCGGCGCGGCAGAGGCAGAGTGCTGCATGAATGTGGGTACACACTGTAGGATTTGACCATGATACCGCCCACTCTGATCTGCAACTCCACCATGTTTGCTGTCATGTTTCTCACCTTCAACACTCCCTGTTTCTTCCGATCCCCAACACCCACAGAAACCATTTGCAACAGTCCATGACTTATCTTCCTCTGAAACTTGAATCAGTTTATCAATGAAACAATCATATGCACGAAGAAAGAAAATGGAAGTATGAAACCAGTTCTTCAGAGGATATATACCTATGCGCCAGAGATTGGCGATTCCCCAGATAAATTTTAAGGAAAGGCGTTGAATTCTACGGCACGTGCAGCAGCACATTAAATCCACCTATCCACCTGGGTAGGTATTTCATAATTTCCAATGAAATTTCGTCTAGCTTTGTTGTGCATTAAAATCTTACCTCGCTTCTCCTGCTCTGAATCTTACCAGAAACTTCATTTCATGGTTAAGTGGCTAGTAAGCAGTCAAGATTCATGGCATCATGGCACGGCATGACGCAGACCACAGAAAATAAGGGAGTACGAATGAATAAACAAACACACGGAAATGAAGAAAAGGGCTGCTTTGGTAACCGAAGGCGGAAATCAAGTTTGGGACGGGGCGTGCGAGGTAAACATTGCATTTGAATGGATTGGCTTTGGGAGCGTCAAAGGTTCTGACTTACTCACACATTCACGTGTGTTTATTGGTGATTGCTGGTTTTTGCTTTTTTCTCATCCCTGCTGAAAAAAGAAAAAAACAAGGTCATCATGGTTCATGGGTCATGAACATGATCTTGATGACGGATGGATGCTTCTTCAACTTTTTTTTAAAATCTATTTGCTTATGAGCCAACGAAGCCCACCAGCACATGGCCAACGGCCATATGCTTATGAGCCAACGAAGCCCACCAGCACATGGCCAACGGCCATATGCTTATGAGCCAACGAAGCCCACCAGCACATGGCCAACGGCCATATGCTTATGAGCCAACGAAGCCCACCAGCACATGGCCAACGGCCATATGCAACCTCATGGTGCCCTGTTTTACTTTCCCTTTCATCATGATTAGTGCTGATTCTCATGGTTCTCTGTTTTTACTTTCTCCTTCATCATGACTAGTGCTGATGCCTCAGTGTCTGGAAGGTTTTCAATCATGGTAGGTGAGGTGAGTTACTAGGCTGTGCCTAGTTTAGTTAAGTCGTGTCTTCTTATAATGTGGTAGTCTTCAACATGGCCCCACAGTGCTACTCACAAGTCATGGTTAAACAAAAGTATTAGCAACATGATTTGTTATAAATTTGGTTGAGGTTTGATGCTTAATTTCATTCTTGGAAAGATTGGATTAACAAAAGGGTTTCATTTTATTGCTATCATTTTGGTGGTTGTAGAAATTATATGTTTGGCTAGATTTTCACTTTGGAGTAAGGAAATGGATTCGATGCCCTCCATACCTTTGCAAATTTTCTTGCTTTAGTTTAATGGTGATATTGCAATATTTTATGCAATTTTTAAGCATTAACAATATTTTGGATTTACATTGTACTTGTTCTATATTCTACAGTGTTTCTTTATGATATATAACATTTAATTTTTCAAAAAAAACTAATATATTTAAATTTTCTCTATCATGTCCCCGCTACTAACCGGTCCCACTTTTTCTTGAGGCACACATACCCAAACACGTTCAGAATCACGAATCCTTGATTTCTCGCTTCAATAAATTGGATTCTTTTGGTGCATAGATATATACTGAAATGCTCTAAACTCAAGATACTAAAGAGCTCTAAGTTCAAGATTCACCATGAACATGTAAAAATGAATGGCAATGATGCAGTAATCACTCACTGGCCTTTTTGCTCTGTAACGAAATGAGTACGCCAATGACTAGCTAATGTAACGAAATGAGTACGCCAATGACTAGCTAATGATACTGCTTCTAAAGCTGTAGAAACAAAGGAAAGAGAAGAACTACCACTGTGTTCACAGAAAGTGTGGATACCAGTCCCCATGGATTAGAATGTGACAATTTATAAACTACAACAAATGTTCTGCGGTTGTTCAGGTAACAAAGGAAAAGTATTAGAAACTTGCACGAAAAGGCGATAGCCAATGCCAATGCTGAGCAGACAAACGGCTGCGAAAGCTTGTCAATGAAGATGCAACAAAAGCTTTAATGGCTGTACCAGGCAGTAGGGCAGTAGCAGGTCTGAGATCTTTCACTGCGCTCTCTCCTCAGTGTCTTGCCCAGCAGCACAATGGCCAAGGCAACGTGTAACAAATCACCGTCACCAACTCACCATCATTTAAAATCTTTTAAGGTTGCCTATCAATGTCTATAAAGCCTACGTACGAAATTAGTTTGAATGCGGAACAAAGAAATGGGTATGCTGTATGCCGGATGAGTAGAGCTTCAAAGACTTGTCAATCTTGGATTTCTATGCCTGAAACACATCAACTTGTGGCTCTATAAGAAGGGATTAGCTCCTTTTTCCATTGACATCTACAACAAAAGCAAGTGGCAAATATGAAAGTGAATATGAATTTCTTAGTTCATTTACTAAGATCTTTTTGAAATTATTTGAGATTATTTTTAGAATGAAATGAAACTTTTGAGGTAGGGTCTCTAAGGCTCTTCCCACTAAACTAACACCTCAACATTAATGTATTTTAAATTGCTCTTTTTATTAAATTCTTAAACCATTACTAAATGTTGTCATAATTGCTTTTTACTCAAGTTGACTTGGTGTTGCATTAGATTTTTTTTATGAGTTTGATTAATAATGGCAAGAAAATTCCATTCAGAAGTTTAAATATAAATAAATTAAAAATTTTGAATATTTCATATAATGTTATTCTTGTATGCTCATTGTCATCATGTATCTGAACAAAGATAAGACTTTATCCTTTTCTACCCTAGAGGAAAATATTTTCATAAAGATTAAAACTTGAAAAGGTATCCCCAAAACTATTAGCTTTTTTCTTTAGATTTTGTTTTTATTTTGATACTTATTGGAGGCAAAAACCCAAAAGTTACTTCTAATAGAGGCCAAGGCTAATCCTTTTCTTACCCTAGAGGGAAGGTTTTTCAAGATTAGTTGTAAGGGTGAAAACAA
The DNA here is from genome assembly GCA_015680685.1 of Gnetum montanum. Classification (NCBI taxonomy): domain Eukaryota; kingdom Viridiplantae; phylum Streptophyta; class Gnetopsida; order Gnetales; family Gnetaceae; genus Gnetum; species Gnetum montanum. The sequence goes on along the minus strand of MNCI01028635.1, from coordinate 263,963 downwards.
GTATTAGCACCCCCAAAACTATTAAGCCTTTCCTTTCTCTCTTAGAAATGTTATTGGTGTTTTGAAACAATGATGTGAGGCACTTTGTATTTAGTTATCTTAGTCATGAACTACAATATGTATTGTTGTTGTTTATTAATAAATTTTGCAAGCAAATATTACTTCTAAAATGGAAAAGTGAAAATAAGCTCTAAAATCAAAAGACAAAAATAGTAAGACTGCATACATAGAATGTGATTGTATTGAAAGTAAAATAGTGATGAGACAAAGTAACAATTCAAGGGAAAAAGTGTTACTATGTCACCCTTGAAAAGCATTGCATGGCACAACCCAAGAGTCATTAAGCAGCAATGAGGGAGGACGAACTATGCCTCAATGCTCACTGTACCTGCATGCACAATATAAGTGCACACAACTCATTAGTCCAATGTTAGTAGTGTAGCAATACACCTTAGTAAACATACAAGCAATAAAACCAATGAAACGTATGCACACATACCAACAACCAATTCCTTAGAGAGCTAAGACGCATTCTTACTCTAACACATTTAGCCTTAAGCCCTACTCTGAAGAAAAGGGTGATGGCCTGAGCTAGGGAGGCAAAGCCTTCCCAACAAGCCTACATATCTTTGTGATGAGGTACATAAAGGAGTCAAGGTCATGTAATTTTATCAATGATGGTTAAGATAGCATGGAACTTGAGAGGATCTCTATACTCTTCCTACACATATTCAAAGGGAAACAACCTTCCATTCACAACAAGGTATATTTTTCTATTAAAAAGTCTCTCATTAATTAGTAAGGTATTAGCTTAGTGGTAAGACTACTGATTTTCAAGCTCTAATTTTTGAGTTCAATTTTAATGGGAAATGTTGAATTATAAAGTTTTAATTTATCTATATGTCTTATGGCTAAAAATTATTAAAAGAATGTTACATCAAGATCAACATCCACATTACATATTTTAGTGTAAAGCTTAACAAAGATAAGTCAAGATAGTTTATAAAAGGGAGTTAAATGCTATTATTCAAGCCTAAAAGAAGGCATGATTTTCTTTGAAGGGAATTTAGGTTGAAACTATAGAGCCTTATCTTTATAAACTTTACATGAATTGAATAGCTTCTCAAATTTAATTTTTTCTTAAAACATTTAGAGAGAGCAATAAAACCATAGTTGAATGGTTTCAACATTTGAATCAATAAAGTAATGAAGACTTTAACTAGGAAATTTTGGAAAACCTAAAAGTAGTTAGTTACCTAAGAAGCATACTATGGTGATTTTCATGAGGATATGCTAGGATGAGTTTTGTAAGCTGCAGATTAGTTATTAATTTTTTTGGAAAGTAATTATGCATTGAAGTTCAATCAAATGAAGCATGTTGGAAAATTGGTTGTAGCCCAGTAAAAGATAAGATTTATTAGTCTTAGAAAACATATTATTGGGTGTGCATGTAGAAATATGTACTCTTTCATAAAAATATGCATATGCCATATTTTGAAGGAAGCATGTAGTAAGAAGGCATGTACCAACCATAAAAAAGTAACAAATAGAAAAAATGAATATTGGCTTTTAAGAAAGAACTTAAAAACTCTAGAAAAAACCCCTAACAAGGTAGAAAAATAGCTTATTTTAAATCTACAAGAAGGCACCAATAGGATAAGCAATTTTAATAATTTGAGAACTTAAATTTTGCACATTAATCTACAATGCAATGAAAATAGTACATAAACAATAGAATCAACTTTTCTTCTCCTATTTCACTATCATCCTTTGTCTAAATTCTACATGCAGTAGGAAATCAATAACACATATGCTTATGTTGAGGTCTAGAACATCTAGACACTTTCAAGAAGTTCATATTAATCCTAGAACCACTTGAATTCATCAACATAGCCTCCAAAAATTCCCTAAATATTCCATAACACCTTGGAATCATCACCAATAAGGCCAATACAAGAAAACACATACAAAAAAGACACACAGATAAAAAATTACATTGAGGATTACACAATGGTTGGGTGATATCCTCATCATCTCTTCCATCCTTAAAAATATCATGCTTAATGAACTTTCACAAGTAAGAAGGCACCATTACCACATGACTTAAGGCCATCATACTTGGCATAACAATTAAGAGCCAATGCATCAAAAACATCATGCAAATGAATACCATTTGAGGTTTTGTTTTTGAGCTTTTCTTACTCATGGAGGCTTGTCCTCATGTCGCACCAAACTTCCTTCAATTGAGCATTTCCTTGGAATTCCTTCTTTTCTTTTCCAAGATGACTCAAACATGTAACAAATAAAAAATAAGAAAAAAAAAAGGTTTAGGCTTCCTTAACACAACGTCTTTTCTTCACTTATTTTCGCTCTTCTTTACATTCTTATTTGTGGTGTTTGGAAGACTACAACCTAGCTCCCTTTCACCATTAGCATCATAATGTAGATTACCTTTACGTTGCTCATCCATTTCACAACCGAGATGATCAAATTCATCACTATCAATGTCCTCACCAACATCAATAATGATCTTCTCATAATGAATACTACCATAGTCATCATTATCAAATGCAAAATTAGACATATTACCATCATTAGTCTTGCTCTTAATAACAATGACATCAAAAGTCACATTGCTTCTATCATTCACAACATGACTTATAATTTCATCAAATAATCACAATGATCATGATTCTCATCATTGCCATTGAGTAAATTACTACCAAGTTAAAGTGGAAAACTAGCATCCATCATACTATCTTTAACATGAAAGACATTACTACCATTTACAAGGTAAAGCATAAACTCACTTACCCCTTCATGGCTTCTCCCATCCATCTTTTGTCTAACTTGATCTTCCACATGTGGCTGTCTAATCTAATCAGAGCTTGAATGTTCAAGATTCCAAATAGAAGTTCTCAAATCAAATGGTTCCTCCTCTTTAAAGGAATCATCAATAACTTCTTCATCCCACTTTGGAAGTAACAACTCAATAGGTATACTCTCCTCCATGGCTTTAACATCAAATTCATCAAAAACATCATCAAAGTAATAATTCTTTCACAAACCTTGGCTAGAAGGTTCACCTCTCTCCCATGAGATAGCCTCAACTTGACTTAGAATCTTCTTTCCTTTTCCACAAGGTTTAGAATAATTGTAAAAGAAATGAGTATCATACCTTCTAGTGCTACATTTTATCCTCCTTAAAGAAGTCCCTTGATCTTTGCCTCTCCTTTGGCTTTGATCTTTCACCTCCCATGACTTATGAGGTAGGAACTTACCTTGATTAGCAACATACACCATATTGGACTTTGAGGATCTCTTGGTTCTTTTGATGAAGCTCTTGGTTTCCTCTCTTGAAACCTTTAAGTATTGAGCATCAATAAGAGATACTAGAAAACTCCTTTTTTCCTCAACCTCTACTTCACTAGATCCTTCATCTTCCTTTCTTCCTTGATATCTAGAAGATATTCCCTCAAATATCCTCAAAATATTTCTAAATTTAATCTTAAATTTCTTCATACCTTTTTTTCTTGAAGTTTCTGAAAAAATTTGGTGCATATGGATCTTTACTTTAGTAAGAACTTCTTGCATTTCAACCACAAAAGCCTTAAAGGAGCCTTTGAGCCCCTAAAGCTCATGTTCAAGCTCTTGATTGGTCTTCTTTTTACAATCCATGCCTTTCATAGGTCTAAAGGTAAAACTTAAAGTAACAAGAATGATATCCAAAAGAAAATGAAAAAATATTCACAACAATGTTCCTTTTATTCAAACCAAAACACCAAGTTTCAACATAAAAGTGTAAATTTGAAGTAATTCACTTCAAACCCTAGCCTTTCAAATAAATTGCTGCTCAGTTATCAAGAAGAAACTTGACCTTAAAAGATTCAAGTAATTTTTACTAATCTTAGGTCCTCCCAACCCTAAGTTCATATAATGATCAGCAATTCTTCAAATTACTTCAAAAGTTTGATGAAGATTACCAATTTATGTGTGAGTTCCTTCAAACCAAGTTCTCTAATACTAATTTGGTGTGGAGCATACCTTAATAGATCCCAAAAGAATCCATTCCACAAGCTTCCTAAGCAAATTAAGATTAGCAAATAAGAACAACATAAAATAATGGAGAAAATTCTCCTTTTTATTAAGACAACTCTTAATTGTAGAGAAATATATCAAGATCAAAGAGCCAAGCTTAACTCACAACTCTTCCAAGGATCTTAGAGGCCACACATGTCCCCTCTTAATCTTTAGTTTCTTACACTTGGAACATAAGCTCAAGACAAGACACTTATAATAGATTCTTTCAACCTCTCTCAAGTGCTCTCCCTTGCCTCTCACTCAATTTCCCTTGCACAAGCTCTCTCCTTAAGACTAACCTTTTCTTACTTCAAATTTGCCTACTTAAACTCAAGACTTGGACACTTATTTTATAGCTTCTTATGTGACCTTTTGTCTTTTCAATATTCAAATCATAAAATAATTATCATTATTTGCCAAAGTAGATGTCTTATTTGCCAAAGGAGAGATCTTGCCTATGTGCAGATGAGTTGCAGGAGATGTCTTGCATGGAAAGGAGATGGTGCAGGGGAGATGTCTATCATGTAGGAGAGATGGTTATACTCTAGGAGAGATATCTAGTAGAGATGGTACTAATTTTCTAGTAATCAAGGTTGATAACTTAAAGGGGGACTTCCCAATCATTATGGGAAGGGCTTGGTTGAGTGCTATTGATGCATGAATGGAAATCAAAGATCTTTCCCTGGAAATTTCTAAGGAAAATGCATTTGAAAAGATAAAAAAGAAGAGAGTTCCATGCATCGCGTACAATGATATAGGGTGCAACTATGTGTAGAAGTTATGGTCTATCCAAAGCACATCAATCAAAGCATGTAGACAATGTGTAGATGAATCTGAAATTTAAAAGTTCCTATATGTTGTAGCCACAAAACAAGAGGGTACAAAATGGTTGATAATTGATCTTTAAAGTAGTATACTTTGCATGGAATTAACTAAGAGCTTAACTTCTACCTATATTGAAGGCATGTATGAACTCAAGCAAGTTCATTGCCAACTCTTCAATGATGAACCTAATGATATTTATAGGGGAGAGTTCAAAATCCATGAAAAATTAAATAAGAGCCCTTAGGGTTAAAAACTCTACTTGCTGGCATGGAGTATGCATTCCTAAAAAATATCAAGCTAGTAATTATGAATGCCAACTTTTCTCCTAAATAGAAAGAGAAGCCATTGAATGTGATTAATAAATGGTCAAAACACTTTGCATGGTCATATCTTGAACTCACTAGGATTAATCCTAGGATATGCCAGTATTGCATCTATACTGATTCTTCCATCAAGCCAAAGAGGTAGCTGTAGTAGTGGCTAAACCATGAATTGAAGTAGATCATCAAAGAGGAAATTGAATAACTTCTTAAGATAGGATTCATTTATTCAATTATGGATAGCTAGTAGGTTAGCTCACTTGTAATTATGCAAAACAAAGGTGGAAAGTGGTGGGTTTGTATTGAGTTCATGCTATTGAACATGGTGACCTACAAAGATCATTTTCCATTGCCATTTATGAACCAAGTGTTGGACACTATCTTTGGGCATTGCTATTACAGCTTTTTGGATGATTATATTGGCTATAACCAAATTCATATGACGTTAGAGGACCAGGCCAAAACAACATTCACAAGTCCCTAGGAGACTTTTGCATATAACAAGATGCCTTTTGGTTTGTGTAATGCCCCTATACCATTCCAATTCCTTCTTCTAGGTACTTTTTAGTGGAATATTAGTAGTCGTGTGGAAGTCTTCATGGATGAATTTTCCACCTATGATGCTACATTTGAACAAGCGCTAGACTACCTTGAGCAATTACTTAAAAGGTATGTGGAAATAAATCTTCAACTCAATTGGTAAAAGAGCCATTTGATGGTATATGAGGACATTATGATGGGGCATAGAATATCACAAGTAGGTATTAAGGTGGACCTTGAAAAGACTATGGTCATCCAAGGAGTAACCCATTAGCCAGAAACCATTAAAGATGTCTAGTCATTCCTTGGATGCACTAGCTACTATCGATGATTCATAGAGAATCTCTAAGATAGTGAAATCATTGGTCAAGCTTAAAAAGAAATATTTTCCATTCATATGGATGAAGGAATGTGAAAAAGCATTCTAGCAAATTAAGGAGAAGCTTGTAGAAACTCCAATTCTATGAGCACTTGATTGATCCTATCCATTCCACATCATGATAGATGCATCAAACTATGCCTTTGGAGCTATGATTATGTAGTTGGATGATTAGAAACATCCTTATTATATCCATTGCACAAGCTAAAGCATTTTCAGTACACAACTTAACTACACCACAATGGAGAAAAAGATAATGATGATGGTATATGCTTTGGAGAAATTCAAGCACTATGTTCTTGGATACAAAGTATCTATGCATACTAACCTACATGGTATAATATATTTTCACTTACCTTCTCACTTAAGAGATGCCACATGGCTTCGATCACCAAAAGAAACAATAGTTTCTTCATTAGGTCAAACACTTCATAGAAATCACTGGATACCTTTACAAGGTGAGTTGATGGCCTGGTGCATTGGTGTGTCCCTAATTTTGATCAACTACATATTCTCCAAGACACTCATGAGGGTCCTTATGGGGGCCACTATGCAAGGAGATACATAGTCATAAAAATTTTAATGGTAGGGTATTATTGGCCTACAATCTTCAGGGATGCTGACCAATTCATTTGTTCTTATGATTGTTGTCAAAAAGATGGTGGGATGATAGCTTAAATGGAGGGGCCTCAACAGTGGATCTAACCACTAGAACCCTTTGAGATTTGGGACATAGACTTCATGGGTTCCATCACACCTATGTTAAATGAAAAGTGTACATAACAGTCATTAATATCTATTGTACCAAATGGGTAGAAGCAGCAACCATGATTGGCTGTACATCATCTATTGTTGTGTGATTTGTACAATAGAATGTTGTAAATAGGTTTGGAGTGCCACAAGCACTGATTTTTGACAATGGTACTCATTTTACATGTGCTACTTTTTGCAAGCTCATGCAACGCTTGAAAGTTGAACATAAACTAACAACATCCTACCACCCCAAAGCCAATGGTCAAGCAGAGGTTACCAATAGAAAGATCACCAAGATCTTAATCAGAATAATTAGTAATTATAGGAGAGACTAGAGTACAAAACTCAATGATGCTCTTTGGGCCTACCGCTCCACATGGAAACTCCCTATAGACTACTCTTTCTATGAGTTAGTATATGAGAAATTACCAACTCATCCAATTCAATTTGAGCTTCGTACACTTTCAACAGCTTGTGACCTTAATCTTGACCTTAGCCTAGCACAAAAAGAAAGATTGATCAAGCTTAATGTGCTAGATGAGAATTGGTTGGTAGCCCAGTCCTTGAATGAAGTGTATAAAGAATTCAAAAAAAAAGAGCACCATGACCTTATAATAAGCAATGTCAAATTTTAACCTGGTGACAAGGTCCTTTATTAAAACCCGACACATGTACCTCAAAAGACTAATTTTCAAACATTTTGGGAAGGGCCTTATATAATTTATAAAACCTTTTCTTCTAGGGCCATGTTGATTTAAAAACCTAAGAGCCCAAACAAGAAATAGCTAGTTAACATGCAACAACTTAAACCTTTTCATGAGCCTAAGCAAGCTAGTGCAAGCAACACCTCAATAGATGGACAACCACACTCAATTTTTTGGATCTCCTCCTTTAAACTTAGTCATGGGGGCGATAACCATCCTTGCTAATCATATCAGTGAATCCTCAGTTTTTCTACTTTTTTGTTTTAGACTTTTTTTATTTTTATACCTTTTTGTTTTACACTTTATTATGTTTCCAATTTTTTGTTTAACAAAATCATTATTATGTTTTATCTTTCTTTAATATTTTCCAATTTATTTTATATTTTACTTTCTTTTTGTGTGAATTTTTACTATTTTCTAATAAAATTCTTTGTTTCCAATAGGACAAAGTGATGCTATTGTTGTTTGCTAATGGTGGTTTCCAATTAATATTTTTGATTGCTAATTTTTGATTTCTATTTTTGAATTTTGATGATTAATAACTAAGATAGTTTCTTTTTCATAGAATAAGCAGTCAGTCAAAATCAATCATCCATCCACCAACTCTATGGTCTTCCTAGTTTTGGAAGTATGAGATTCCTTTTTCATTATTAAAACATTAACAAACTTGTGATCTTGGTAGTTTTCAAACTTTGGAAAGATTCATACATTTGAAAAGGATGTGACTTCAAGGGGATTCAATACTCTTTGTGCCTTTATACTTGCTTAAGTGCAGTTGTGTTTTCATGGATTTCTTACTATTCCATGTTGACTAATAACAAGAAGTTAATAAGTCTTTACATGGTGTGGTTCTTATCCAAAAATACATAAAACATAACATTTAAAAAAAGAGAAAAACAAAAACATGATGAAAATTTAAAGCACACTCCTTAGACAAAATAATAGGCTACAAGCATTGGTTATGAGACTAAAAAGACATGTTATTCATGCCTGAAGGTTTCCTTTAACTAAGGCCCTTTCTCACTTCATGCTTCTTTTTTCTTCTCAAACAAGGAATGATATTTGATTTGTGGGAGCATTCTTGTATCTCGAGGGGATGGTTTGTTCTTTGAGTGATCACAAAAAGTCACTAAAAGTGGTTGGTTTTGATCTAGACTAAGGATGGACTTTATCGAGTCATTTAAACATAGAATCCATATTGGACTTCCTGTGACCATGATTAGGAATTTCATTGCATTTTCTCTCTCATCCATCATGATTTTCATAATTCACCTCACTATTGGTTGTCCATGTTCTTGTTCAATGTCTTAGGTTGAAGTGTCTCAATTCTTAGGTACATTCTCTTGGATTTGGTCTTATTATGGGACCCACAAACTCCTTAGTTGAGGTCATGGAAGGGCAAAATGGGCATGGCCTTACTATGGGGAGGACTCACTTGCATATCTCTTGGTTGGATTAGTTAAAGTCCTTATCCTTAGGCATTTTGATGATCAAATCTTTCGTGCGACCCATTGATGCATCCAACTATATGCTTCTTAAGGCATTTTTCTTTAAAATTTTATTTATTAAACCAACTTCGCCAATTTTGTGAACTTCAAATCCCTCTTCTAATGTTTTCATCATGTTCACAAATTTTCTAGGTCTCTCAAAACATCAATTTTATGATTAAACCCTCTCTATTTTTTATATTTTTCAAAGTGAAAAATTTTGGACTTAGGCTCCATAGACAAGTACTTGTCGATGGAGCCCATGCATAAATGGGACCCAATTGACATAGGGGTCCACTTGCCTATATATTGATGGCCACACTTAAAAATTTTCACATTTGCTTCAAAACAAGGGAAGAGTTTTTCAAATTTTCAAAGCCCAAAACCTTCCAAAAGCCATATATTCCTAATCATTTGTTCAATTCACTCCGTTCTTTATCCTTGTAGTTACCAGAGGTAACCTCTTTGTGTGGGGCCATAAACCTTAAGATTTTAATGAAAAATGTTTCAGAAAAAATTTCTAGGTCCCAGAAGGTTGAACAAAGAAATCAATATGAAAACATAAAATTATATGTGTTAAACCTTTCCAACAAGCTTTGGTGATATTCTAATTGAAATAATAATAATATAATAATAAAATAATCAATCTTTCATGGTCAAAACTTAGACTAAGTATAACTGCCTAGCAAGAAAGGTACTTAAATATCATAAGTTACACATTGAATGCTAATCCTTACTTATGTTTTGACCATAGATGGCACCTAAAGGAAACCACATGTAGGAAGGAGGATCATGCCAACCAAGGGACAAACAACCAAGAATGAGAATGGGCCAAGAAGAGCCCCATGAACAACTAAAGACCCATGCAATGGGATCTTTTTGGAAGGATCCAGAAGTGGGATATGTTCAACAAATTCCCAAGGAAGTGGTCGCAATAGAATAGTCTCATCAATATGAGACATTTGAACCTAGATTGAACTTTGAGGTTACACTAATAAAAGCTTGCCTCAGAAAAATTGTGAATAAGGATATTTAGAAATCAATGCTCTAAGAGTTAAACTTTAGATCTTTCTTGGAGTTCAAACCTTTAGAAGTTAAGGCTCAATTGCAGAACTCTTCAATGTGGCCCACAATCACTTCTAGTAGGAAGTGGTACATGGGAGAAACATATTTGTTTTGGAATAAATAACAGGCTAGTTCAATGATTAAAATCAAGGACATCTCAGTGTCCTACTTGGTAAAGGCTATCAAAGAGACCCTTGGGTTACTAGAAACTAGAGAAAAGTTACTAGAAACCATCATGTAGGTAGATTCTAGCATCAAGAAGGAATGAATGTAGTAGTGCTATGGAGTCGATTTTAAGAAGTTTGATGCACTCACCATGGCGGAGCATGCATACTTCAATGTTACAGGCTTTCACCTCAGTTCAACTGGAAGGCTAAGCAAGATCATAGCCTTCTTCACATGTGTGTGTGTTGCTCTAAGTAGTAAATTCTAGGTCAACCTTCCATAGTTTATCTATCTTGATATAGAGAAGTGGTTTTAAAAAAATAAACATAGAAGGAATGAACTCCCCTTTCATGTTTTATTTGGAAATTATGCAAGAGGGAAGGAATAACTCGCTAAACAAACAATGTCATCCAATGTGCTCTGTCCATTTCTCTCTTGCAACACAAAAATTCCTAGAAATCTATGTGAACACTACTACTTTTTCAGTGCATCTAAAGGAGTGCGAGGGGGCAACTATCATGGTGATGTAGCACCATGGGCAAGAGACAGTAGCAGAGGTGGTTGCTGATAGAATAGTTGAGGTACTTAATGCAGCTATTGCATCTATATCAGATGTTTCTACAATCATATATATGCAAACATCCACAAAAACAGTTAGTGGCAAATTAAGTACAATTGAACACGAGGAGTTACTAGACCAACTAGTGGGAACTAGGCAATCAATTTCGAATATTTTGATCTTCTGGACACAATCATTATAATCTAGTCAAAGCTACTAGAAGAAAGAGGAAAGTGAATCATATTAGAGGGGTAACTTAAAATAGCCCAAGCACAAAACCAACGCTTAACTATGAAGGTTGCTAAATTAAGAGCTTGTCTCACTAGTCCTGCATTTCTCAACCCTACATTAACATTGGATGAGGCCTTTAAGTAGCTTGAAGAAAAGCTTAAAAGGGTTGAGAATGAGAAGGAGATGGTCATCTTTGACCAGTCTGTGGCCAATGCTAAAATGTACACCATTCAGAAGGGCTTGGTTTAGATGCATCATGAGAATGCCATTTTAAAGATAGAAAATCAGCGCCTACATAATGTTGTTGTGCAAAAGTAGTAGATGCAAGATTTTATCCATCAAAAATAGGAGTTTCTAGCTAGAGTGAACAATGAATTGAAAAGATTAGTAGCCAAAAATAGAAATCTCTTCATGGAGAAAGTCTAAGCCCTTCATAAAAAATTTATGATAGAGATAGACACTTAGAAAAATGAGGCTTTCAAATTTGAAAGATTCAAGAACCATTACAGAGATCAAGTTGGTCTATAAAAAGAAATCAATGAGAAACATATCAAGATTGTGAAGGAAAAAGTTAATGAGTCCCTCTAGCAGCTCAAGGAAGAGGTGGTGTTTGGTAGCCTATCTTTGATGGGATCAATGACTATAACACAGCAGAGATTTGAATGAAAGAGCTACAAATTGAGAAGATGATGGAGTATATGGAGCTTGCCAATCTCTGTTATACAAATCTAGCGATAATGATTGCCAAATGCCTATGTTCAAAACTGAGGAAATAAGTAGCCAATTTGTACTTATTCTACAAAGTAGAGTTCAAACATCACAAAGACACCAAGTAGAAGCTTGAGACTACCAATTTCAAACTTGAGGTTCTCAAGGCAAAGTTCATTGATCAATGATCAACTACTAAGAACCTAGCCAAGAGGATGAACGACTACCAAGAGCTGCAGAATGTAGTCAAGGAGTTCGATGTTGAGCACAAAGTTTTGTTTACCTGGTTAGTCAATGTTAAGAAGTTGTTCTTGGTAATGCCCTATCCCTATGGTGTTCCCACTCCAACCCACATTTAAGATGCTACATGGACTATGAATAATCCCAATGGAAAGAAGGAGAAGATGAAGGCACTATTGCATACCTTTCATCTTCCACCAGAAGTTGCAGCTACCATAGGACAATCACAACCACCTAAACCACCACGTGCACCTAAAGTAAGAAAAGGTCCTTTGGAGCCTTAGGAGCCTCTACCACCTAAAAATATTTGATCTTCTTCAATTTCTTTGCACTATCTGAGAAATTTTGTTTGTCAATTTTGTCCTAGTGTTTAATTTTGTTGTTTTGAACATCCGAAATTTTGTAATCAATGAAAAATCAGATACTCTAGACACTTAGTTTTTGTTGTGTAGTTTGTGTATATGTTTTGTGTGTTAACAATCTCATACCATTCCAAATTTTATAAAGAAGTCGAGGATGAGTTTTCATTCAGTTATCGGGGTATGATGAAGCATCATGGTTGGTAGTGTTGATGCCATCCCATCGACATGACCTTATCGATAAGATGTTATCAATGTGATTTTGTTGACGTAGGCTTTAACTTGTTGATGCATACCCATCAATGGGGCTCCATGTTTTGCCTATAAATACATGCTTACTAGCTGCATTTATGGCATAAGTCTCATAGTTTTAGCGAAGCTTTAATAGTTTTTCCACTTGAAAATTAGAATATTTTCTAAGTGCTCACAGTATGAGTCAAAGAGCATATGGATATTCATTTAATCATTGTTGTACTTGAGCACTATAGTGTGTGCGACAATAAAGATGAGATTTCTACTAAACCTTGCAGCACTTTGAAATAGATTAATTATTTCCTTTACGCATTTAATATTTTAAGCAATTTCCTTGAATGCTTTAAGTAATTAAAGTAATTAAATTAAGCTAATTTAAGCTATCTTAAGATAGATTAAATAGTGATTAATTAAGCACATAAGTATGACCACTTTGAGCATATGCTTGGTGCTTAGTAATCCTAGTAATGCTTAACGTTTGGTAACCCAGTAGCATTAAATGTGTTCAGGATGTGTACGACAAGTGGGAATGGATGCTTATGTTAGGATTAGTTAAATGTTAGTTGGTTAGAGTAAATTAGCAATTAAATATATAATTTTTTATTTTTTATTCTTAGGTACTTAGAACATAAAACATAAAAATGATAAAAATCATATACCTCAGTTGCACTTAACCATATCTTTACATTTCACAAGTGTAATTGGAAAGACAACGATTGCAATGGTTAGTTTTACCTCTTAGAGACCAATGTGCTTAGAAGGCTATAAGTCTATGGAATTCAACTGGACCACATGTGAACATTTAGTAATTCATATAGTTGGGTGTAGGCTGTACTTGCCGCTCATTAAGAGGCTTATTTTAAATTAATTTATATATAAAAAATCATAAATAATATAAACTCATCTCCTTTGCCTATTTCAAGCATCTCCTAAATAACCTCGCATTCTAAATGAGTTTTTACCTTCTTTATTACATTTTCACATCCTCATCTCCCTTCTTGCATAGATTTTTTTAGTTTAGTTTACGATGGACAAGGTACGTTGATTTACAATCTTCTAAGAAGATGCCAAAAGCCACCATCATTATTGACCATAAAAGAATGGTGGGAAACGAAATGTAACTATATGGACGGCTACTGGTGATTCCAGACCCAAATTGACGTCTCATGCTTCAATGTCATAGGTGAGATATTCACATGCTCTCCTACATTGTAGTCTAGTCCGCATGTGTTCTTGTAGAGTGAAGGGCCTGTTATCTGGAGGCGTGACAATTTTCTCAATCATATCAAATCATCAATGACGTTTCATAGCATATCTCAACGAATAAAAGCCAATGCATTTTTGATATCATAATCGGATGACACCTGCTTTGTTGAACTTCTATGTAACTCACGGAAAGCAAGTCATGGTTTTAATTTCTAAAAGAATTTATTTCTACCATGTAACCTGTTTGACTTTGGTAATGGAGTAATTGCTTTTCTTAATAAAATGACACAGAAGATGATGAAAGGAGGTGCCAGGAGGAACCGCAGGGAGGATGGAAGGTGCACCATGCTTTTCGTTTGCTACTCATGGAACCGTTGATCGTCTTCGTGATTTGGCTACTCATGGCCGCAGCAGCCAGCCTAAGCATAGCATTCTTCGGTACCAAGGGATTAATCGTTGGATTGCCAATTTTCCTTCCACTCACCATAACAATAATAATCAATTTTAGAAAGTGGAACAAGCCACCGTATTTTAGAAAGTGGTTCTAGAGATGGTGTGTGGTCGCCCCTGTATCGAGAGAGGCGGAAGCGAGAAAAGTTGGTATCTGCCGTCCATGGCATTTTCATAGGCACGGCAAGGGCGTCTGCAAACCATGGCGGATCTAGCTGTGGAAGTGGCGGGGACGCAGGACGTGAAAGTGATTGTGGTGTTGATGAAGATTGCGTTGTGATGTGTGCAGGGTGATCCTGGCATGAGGCCGAGCATGAGTGCCGTGGTGTCCATGATTCAGGGTAACTTGCCTGTGAACAAGCCACCGTTGCAGTCCAATATCCGTTTCGCTCCAGGTAGCGATGTTAGTTTTGAGGGCCTGTCTGGCATGTATTGATGAGCGTGATTGGGACTAGGAAAATGCTGCTTGGCTTTTTAAGTTGTTAGCATCCCTTCTTACCTAGATCCATTTGATGATGAGTTTAGATACAGTTATAATGGTTTGATTGCGGAACAATTAATGATTTGATTGTGGAGCAGAAATTGTTGAGTTGACAAGTAATCTTGTGTTTTTTCCTTCTCTTTAATGTTTTCTATTTTGTTTTTTTAGGAAACTGGTAAACATACAATTGAGTTTCTATTTAACTCACTATTACTTCAACTCTTTTCTACTTGTAATGTGAGCATTATTAAAGTTAAGCACTTGATGTAACTTGAATTCTCTTTTACATGTAATATGGTCATTACTAAAGTAAAGTACCAAAAAATTAAGAAAGACTATGCTATAAATACAAGCATAGTGTGAGGTTGTGATAGAAAATTGTAGAGTGCGAGAAACCTTGTACTCACCTTTTCATCCTCAATAAAATTACTTTGCTTTGCCCCATGGATCTTTCCATTCACATTGAAGGGTTTTACTATGTAAATCCATTGAAGGGTTTTACTATGTGAATCTTGTATATTTTGTTTTTCTCTTTATTTTTACAATTCAACAAATCCTCTATTTCTATCATTTTCCACAACAAATAGTATTAAAGCTAAGGTTAGAAACTTATCATGATTGGCTAGCTCGTTAGGAATTACAAAGTTTGACATTGTAAAATTCGATGATATAGAAACTTTGGTTTGTGAAAAATGAAGGTGTGGGATTTGCTAATGCATCAAGGGTTGCACAAAGCTCTTGATGGCAAGAGCAAAAGGGCTAGTGCTATGGATGATGAAACTTGAAAGGAAATTGAATTGAAGGCTGATGAGTTGAGTTTTGTTGGTTGTGTTGATGAGACCTTGTACATGACGCAGCCTTGTCATCTGGGCCTTGTCGACGAGGCCTAGTTGATACATCATATCATTCATCGATGTGGCCCCATTGACGTAGTGCTTGTAGTCAGCTATAAATACGCTCTTGCAGCTACATTTGTGGCAAGTAAAGATTGTAGTTGTAGCAGAGCTCTTGTAGTTTTTCCATTTGATAGTTTGAATTTTTTCCCTCGAGTGCCCACAACACGAGTCACTAATTGTATGGATCTTTATTTGAGCATTATCGTACTTGAGCACGACAATGTGTGTGGCAATAAGGATGAGCTTTCTGATAAACCTTGTAGCACTTTGGATAGATTAGCTATTTCATTTATGTATTTAATATTTTTAGTTATTTATTAAATATTTATAATTAGTTATTAATTATTTTCCAATTATTATGTTAATGAAGCAATTAAGCCAGATAGAGTACACACATAAGTACAAACTCTTCGAGTGTAACATGTATTCGCTTGGTAATCCCAATAGCATTATTACTTGGTACGTCTAGTAGCGTAGTGCTTGGTTGCCCTGTAGCGGATATGTGGGTTCAAGACATGTATAGAAAGTGGGATCAGATGCTTATGTTAGGAATTAGTTAGTTTAGATTAGTTAATCAAATTCCTTTTATGTACATTTTAAGCACCAAACTATAAAAAAAATGATAAAAATTGGATCCCTAAGTTACATTTAACCATACCAATGAATGTCACAAGTGTAATTGAGAAAACAATGATTGACCTTAGGGCTAGAATTCACTTCCTAAAGGATTGGTGCACTAGAAATGATAATGTCCATGGAATTTGATTGGATTACATGTGAATGCTTTGTGATTTGTATGGGTGGATGTAGGGGTACCTCACTACTCATCATTGGCACTGTTGTTGAGGACATTGTTTGTAGAATGTGCACTATTTAGGTTTAAATGAATACCATTAATATCATTATATGAAACTCAAGGTCAATATCTTTCCCACTATACATAAAATTATAAAAGCACGTTGACAATTTTATTTTATTTTACAAAGTATCTTCTTCTTACAAGCATGAAGATACCAAACCACTGGTCCCACAAGAGTGCAAAGTGGTATATACTCATCCAGATGAGTTTGTGCCAGATTTCACCTTCATCCTACATCAGGATGAATAGCTACAATTGCATGATATAGAAGGAAACATTATTTTGCCTCCTAATAGATCTATGCTCGGGATGCTGTTAAAAACCCTTAAGAAGTTTGGCATAGTAGATCTTCACAAAGAATATGTTATGGATGGTTATGACACTCAAAACTACTATCCTACTAAAATACAATGCAAACAAGATAGACATCAAGAGAAGCTCCATGAGGCTACAAAGGGGAAACATTACTATAATTCTTTGTTCCTACTAAATCCAGATGATAATGAGAATCCTCCTTCTGAAGATTCTCAACATGAAGATTCTCCACCCTTTGGGATTGGTGATTAGGGTGTAAACCTAACCCTATGATCCACTATTGATAAACTAGCTTCAAGAAAAAGTAATAGCCAAGGTAGGGACTTGGGAAAACATCATAATAGTAAGGGATCTAAGTATGGTGATTGTAATAAGCAAAAGAGTGATGGTAGACACTGTGGTGGCTATGGTAGTCCACCTTCCTCTTCATCCTTTCCATATGATTTCGAACATTCCTCTTCATATGAGGGTTCTCATGGAAGCTTCCATTGAAATAATCATGACTATGAAGATGATCAAGGAGATAACAATGACTATGAAGGCCACCAAAATCAAAGAGGTGGCCAAAACCATCATCAACATCATTGATGTAGTGATGATGATGAACCTCTCTTATAGACTCAAAGTATGCTCAACATTAAAATTCCAACCAGACATATGAAGGATAGTCAGCTTAAGTGCCTAGACAAAAACAATATCCCAAGATTTAAAGGGGGATACAACTTTGATCCACAAACACATGTACAAGATTTTAATAATTCTTGTATCTTATAGAACATAGAAAAAGAGTGGAAAAATCTCAAGCTTTTTCCAAGGACACTCATCAAGGAAGCTGAAAGTTGGTATTGGTCCTTAGAGTTGAAGTCCATCAGGAGATGGAGTACCATGTTAGAGTTGTTCAATGATAAATACTAGATGTACTCTAGAGTGTCTAATCTAAGAAGGAAAATCCAAGGCTAGAAACAAGGAGCACATGAACCCTTGGATGCCACCATGGATCACTACTATTCACTCTTACATCGATGCCTTGACCATGGTTATTCTTAGAGGAAACAACTTTGCCACATCATAGATGGAATCAGAGTAGAAACAAGAAGAACCCTTGGGATGTATGCCCAAGAAAGATTTTTTGAATTGAGATCTCATTATATCTAGAGGCTAATTGAGTAGGTAGCAAAAGAAAAGGTGAGCTACAACAAAGGGAAAGTGGTAAAGAGTATAATAGGGATACATCCATCAGAAAATGAGAGGTACAATTTTGTGATGAAGAGGAATCACCACTTAATGAAGTGGTGAATAGAAAGACATTGTCCATCCAAAAATCTATTTATGATATGTTAGCTAAGTTTGACAAGTTATGGGACTCTTTGGATGAAAAATTTCAATCCACTTTGAAGATTGCTAAATACTTTAAAGAGTAAAATAGTGATCATAATCGTAGATAGAAAAAAGAGGCTAAATGTGCCTACCAAAGAGGTAAGGGAAAAGCTGTTGTAGTAGAGGAAGTTGTGAAGTCTAACTCTAATGATGAAAATGAATGTAACATTTGAAAATATGAAAATCCAAAGGGGTGTTGCCTTATAGTGTCACACTTATAAGAGTCCTGAGTGTTTACATTGAATCCTCACCTAGGACATGGGCAAGATCCAAGACAATTACCTTATCCTTAAGGTAGTCCAAGATAGTTTCACTAGCAATAATAAGCTTACTACCCAAGTGGAACTCCTCCATAACCTTACAAACAATATCAATAGTGGTACCAACCACAGTTGTGGGAAATGCCACTACCAAGGCAACAGTACCCTTATAAGTAGTCAGATCCATACGGTTACTATGTTCAGTAGCCTATCTTTGCTAGAAGTTCTACAAGTCATACATCATTCTAGCATCACTATTACCCTTTAGAGTATCACTGAACACATTCACCATCTACTCGAGGAGAAAATCCATATTCATATCCATACCATCCTCCACATTCCTCTACACATACACATCCACCTTCAACCTAGTTACCTCATGATCCATCCATGTAGGGTGAGATTTCTCCACATTAGCAACAACAAAATGGTACAAGGGCTATGCACTCACAACCAATTTTTCAGCCAAGTGGTCTAGATAATTGATCAAGGAAAAGACCTTTTTTTTTTCAACCTATCAGCCCTCTTCAACTATCATAACCTACTTTGACTGATCACCCTACATCCTCAGCATCCTCATCCTCTACATCAAACACCTTCGAGTGCCCTTCAAACCAAGTGATACCTCAAATCTGCACTATAATGTTAACTCATGTTGTTTTTGACTATATCAAGGCTAGAAATATTTCTATGGAAAGATCTAGTCCGAAAAGTCCACTCATTTATCTACAAATTGCTGGACAAGAGCCATGCAAGGCTCTTCTTGACTCTTATTCTAGAGTGAATCTCATATCCCATGACATGTACAAGGCCTAGAACCTACCACCTCTCAAGAAGAGCAACATTCATCTAGAATTAGCAAATCAGTTAATTATTTTCCGTTTGGGATTATTAGAGGATATTATGATCATAGTTTGTGGGTGGTCCTATCTTGTTGATTTCTTGGTGATTGAGGTGGACAACTGCAAAAGTGACTTCCCCATCATTATGGGAAGAGCTTGGTTAAGCATGGTTGATGCATGTATGGGTATAAGGAACCTATCTTTAGAAATATCTAAGAAGAATGAGCTAAGAAAAATTAAGAAGAAGCATATTCTATGCATTGTATATAGTGATAATGGATGCAATTGGGTGTAAAAGATTTAGTCCATCAAGAGCACATACATTAAGGCATGCAATCATTGTGGACAAGAAATTAACATTCAAAGGTGATTGTATGTAGCAACCACAAAGTAGGAAGGCACCTAGTGGTTGATAGCTAATTCAAATAGCAACATAATATGCTTGGAGCTAGTTGAGAGCTTAACATGTGCATATGTTGAAGGCATGCAAAAAATTAAACAAGTTCATTTAGATCTCTCTAATGAAGATGATGATACCTATTGGGAGAGTTAGAAATCCTTGATCACTTCAAGCAGGATCCTTTAGAACTAAAAAATTTACCAGTTAGCATGAAGTATGCATTTTTAAAGAATGGAAAACTGGTCATAATCAATGTCGAAATTGCTCCTAAACAAAAAAAAAGTTGTTGAAAGTGGTAAATAAATGGTTAACAACTTGTGCTTGATCATATCTAGAGCTAATAGGAATTGATCCAAGGATATGCCAACATCACATTTACATTGACTTGGCCATGAAGCCTAGAAGGTAGTTGTAGAGGTGGCTGAATCCCAAATTGAAGTAAATTGTTAAAGAGAAAATTGAGTAACTTTCAAAGGTGGGGTTCATCTAACCCATCATAGATATTGAGTGGGTTAGCCCACTCATAATTGTGTGGAAGGATGATGGAAAATAGCAAGTTTGCATTGAATTTAGGTTGTTGAATATGGAAACATTTAAAAATTAGTATCCTTTGCCAATTGTAGATCAATTATTAGAAAATATATCTAGGCATTATTATTATAGTTTCTTGGATGGTTATAGTGGCTATAACCAAATCCAAATTGCACCCAAAGATCAGGCCAAGACAACATTCATGAATCCCTTAGGGACTTTTGCATATTGTAAAATGCCATTTGGCCTATTCAATGCCCCTACAACATTTCAACACTTGGTACTTAGCATCATTCAATAGTAGATAGGTAGTGGTGTTGAAGTCTTCATGGATGACTTTTCCACCTATGGAGCTACCTTTGAGAAAGCCTTGAACTGACTTGAGCAAGTATTGAAGATATGTGTTGAAACAAACCTATGGCTCAACTGGCAAAAGAGCCATCTCATGGTCTAAGAAGGCATTATGTTAGGGCACTGAATTTTGCAAAAAAGGATTAAGGTAGACCTAGAAACGATAAGGGTCGGCCAAGGAATAACATGCTAATCATAGATAGTAAAAGATGTCAAATCATTCCTTGGACACACTAGCTACTACCGGTGATTTATTGAGAATTTTTCTAAAACAGCAAAGCTGTTTGTAGAGCTTATAAAGAAAGATGCACCGTTCATCTAGACTACGGAATGTGAACATACATTTCAACAATTAAAAGATAAAATTGTAGAAACATCAATCCTACAAGAACCAGATTGGTCTAGACCTTTCCACATCATGATAGATGCATCTAACTATGTTTTGGGAGTAGTGCTTACATAAATGGACAATAAAAAATGCCCATACTACATCCACTATGTAAAATAAAGCATTATGGAAGCACAGTTAAACTACACCACCATGGAGAATGAACTAATGGTGGTGGTGTACACATTAGAAAAGTTTAGGCACTATGTGCTTGGCTACAAGGTATTTGTTTATATGGACCATAGTGCCATCTGCTTCCTCATGAATTAGTTAACAGTGATCCCTTGTGTTATATGGTGGTTGGTGATCTTGCAGGAATTTGATCCCCCTATGGTAGATTGAAAAGGGATCGAGAATGTGATTACTGACCACCTCTATCACTTAAGATGGGATAATAAAGAGAAGGACAGTTTACTCTCTAATCAATTTCTAGATGAACTCCTTTTTACAGGAGCAATAAGTGAACAAATGCTTGTGAAATAAATATGGTATAACGGCATCCTCACCTAGCTTCTCACTCAAGAGATGCCACAAGAATGATTTGCTGGTGTATCCCTGATGAAGATCAATTGCATGTTCTCTGGGATGCTAACGAAGGGCCTTGTGGAGGCCACTATGTAGGAAGACACAACCATAAAAATCCTAATGGAAAGATACTATTGGCCTACAATCTTTAGGGATTCCCACCTATTTCTTAAGTCTTGTAAATGTTGTCAATGAGATAGGGGGATGACCGCTTGCATGAAAGGTCCTCAATAATGGATTCAACCACTAGAACCTTTCGACATATTGGGTGTTGACTTCATGGTTCCCATCGCATTCTTGTCCAACAAAAAGGGATATAAATTAATTGTAATTAACTACTACACAAAATGGATAGAAGTAGTAGTCATTACTGATTGTACATTGTCCACTACTGTTAGATTCATACAATAAAATATTGTGAATAGGTTTGGTGTGCCACATTCACTAATTTCTGATAATGGAACTCATTTCATAGGTGCCACATTTATAAAATTAATGCAATTCGTGGGGGTAGAACATAAATTAAAAACACCATAAAACCCCCAAGAAAATTATCAAGTAGAGGTAATCAACTAAGAGATT
Organism: Gnetum montanum; assembly: GCA_015680685.1. Taxonomy (NCBI): domain Eukaryota; kingdom Viridiplantae; phylum Streptophyta; class Gnetopsida; order Gnetales; family Gnetaceae; genus Gnetum; species Gnetum montanum. The sequence goes on along the minus strand of MNCI01028635.1, from coordinate 241,833 downwards.
ATGAAAATACTAATGTGAACTATTAGCAAATATATGAAGGATTGGAGTGCAAAACTTAACGATGCTCTCTAGGCTTATCATTTAACTTGGAAACTTCCTATTGGCTATTATCCCTATGAGTTAGTGTATGAGAAACTTCCAATGCTCTCGATTCAATCTAAACTTTATACACTCTCAATAGCCTATGATCTAGATATTGACCTAAGTCTAGCACATAAAGAAAGACTGATTAACCTGAATGTGCTAGATGAAGATTGATTAGTGGTCCTATCCTTGAATGAGGTGAACAAGTAATTTAGCAAGCAACGTCATGACCTAAGAATTAAAAAAGTAAAACTTCTACAAGGATATAAGGTTCTCTATTGGAACCCCACACATGTACCTCAAAATGTAAAATTTCAAACATTGTGAGAGGGACATTATATAATTGATCAAACCTTTCCCCCTAGGGCCATGATAATCTACAAACTTGATAGCTTGAATAAAAAGTAGTTGGTCAACATCCAACAAGTAAAGCATTTTCTAGAATCAAGAGAGGCTAGTGCAACTATCACCTCAACCAATGGACAACCATGTTCTATTTTTTAGATCTCCTCTTTCCAACTCAGTTGTGGGGGAGATGGTCATCCATGCTGACCATCAACACGGCTTCTTAGTTTTTTCTACTTCTTGTTTTTACTTTTTACATTTTTTATTTTTACAAATTATTTATTTTACAAATTTTTGATTTTTTAGATTTTTTCTAATTTTACACCATCTTTGGTATCTTTGAACTTTATTGACTATTTTATATTTTTTTATATATTTTAGTTTGTGTGGTTTGAATTAAGTGTAATGTTTTTTCATTTTTTCTAATAAAATTTCTTTATTGTCACAGGACATAGTGTCGTTGTTGCTGTTTACTAATGATGGTTTATGTTTAACGTGTGATTGTTAATGTTTGGTTTCTATTTTTGAATTCTAATATTTGATGACTTTGACATGGTTTATTTTTCATGGAACAAGTAGTGAGTCCACATCATCCACCCATCCAATGAACACTATGGTTTTTCTTATTCTAGGAATTTGAGGTTCCTTCCATTAAAGAAACTTTTAATCAATCGGTGACCTTTTAATCAATACTCTTTGTACTCTTCTTCTTGCTTAAATGTTTGAGTTTTTTTCATGAACTTCTTACTGTTCCACACTAACCACTAATAAGAAAAATAATGTCATTACATGATGTGGTTTTGATAAAAAAAATAATGGAAATTCAAATCACACCCCTTCGACATGAATAAGTCCTCGCATGGTGTGGTTTCCATTTCAAAAAAAAATGATGGTAATTTAAACCACATCCCTTAGACAAATAAATGAGCTAAAAGAACTGTTTATGGGACTTGAATGACATGCACCTATGCTTGAGGGTCTCCTCTAACTAAGGACCTCTCTCTCTCTTACTTCCTACTTCTCTTTTCTCCTCTTTGTGGAATGGTGGTTGTTATGTGAAAGCACTCTTACGTCTCGAGTGGATGGATTAGTCTTAAAGTGGCAATGTGAAGTCACTAAAAGTAGATGATTTTGGTTTGGATTGAAGATGGAACTTCTCAGGTCATTTTAAACACAAATTCCATGAGTTCTTATGACCTCAATTTGGAACTCTATCCCACTTTTTCTATCATCCATCCATGCTACCATCACTCTCCTCACTGCTGTGTTCTATGTTATGCTCTATGTCTTTGTCTGAGGTGTTGGGATTCTTGAGAAGATTTTTTTGGGTTGGTCTTTAACATTTCATGATCATTAATTGATTATGGGGCCCATGGACTCCGTAGTTGATGTTATGCAAGGGAAAAAAGGGCATGAGCCTGCTATGGGGAGGACCCACTTGCATAGCTCTTGGCTTGATTACTTAAGGTTCCTTACTTTTAACATTGCCACAATTTGATCTTTCATGTATTCCATTTAGTATATTGCTCAGTACTCCTTAACCTTTCATTTCATTCATCCACTAAATCAATTTTCTCCAATTTTCCAAATTTATGAGCTTCAACACCTTCTTCTCATGTTTTCATACTATTCCTGGTCTTTTAAGCTTTCATTTGACACCATTTTCACTTAAAAATTATTCATATTTTGCAAGTTTGACTAAGGTCATAGTTTGATTATAGTGGTTAATGGTTACGTAGTTGAGGCCCCATTAAGGCATCCACCCTAGACGATGAGGCCCAGTTGACTAGGCCTCATTGATGTAGCACAAAAACCCTATATATACCACTGGACACTTTGCAATTTTTTGCCATTTTCTCATAACACACGGGGAGTTTTTGAAATTTTTCAGAGCTCGAAACCTTCTAGATGTCATAACTTCCAAACCGTTTGTCTATATCACTCCATTTTTCAATCCTGTGCTTACTAGAGGTAAGATCTTTATTGTGGGGGTTAAAAACCTTAAGGTTTTGTATGAAAAATCAATGAAAATTTTTGAAAATTTTTCTAACTCCCCAAAGGATTAATAACCTTAACCATATATAAGCATTAACACAAGTTAACCATTCCAAAAACATTCAAGATGATTTATTAATGAAAATACATAAATAAATGATAATTAGATAAATTAAATCAACCATAATCACAGCTTAGCCAAGTGTAACTATCCTTAAGAGATAAGGTATCCTAATTTTTTTAAGGTTACATAATGATTGCTAATCCATGGTCTTATTGTGATTATAGATGGCACCAAAACAAAAACATCTATAGGAAGGAGAGTCCTCACAACCATGGAAGAAGTGGCCTAGAGCTAGATGGGACCAACAATAACAAGGCCAGGAACTACTTGAGGCAACCTATGCAACAAGATGTCTTCATGAGGAGCCTAGAGTGGAATCTATCCAACATATTCTAGAAGAAGAAGTGCCAACCGAACAATCATAATGTGGAGAAGTGCTTGGTCCCATGCCAAGGCTTGAGGTCACTTTAACTCAAGCCTACCTTGATATCATGAAATCCCTAGAGATTTAATGATCTATTCTTCAAGAGATCAACTTTGGGCCATTCCTCGAGAAAGCTCTAGAGGATGTTAAGGCTCAATTGCAAACCTCTCCCATATGGCCAATCATCATGTCTAGTGCAGAATGGTACATGGGAGAGACATACGTATTTTGGAATAATCAAGGGTTGGGATCCATAGTCAAGATCAAGGACATTCAAGTGTCATATTCAATAGAAGCTATTGCACAGGCACTTGGGTTGCTTGACACTAGAAAATAGATGGTAGAATTTTCCACACAAGGTAACCTTGAGGCCAAGAAGGAGTTAACCCAACGTTGCTATGGGGTGGACTATAAGGAGTATTGTGTGATCACATCAATAGAGTGGATTTACTTCAAGATTGCAGCCTATCAGCAAAATTCAATAGTGAGGCCAAGCAGGGTAACTACTTTCTCTGCCTGAGCATGCATCGCTCTATGAAGGAAGTTCGCTATTAACCTTCCACAATTGCTATACTTAGAGATTGAGAAGTGTTTCAAAGAAAACAAATGTGGAAGGAAGACCTTGCACTTTTTGTGCCTCATTAGAAAATTTGTAGGAGGGCAGGCATCATTCACTACTCTAATGATATACTTAGGCCCACTTCTTTGGCTTCATGGTCCAAGATCATGATAGAGAAGATGCCAATGAAGACTCAATTAGAGGAGTTGTTGCCACCAGAACCCACTTAGGAAATGACACTAGAGGTCCATAAAATCATTGAACATCTACAAAAAATCCAAGAATAGCTATTGAGCAAACAAGAGGAACACGTAGAAATGAGTGGGGAAAATCCATTTGTGTATAGGCTAGCAATGAGTCACCTTAGATGTAGAGTCGTGGTTCCATTTTCTCTACCCAACAAATGTAGCTACCTTTGAGATCAAATCCCAATTCTTGAGAGTTGATGGTGTTACTAGCAACATACCATCTATTGCTAGAAATCTCTAGGAATGCCACCACTTTTTTGGTGTAGTTAGAGGAAGGTGAAGAGGAAATTGTCTTAGTGATGCAACACTAGGGGCAAGAGATATTAGCAGAAGTGGTTGCTGACTATTTAGCTAAAGAATTGAATGCACCCACAACATTTGTACCAAACATATCTACACTTCAAGATGTACAGACGTCTATAGGCATTGTCAATGGGAAATTAAATGTAGTTGAGCATGAAAAGTTGCTAGAACAACTAGTGGGAACCGGGCAACTGACTCGGGACATTTTTGATCTTTTAGAGAACATCACCACAATGCAGTTAGAAATGCTGAATGCAAAGGGTAGATGAATTATCTTGGTGGGTCAACTAGAAACAACTCAAGAAAAAAATAAATGCTTGGCCGTAGAGGTTGACAAACTTCATGCTTAAGTTACAGATCAAGTAATTCTTAGTCTAAAAGTGACAAGAGATGAAGCTATCAAATAGTTATAAGAATGATTTCAGAAGGCTAAGCAGTAATGGCCATATTTAAATAGTCTATAGCAGAAGCTAAAATGTACTCAATCCAAAAGGACTTAAATCATATGCCCCAATAGAATGAAGCATTGACCACACAAAATCCTCACCTATGAAATGTTGATGCTTAGAGAGATCAAATGTAAGAATTCATTCATCAATGACAGAAGCATCTTTCTAGGGTAAACACTAAACTAAATAAATTGGCCTTGGAAAATCACAATTTTCCAATGGAGGAGGTACGTAGCTTATGTCAAAAATTTGCTATTGAGATCATTGCCTGGAAGAATGAAGCTCTAAAATTTGAGAAAGTGAAAAATTACTATAGGGACCAGGTCAGCTTGCAAAAAGAAGTTAATGAAAAACACATCCAGATGATGAAGGAAAAAATAAATGAATCCCTCTAGCAACTCCAATAGGGAAGAGAAATGTGGTAGCCGATCCTTGATGGGATCAATGCCTACAACAAAGTGGAGATCTACTTAAAGGAGTTGCAAATTGAGGAAATGATAGAGTACATGGAGTTGACCAATTTCCATTATGGAAACCTAGCAATGCTAACTGTCGAATAGCCATGATTAGAATTGGAAAAGCAAGTGGCTAGCTTGTATGTACTATATGAGGGTAAGTTTAAACACCATAAATACACCAAGAAAAAGCTTGAAACTAATAACACTGAACTTGAAGTTCTTAAAGTATGACTCAGAGACCAATGGTCTATTGCTGAGAACTTGGATAGATGGATGAATGACTACTAGAAGTTGAAGAACATAGTTAGGGCATTTAACATTGAATGCAAATAGTACACTGCTTGGTTTATTAATGCGAAGGATTTGTTTCTAGCAATCCCATGTCCTTGGGATGTGCCCTTTCTAGCCCACATTGGGGAAGCTTCATGGATGATGCATGATCCCAAGAGTAAGGCTGGGAAAATGAAAGCACTGCTAGATGATTTTTGCCTACCACTTGAAGTTGTAGTAGTAGCATGACAACTACATCCACCTCAACTATGACCCATGTGTGAAGCCAATGAACCACCATCACCTTGGACCATCTGATCTTCTCCAACAAGATTCACATCATCAAGGAACATGCTACCCAATTTTGAAGATTTGAGTCATGGTGTTCAATTTTGTGTCCTGAATACCTTCATTTTTTCTAATGAGTATATTTGTATACTCCATTTTTTGTCAAGTTAGTCAATTTATTTTGTTTGAAGAAAAGTGAATTAGTAATCTCATGCCTTCCAAATTTTGTAAAAAATCTTGAGGATGAGTTTTCATTCAATTGTGGGTGTATGATGAGATGTGTTTTGTTGGTTGCATTGACAAGACCTTATTAATGCAACCTTGTCATCTAGGCCTCATTGACAAGGCCTAGTTGATGCATCATATCATGCGTCGATGTGGCCTTGTCGACATAGTGCTTTTAGTCAGCTATAAATATGTCCTGGCAATTGCATTTGTGATAAGTAGAGATTGTAGTTGTAGCAGAGCTATTACAATTTTTCTATTTGATGGTTAGAATTTTTCCCCTCAGTGCTCACAACAAGAGTCATTTTTTTTTAGGAAAAGGTCGAGCGAAATCTATTCCAAAAAAGAGAATGCGCTACGCCTGCAACGTAGCATGGGCCAACAATCGTGGCCCCACAGCAAGAGCCCCCAGGACCGCAAGGGACGGACCACGTACCACCCCACACTCAGCGCAGAATCCCACGTCCTAGGGGAAGCATATACTAAGAGTCAAGGAAGCAAAGCAGCTGGGAAAAGATACATAGACAAAAAAAAAACAAAAATGGAAATAGAAGTCGATCCTGCAGCACCAGTAGAAGCCCGCAGAACTACCCGCCGGGCTGCTGCAGGCCGGCTTGTCCATGCTCAGCCAACTGCGTAGCGAGGCGGCGCCGATTCTCTATGATCAGCTGAGCAATTCCCGTCCTGCAATTCTGCAGGATGCCCTCAAACCAGAGTTGTGATGGTTGAGTATGAGGGGTTGATGTCTGATTCTTCGAGTTGCTGGAAGTGGCGTCCGACGGGTCCTTCACCTGAGGCGGCATAGGACGATGCTGATCCTGATCAGCGTCCGGGTATTGGATGTTCTGTATCGTGTCTGCCCCAGTGGTAGTTGAATTACCACACGCCAGCCCCGTCGTGCCTGCAGCCGATCCCTCCGGGCTATGGCTCTGTCTACCACTGGTCCCCGCGGTCACAGGGTGAGCGCCCCGCGCAGGGTCCGCAGCCCTTTTGGGCCAATCTGTATGGGTGCTCCCGTCCCGCGCAATCGTAATCTCCTGCCAAAGCTTCCTGAACCTGGCACACAACAAGAGTCATTGAGTGTATAGATATTTATTTGAGCATTGTCATACCTAAGCGTGATAGTGTGTGTGGCAATAAACGTAAACTTTCTGATAAGCCTTGTAGCATTTTGGATAGATTAGCTATTTCATTTATGCATTTAATGTTTTTAGTTATTTATTAAATGTTTTCAATTAGTTATTAATTATTTCCTAGTTATTATGTTAATGAAGTAATTAAACTAGATAGAGTATACACATAACTACGACCACTTCCAGCGTAACATGTATTCACTTGGTAATCCCAAGAACATTATTGCTTGGTACACCTAATAGCATAGCAGTTGGTTGCTTGGTAGTGGATATGTGGGTTTAGGACATGTACAAAAAGTGGGATCAGATGTTTATGTTAGGATTTGTTAAATATTAGTTAATCAGTTAATTTAGATTAGTTAATCAAATTCCTTTTATCTACATTTTAAACATCAAACTATAAAACAAAAAAATGATAAAAATAGGATGCATGAGTTACACTGAACCATACTAATGAAAGTCACAAGTGTAATTGGAAAGACAACGATTGACCTTAGGGCTAGAATTGATTTCCTAAAGGATTGGTGCATTGGAAATGATAAAGTCCACGAAATTTGACCAGATCACACATGAGCGCTTTTTGATTCATATGGTTGGGTGTAGGGGTACCTTGCTACTCATCAAAGGCTCTCACTACCATGTGATTGTGCATGGAAAATGAAGTGAGGTATAATGCTGCTGGGGAAAATTTTGTTGTAGACTTATGGATAAAGTTGGAATCTTTATATATGATAAAGTGCACTTCAAACCACATTCAACTTAATTCCAAATTTTGGTCATTACAAATAAAAGAAGGTGTAAGTATCTATGAACATTTAAATAATTTAAATTTTTATGTAAAGAAATTGTTAGATTTAGATGATAATATAGATGATGAGGATTAGGGAAATTTGTTTACTTAAATCACTACCATCATCCTATAGTATTCCTATCATAACATTAATGTATGGAAGGGATTATACATCATTGAAAGTAGTTATTGCAACTTTGTTATAGGAAGAAATTTAGAGAGCATCTACTTCAATTTCTAAGTAAGCTTTGAATGCTTTGGTGGAAAGAGAAAGAATTATGGGAAGAATTGAATCATCCAAAGGAAGATCAAAATCAAGGGGTATAAAAAGTAAAGCAAGATGTTGGTATTGTGGTAAAACTAGATACCTTAGAAAGGACTGTTGGAGTAAACAAAAGGATCAAAACAAGGGATCTGATGAAAAATCCAAAGAAGCAAATTTGGTAATTCAAGATTCAAGTATCATTGTTGATGAATTTCTTGCTGCTTGTGTTGGTATTCAATATCACGATGATTGGTTATTAGATTCTGGTGATTTTAACCAGATGTGTTCACATAGAGGTTGGTTTATCAATTATGAATCATATGATGGTGAAGTTATTTATCTTGGTGATTATTATTCTTGTAAAATTATGGGAAATGGAAGTATGAGAATTAAAATATTTGATGACATTGTTTGAATAATAGAAGATGTGAAACATGTACCTGATCTGAAAAATAATTTAGTTTCTTTAGGAGCATTAGACTCAAAAGGTTATGATTTTAAAGGTGGTAAGCGTATTTTGAAAATTATCAAAGGGGCCTTGGTAGTGATGAAAGCTCATAAATGTGATAACAATATTTACAAGTTATAGGATGCTACAGAAAGAACTTTTCTAATTTAGCTTTTGTTGAGAATCTAGATTCTTCTTATATATGACATTAATATTTGGATTACATAAGTGAGAAAGGATTACGAATTTTGATAAAGTATAATTGGATCTATGAACTAAAATCTTTGAATTTAAAATTTTGTGAACATTGTATTTTTGAAAAGCAATCATGAGATAAATTTAAGGTAGGACAACATAAAAGCAAAGATATTCTTGATTATATAGATTTAGATGTACGGGGTTCATCACCTAAGCTATCACTTGGAGGCAATTTATATTCTGTTAGCTTTATTGATGATTTTTCTAGATAAGTTTGGGTCTATATGTTTAAAAATAAATTTTATGTTTTCTGTGTTTTTAAGCAATTTAAAGCTTGGATTGAAAAAAGAATAAGTAAATCAACTAAATTTTTGAAAATAAATAATGGAGGAGAGTTCAACTCTACACGGTTTGAAAATTATTGCAGGGAAGTTGAAATTAAAAGAGATAAGATAGTGGCCTATACTCCTGAGCAAAATGGAGTTGCATAACACATGAATAGAACTCTTCTTGAAAAGGCAAGAAGCATGATGGGCAATGCCAATTTGGATTAGCAATTTTGGACAATGGTTGTTTTAACAATATGTTTTGTAGTTAATAGATCACTAGAAATTACACTAAAGTGTAAAACTCTAGAAGAGGTATGGATAGGTCATTCTTCTTATTATTCTTTTCTTAGAGTTTTTTGTGGTACTACATATGCTCTAGTTCCAAAACATCGATGTTCAAAATTAGATCTAAAATCTAGAAATTATATGTTTGGAGGGTATGGAGATGATGTTAAGGGGCATTAATTATGGAATCCTACTAACTATAGAATCCTCTACAATAGAGATACAGTTTCTCATGAATCCTCTAATATTGTTAAGAGAAAAGTAAAAGTTGAATAGGAATAGATAAATGTATGTAATGATTAATTGGTTGAGTTGGAAACTCAGTGATCTTCAAATAGACAACAAAAAGAGCTTTAGTTACTTGAAGAAGGTTTTTCAAATGAAGAGATAGAAAGAAATACAACTGCAAAGCCTCTAAGAAGATCTACATGAGTAATTGTTTCTCCTAAGAAATTTGATGATTATGTTACACTTGCATTATTTTCAAATGGAACAAAACTAGACACATATCAACAAGCTATAGAAGATACTTCTAGTTCTAAGTGAAAAGAAGTAATGCAAGATGAGATTGATTCTTTGGAGAAAAATAAAACATGGGTTTTGGTGAAGATTGCAAAAGGTAGAAAAGCTATTGGCTATAAATGGGTCTACAGATTAAATAAAATAGTTGATGGTGAAATTAACACATACAAGGAAAGACTGGTAACAAAATATTATTCACAAAAGGAAGGTATATATTTAACACAAATGTTTTTTACTAGTTGTAAAATTAGTGTTTGTTTGGATTTTGTTGGCTCTAGTTGTTTTATTTGATATAGAATTAGAACAATTAGATGTAAAAAAAAATTTTCTATATAGTTACTTAGATGAGGAAATATATATGAAACAATTAAAAGGTTTTGTATAAATAGGCAATGAATATTTGGTTTGTAGAATCAAGAAATTATTATATGGCCTAAAGTAATCATCTAGGCAATGGTACAGGAGGTTTGATTCTTTCATGTTGAGCAATAATTCCAAAAAAGCGTTTATGGCCATTGTGTGTATTTTAGAATTAGTGCCACTAACATAATTTAGTTTTGTTGCTATATCATCCTTTTCAATTCTTAGGCAAAGATATTGTAAAATTTGCAGTAAACATNCCTTTTCAATTCTTAGGCAAAGATATTGTAAAATTTGCAGTAAACAGGCAAAATATTTATTTGTGGAGATTTTAATGCAAGAATAGGTTCATAGCCAACCAAAATTATTCAATGGTAACATAATGTTTGCACTTCAGAGACTGTTGAAGATCACAATTAGACCCAAACTGACATTTTGTAAATGATAGTATTAATAAGATGAGTCAACATCTATTAGAATGGACATAAATTTTTGATCTTGTAATTTGTAAGTAGAAGATTTTAACACAAATGTGGGGTAATGTGAAAGGCAAAAAACAAATTTATTTACACCACATTAAATCTAATAAACTAGATGGAAAAGTTCATGATGTCTTTTTATTAAGTTTTAGAATAAATCTCATCATCTTAGATTTGAAAGTGAAAGACAAATTCAACTCCCATAAGAAGAGTGCATTTGTAGGTTGTGCAGATCAATAGCCGTTAAAGATGAGTTACAAGTATTTCTTTCTTGTGCTATGACTATCCATTTGAGACAATATTAGATTACAACAAAAATTTTAGCCTATATGATTTATTTTTTATGCCCCCATTGACACTTGATCAATTTGTAGAGTCTATCTTTATTTTTTCAGTGAAATGCAATATGTGTCCACTACATCTTATGGGTCTTCCAACATAATAAAGCTTCATTTCATTTCATTTCAATACCTTTACTGAGTTTTTCTATGGAGTCATTGAGTTTGCCCATCATTTTCAAACTTATTCTAGTTTAATTAACTCCATCTTGAATGCAGGGATCTCCGCGTTCACCTAAGCCCAATGTGAGATGCTAGAAATTGATTGACACTACAGAGATTTCTAAGATTAAAGACTTTTGCTCCAAATCTGCAAATGCTGCTTCTAGCCTGGTGAGTTTTCTGTGCCAAAATGGAATTAATTTGCATTGCCAGGCACAACTTCTAAACTATTCCTTATTGGTCACTATTTAGTGAGTGCTAATGATAGCTATCAAATAAAATACAAAATGATTATTCTGCTTGTCTTGAGCAACAAAAAGATTCAATATTTGGTGCTTCTGGAGGTGATGTTTTGAAGAGTGTTGCCAAAACCTTGTTAAATGGGGTTGGCAAAGCCTATTGGGTGGCACCTGGCCTGGTGGCTATGGGTTTTGTTTTGGAAAGAGTCGATCTCATTTCATGACATAAATCAGAGTGCATTGACATAAATCAGAGTGCATTGATCTCTTGGATGAGATGGCCCATCTTGATGAATACATTCATAAGATAAAGCAAAAGCCCAAACAACTTGCTACATTCATTCATGGACGATGCATTGCAAGTAATTTCCCAAGGAACAATTTTGTTTTTTTCACAGTGCACATCTTCTAACTAGTTTAAGTGCGTAGGTATAATTTTTTTATGGTTTTACTTTCAATAAATGCATGATGTATAGGAATGATTTTTGCTTAGAATATCTCACATGATACACATGAACAATTAAAATGCAGATTCTTTGTAGCTGAAGTGGAGAAAAAGAGGTTAAAGAAGATTTAGACAAGATGTACAGACATCTTACATTCCCAGTAGTCTTTCATCTGTACCATGCTCAAGAGAGCATGGAAGCTTTTCCAAGGAAACAATTTTACCCATGTCATATAGGCTAGTTACCAAATACCTTGCCCATTTCATTTCTTTCCATTGAAGCCGTTGAAATAGGAATATTTTACTAGTGTATATGTCTAAGAGCTAAAAACAGTAGTCAATATACTCTTAATTTTTTTAGTGTGAACCATCATTGAAAAATGGGATGGGATTGGGAAAATTACATAGTACTTTTTAAAATTAACTTGTTATAAAATTCAGATTTGAATAAGCAGAATTAAGAAACAAAAATATATATCCACCAGAGTTTGCCTATAGCTTTTCCCCCCTTTTTTTTGCATTGTAAAGTTTTGTTTAAATGAGAACTCAGTTATAGAACATTCAGTGCAGTGGTTGAGAGTGAGCAAGAAATAACATTCCAAACCTTAAAAATTATTGAAAAAAATATTCGTTTATATGTGATTATATGACTGATCTGATTTTGAATGAGTTGCCTTATTGCTATGTGGTTAATCACAGATTTCTTAAATTATGAATTTTTAATTTTGAAATATACATTCTTACTTCATTATTATTTCATTAAATTAAAGTTATTTTGAATGGATACAGTAATTTCAATGGAGAATCTGGAGTGTTATAAGGCTGTTAGAATTGGAGAGGGATAATAAAGCTGTACCCGTGATTGTATTCCCGTTTGGTGGCATTGGCAAGACTACCCTTGCAAATGCAGTGTGTGCAAGTTTGAAAGATATAGATGATTTCAGATTTTGCAGAGCAGTGCTATATGACACAAGAGAAAGCAAACCAGACTTAACAAAAGTGCAGAGAAACATCCGAGACCGTAGATTACAAAATGAAACAACAGAACCTAGATGCTGCTGCTGGATTACCTGAAGCCCGATTCTTGTGTGTGATCTACTTAGATAATGTACTGGGTATTCAAGAGCTTGCAAGTGTTTGCACCAGCAACTAAGCTCCTCCAAAAACCTGTGGCTGCTTATCACAGCCAGAGATGCCACTGTGCAAAATGGCTTGACCATGCTCAACGTAAAGCTGTTTCCTGTGGATTCGTTGCCGGATAAACAAGCCCAAGAAGTGCTAGAGTCTCACATAGGGGATGATGCCCCAAGGGATGATGCCCCAACTGAAATCAATGAAAATGACAAGCATGATGTTGCAGTGAACATTTGTGGGGGACTTCCTTTGCTGATAGAACTGGCTGGCAGATGCATATCACACAACAAAGATAAAGCCAAGTCTGTGCAGGCTGGCAGAGATGAAAGGAGACACTCCCGGCCACAGCGTTTTGGTGGGTGGAATGTGGATATATTTTCATTTGCTTTTAATGATTTGCAAGAGCACTATCAGCATGGATTCCTTGATATCTGCGCCTTCTTCTCGAATGAACGCTGGCTATGAAAAGGATATTTGGGGTGGATACCATGCAACTTAGAGCTATTGTAAAAAGCCGACCTGCGCAATATTTTGAATTTATGGTAATCCAAGCAGAGGAAGAGAATGAAATACAGGTTCAGGAGAGGGCCAGGGAAAGATATATGCATAACAGAATCTCTTCCATCTCCCAATTTCAGAGGTTGCGCAGCTGCCGTCAACCAGCATTAAAGTATATACCTTTAATTTAATTCAACCCACATTTACTGGCTGCTGCCTTGCTTGATTTTTTGGTTCGAGAAGTTCACTATGCATGCGTAGATGATTCATGATGATTAAATATATAATTCATTTTGTTTTCTTGATGCATGCACTTTACTTTGTGTTATTATTATTATTATTTTGGTAATTTAAGTAATTCTAAATTAAGGAAACATATCTCTGCCTGTCATGTGTTTAGATGCCACCATTTTTGGTGATCTTAGACATACATTATGTGGAACCCATAGACGGACCTACCATTGCATGGGTGTGTTAGAGCATGCACTAAAAATGAAAGTACCTGCATTTGCCATGAGTGTGTCATAGAGCATATCAAAGATAGAATTTTCAGTACTTGGTGGAGAGCATTTAACAAAGATAGAAGCCATTGCCATGGGTGAAGTTAGACATAAATAATTTAGAGCACATAGAAGTACCTGCCATTGCCATGGGTGTGTGAGAGAGGGTACCAAAGATAGAGTTTTTAATACTTGGGGAAGAGCATTTAACGAACATAACCAGGGGGTGTGTTGGGGAACATAAGATCATCCTTGTCAGTGCTGTGCATAGCATATTGCAAGACGTTGAAAGAGGTGCCCGATGAATTTCACTCCTGCCACGTCTCAAACAAATCATCTTAACTGAAGTTCATTTGGAAAACATTCCACAGAGCATCGGAAAGTGCCTAGGCTTGAGGAGATTATTTGTGCGACATTGTGATAAGCTTATGGAGCTGCCTGAACGATTGCAGCAGCTCACATCTTTGGAATTATTGGCGGTGAGTGACTGCAAAGGCCTTGTACAACTCTTCGAAAATATTGCGCTCCGGAATTTATGTCTCCCCAGATGTCAAAATTTAAGGAAATTAGGATCATCCTTTCATTCCTTATCATCTTTGTAAGTGCTGGACGTGAGAGGATGCATCAAATTGGATGCCACATGGGGGTAAACGTATTTGCCCAGATGAAATTTATGGATTCCGTAGACATCCGCGGTTGCCCAAAACTTACAGAGCCGTGGCATCAGATTAACAAGTGCATTTTCTAATGGTTTTGAGATTAAGGAATTTTCAAAATGTTTTTCAAACCGGTCATTGATTGCGCTTTTACAATCACAGAATCACAGAACCGTAAATCCAGTGTCCATAGTTTGTGGGAAAAAATCGTATCAACTAGCATTACAAATATAATTTTTTAATCTAAATTTGTTCAATTAATTGATGCTATCCTTGGATTTAAATCCTTTCTAGTGGGATAGGATCTTTCCGTTACACTAAGTCTTTTTTTAGAGTAATTATCACTTTGTACTATAATTAACTACCTTCTTCTACTAATGCTAAAATTATTGTTGATTAGCATAACATAGTTTTATATATTTGTGAGCAAAAATACGTGATAACTTCTATAAGTAATATCTTTCCAAATAAGATGCATAATTTTGTTCTTCCTTGTGAAGTATATTGATTTAAAACATCTAGCAAAGAAATAATTTTGTTTTTCCTTAAGATGTATAATCAAATTAAAACTTTATAACTTATTATTTCCTCCTAAAATCAAACCCATAACTTAGAGTTTCTAGATCAAGACTCTTATCACTAGGCTAATAGTTCATTGGTAAAGTACCTTATTGTAGAGCATGATTTGACCTAGAATGAGGTGTTAACCTAGTGCTAAAACTCTTGATTTAGAGGCTTTGAGTTATGGGTTCGATTTTGATGGGAAATGCTAAGTTGTACAGTTCTAATTAGATTATATATCCTGGGATATACATATATTTTAATTATTTAATGTTTAAACACCCCCATCCCCTAGAATGTGGAATCTTATTTTTGATTTTAGTTCCCTCACCTTAGTTCATAATGTGCTTTCTTTTTTTCATATTTAAAATTTAAAATTTAACATAGTATCAAAGTGTTATTTTTTATCCTTGATTTTCCAATTGCAATCATCATTCTTCACTAGTGAACTATTTCAATGTTTATTCTTGTGCATTGACATTTCATTACTACTATTGATTGTGTTTCATTGTTGCTGCTGATTATACAATCATTCCATCATATTTTATTGCTACCACCACCTATCATGTGATTAATTTATCCAAGGTTGGAAATTAACAACAAAGGGTGGCTCTCAAATGAAAATCATACTATGGTTAATTATAGATGTTTCCTTTTAATATTTATTAAATAATATCCATCAAAATCAAAAAATAGAAACTAGTCATAATCATTGTAGCCTTATCCCAATAAAATGAGGTTGCCTACACGAACTTCATTTTACAATTTGTATATATGAAGAGCTAAATCTTTGTTTATTTGAAATTTTTTAAAATTCTTTGTAATCATTTGTTTACTTTGTGTTTTTTAGTCTTCCTTTTAAACCTATTCTAAAACAATAATGTAGCAACCTTTTTTTATAGGCTTGTTATCTAATCTTCTTTGCACATGCCCAAATCACCTAAGGCACCATTCTTGTGAATAAAATAAATAAGAACTAGAGAATCAATAAAATATAGTTGTAGAAAAATGAACCATGAAAATTTAAGAACTTATTCAAAGATTTAGAAAATAGTAATGTATATTTATGTATTAAGAAAAGTTAACAATAACTTACTATTTCCTAGATAGAGCTTAAGGCATTGAGAGGGGAAGTGAATTAGGGCCAAATATAATAAAAATCTAATCGAAATATAATGAAAAACCCCAAACTAAAAAAAAATATTAGCCTAGAAGAAAAAGCAACTATAATAGAAATAACAAAGCAAATAAAGCTATTAAGGTGGTTTAGTTGCTAGAATGGCTAACCTTCTCCACAATAAAACTCTCTCCAAATCCTTAGGGACAAAGTAATGTTATCAATCTCAAAAATTATATAGGGATCCTTTACAACTTGGACTAAGCACTACTACTAAGCTCAAAGTTAATTAATCAATTTTCAAAACACAGAAGAAAAACACATCATCCTATCTCAAATTAGAGACATACAATTCAAAGAACATTGAGGAAAAAATAGAAATTTTTTAGAAAGAGGATGAAAAGGAAAGAATAGCAGCAAGGAAGAAAATTTGAGCTAGAAAAAAATCCAAAACACAATCTGTAATAATGAGGTTGCAATTCTCATTTTATAGTAAACACCTTTGAGTTCTTTCAAGATGTTATAGATCTATTAGAAGGAGAGAGTTAACAAGATAGAAGCTGTATTGTTTTAATGTTCATTGTAGAGATGAAGTTCCAAGTTGGAAAGTCATTTCCATTGTTTACCTTTTCCCATTACTACTATTGGGTACAAAGCTTAAGAAAACATTAAAGTTTATCATGAATGGAAGCAATTGGTCATTTCGATCTATTCATCAAAGAAAATAGCTTTGTATTTTCCATGCTTAGCTCATAAATAGTAGCTCTGTACTAGCTTCATTTAATATGGCACAACCCTATCATCTTCATTAATTAGCTTTATTGACTTATAATAGTACTTGCTCTAGTTTTGCTAAAATAACTCTATTCTATTCCATACATTTTATGGCCATAAGCTTTCTAACCTTTTAAAAAACAATAGAACTTTGTTGAATTTTTGATTATTTGGATAAGCTTTATACTTTTATAAAGAGCTTTACTTTTAACCATGAGCTTTTATACATGTTTATAGTTCTAACTTTCTTCATAAAAAATTTGTGAATAATGTTTTTCCTTTTTCTTTAAAAAAACTTTACCATAGTCTTGAGCTTAACTTTAAGAAGAAGACTAAAGCTCTTCTAATATATATCCATGGCTTAACACATCAATTGGACTAGTACATCCTTAAGCTTTCCTTCATAAATAGCTTTCCCTAAAAAAACATTTTCCTCTTTTGGGCTTTCTATAGAGCAAAAATTAGCCATTTATGTTTTCTTGAGGAGCTTTTAGTTGAGCTAGGTTTTTTATTAAATATAGATATATTATACTAACAACCTCAAAAGAAGGAATGATATTGATGGGTTTTTTATTTTTTAGAAAGGGTTATCTTTTCCGTAGGATTAGCTTTTAACTAAAAACAATCTTTTTAATGTTAAGGGATCCACAAATATTTAAACAAGAGTAGAAGCACAACTTATTTTTATCTTTTAGTGGTAATATCAGCTTTTTGGTTCTATATATTGATTCTAGAGCTAATGTGGTAAGCCTTTCTACATGAGCTTTTTGGATCTAGTTCTGAGATAGAGGCTTTCTAAATAAGCTTTTTGATTTTAAATTTTAGTTGTAGAGCTTGCATGATGAGGCTTTTTGGATGAGCCTTTGGATTCTAAATTTTGGTTTTAGATTTGATGTGACAAAGTTAAGCTTCTCTTCTTTTGAACACTTTATTAAAAAAGAAAAACTATAGCCCAACATATACTACTCATAAAATAAGAAATAACCTTTTGCTTTTATTTGTTTTCAATCATTTAGATGAAAATTTTAGTTTATGTTAAGATTATTTTAAACAAAAATTATTCTATAAGTTAAGCTAGCATTGAGCCCTTTTCGTTAGAAAAATGGCTATACAAGCAAAGTCAACATTGAGATTTTTTTAGCAAAATTGATTCTACAAAATTCTAATTTAAAATCCTTCTTAAAAACCAAACTTCTCTTTTATGCCATGCAGCAAGAGCCAAGAGAATAATTTCTTCTTTCACATAGCTAAATAAATCAAAGCTAGTTCTAAACAATGAGACAACTCCAAGAAAAAATATAATTATTATTTTTTAAACAAGAAAAGACTGAACTAGAAATCCATGGCAAAAAACTTATCAAATAAAAGAGCAAGCTCTACATGGATTTGATTTACAATTATCACTTACCTTGAAACTCACTACCCTAGAAAAAACCTACAACTATCATTAAGGTATTACAAGCTTAAATATCTATCTCCTCTTTTTTGAGATTAGAAAAGATCACAACTAGGGCTAAGGAGAAAATAAAGAAATAAAAAATCTCATCAACTTAACATGCTCAAATGAATTAGGCAAATACATCATTATAGCTTATGCATTGATAGAACTTGAACATAATAGAGCATAAAACTAAAAAGGAAAATAGCCTCAAAGACAACATGACATTAGCTAATAAAATATTCAAAAAGCATCAAGATCATTCAACCAAATTAAGCTTTTAACACACACAAATGTGATGCTCCAAGAGCTTGTATCATATAAGCTTATATCAAACAAGCGAATAAAGCATGTTAGCTAAGCTTAGAATCATATAACTAACCCATGCAAGAAAAATCTAAAACATTACAAGCTCATTCATAGCACAAAAGTTCATACAAAAATAGAATAAAGAAAAGTAAACTACTAAGTAAAAAAAAACCTACAAGTAGAACAAAACCTTTAAAAAATCACATGGTCACATAGAATCAAATCACCTTAGTAGAGTTATTAGAGAAAAAATTATTACATTTTCCTAATAAAACAACACACTACATATAGAAATTATATTCTCCCTCTTTTTGTTCAAAACTGTGAAAAGCAACTTCCCCAAAATTAGTATTAAATAGAAATAGTTCAACACACTGATCTTTATTAGAAAGATAACATAAAAAGAAGAACAAGAAAGTAGTGAATGTAAATAAACCATCATATCTATGGATATATGCTAAAGCTTTGAAAGCTTGGAGAATAACTAAGAGCTACAAAGCCCAAGAGATATTGAGTACTAGTAAACATTCTGGCAAGAATATAGTTGGAAAGAAGTAAAGAGGAATGGAAAACTTATAATAATTTTAGTGAGCAGGTAGAGAGAATCATGGTGAGAAAGTAGCAAGAATGCCTAGAGCAGGGGATACAATGACCAATAACATTCCAAAGTCAAGAAGAAAAGAGGAAATATTTAGAGGAAAATATATAGACCCTATAATTTACCCATGATTTGTTTGATTTACTTCATCTGCCATGCCTAAATCTAGTATCAAGATCATCTTCTGTTCATCATCCCTATGAGAAAATGTGTGAATCTCTTTTTATAGTTTTAATAACATTGCCAACTTTGCATGGGCACTAGACTATTTAGTTGCTTCTTAAAATTACTGTACTTTTTTTTTCAACAAGAAATTTTCCATCACTACAATTAGGCTTGCTAGTTCTTTTTTAATCCCTAAATTAGTATAGGAGGTTTTTGATGTTTATGTATATTTGGGTAGAGTAGTCACAACTAGTAATGTCTAGGTATGTAAACCTATCTTTACTTAAAGCTCTTATAAAACTATCAACTCTTTACTTTTTTGTTGAGATATAAGACAACTTTGTTGCTTGCAATTCCACTTAATCATAAAGAAAATGATATTTTATTTCAACATGTTGGTTTTGTCATGAAAAACATGATTTTTTGAAATGGAAATAGCAACATTACTATCATAATAAATAACAATAAGATAAAAAAATATGATACTAAAGAGCTTTAGAATTTCACACATCCATAAAATTTATGTGCAACAATGAGAAGCAAGTACATATCTAGCTTCTGTTGATGATAATACAATAGAACTCTACTTTTTTCATAACCATGATACTAAGTTTTTACCAACAAACTAGCAATTTCCACTACTATACTTTTTATTATCTTTATTAATAGCCCAAGTAGCATTTGTATAAGCCTATGGTTCAAATGTTCTACTTTTTGGATACTACAACCCATAATTTATTGTGCTCTTCAAATAGTCCAAAATTCTTTTAGTTGCTACTAAATGCAATTTGTGTAGATCTTCATGAAATCAAGAAATTAAGCCTACTACATAAGCTATATCAGATATACTTGCTATTACATGATTAAGGCTCCCCATAATGGATATATGAATTATAGAATCAATTTACTTTTCATCCTCATGCTTTCATAGGTATGCATTTGTATTTAGAAGAGTAGCATAAGTGTTATACCCATCTTTTTGATGTTCCAGTGGGCCAACCAAGTGTGAGTGTAACATTGCCAAGCTTATTTTAATACTAGAATTCCATACTCTCAAGGCTAGAAATCCACACTCTCAAGGGTAAAGCTAATCCTATCATTAGCATCAATTTCATTAGGAAAATAACCTAAAAATGCTATAACCAATGGCATTTTGGGCTTCTATAGGCCTTGAGTATTTGGCCCTCATCATGCCCTAGAGGACATGCATTAGTATTGATAGGTTGGACAATTTTCAAAAGTTTGAAATGACAAGTTTCATCTAAGTGGCATTGGGAGATGTTGATGATGTGATTACATCATGATGAGAGGGTTGGTGAGGTTAGGTTAGATTAGGTGAACCATGTAATTACATCATGATGATATGGTTAGTGGGGTTCGATGACATTGGATCATCACATCATCTTTAGTGTGTGATCTTATCTTTTCAAACATGAAATCTAAGTCACTTTTAGGTCTTATGAATTTCAAAACCCTAATCCTAATCCTAGGCCTATAAATACTAAATTCTAGCACCCATTAGACTAATCTCTTAAGACTCAGATATACTTTTTGAATTTTAAAAGATGCTAAGAACAACAACATCCATGCGACCTACATTGCTTGTGTGCTCCAAAGTCATCCTTGCATCCCTAACATCCTTTCAACTCAATCTCAATACCTGCATGTTTGACAACACACATGGATATGCTAATGCCAATTTTATCATCTTTTGGAATAATTCTAGTGTCACCAAGGCTGACGTTAGCATCTTCTTCTACAATGCTAATGTCACTTGTATGACAATACATAGTAAAAACCCTATTTCACCCTTGAATTAATTTAAAATAATTCCAACAAGCTTCTCATTCATATGCAAACTCATAAGGCATCAAAATTCATCATTTCTACTCTATTTTTACTCATAAAATGAGGTCCATTTATCAAATTTCGAACTTCAATTTGTATCTCATATCTTATAATCCTTGGCCCTCCCTAGGAGGCAAACATTGTATTATATCAAATAAGGATTTTTTTTATTGGCAGGAAAAAAATCAAAACCTTTCCCACATATTGGTTTATTATGTATTATCTATTTACACTTTCTTAATTATTCCAAGTATACTTACATCACCTAGATCTTATTCACATTTCTTAGATCTTATTAATTTTATCATCAAATTTATTGTTCTTAATCAATTTCTCTATCATTTCTAAATCATGCATGGTAGGTGATGAATCATATTTTTTAGGGCTTCAATATCAGATATCCAATATCAGAGCTACAATGTTGAGTATTCAATATTGGGTTCCAAGATGCAATGTTGGATATCCGATATTGTGGGGTATGTGCTGACCTATAAATATAGCACTTGCGCACATAGTTTCCAGATGGTTTTTATCATATCATAGCAAAGCTCTTGCAGTTTTGTTTCTCTAGAGTTAGAATATTTTTCAAAGTGCTCACAACAAGAGTCATTGAGTGTACATATCTTTCTTCAAGCACTATTATACCTAAGCACAGTAGTGTGTGCAACAATAAAGATGAGCTTTCTAATCAAACCTTTAGCACCTTGGCTAGCTTAAATATTTCATTCATGAATTTAATCTTTTATGAAATTTCCTTTAATGCATCCAAGTAATTAAGATAAACTAAGCTAATTATATTAAATAGTAATTAATTAAGCACATAAGTATAATTGCTTCAAGCATGTGCATGATACCTGGTAATCCTAGAAACAATTAATATTTGTTAACCTAGCACTACTATATGTGTTCAAGATATGCATGGAAAGTGGGACCAAATACTTATATTAGGATAGTGAGTTATTAATTTGTATATAGATTAATTAAATTCATTTATAAATTGTTGCTCATTAATAGGTTAAGTCTATATTTGATTAGAGTTTCATACCTATTTATTTCATAATTGTTGATTTATTAATATTTATATTATTCCAAAGATCATTTATAGCCATAAGTTAAATATTGAAACATTTAATTCATGGAGATATTTTTGCATATATGTGACAACATTATTGCAAGAATAATAAATTTTCTCATTAGTTATACCAAAGTGTTTATGTATTTGTTGAATATATTTTATGTTGAAAATAAAGGTACCTTCTTTATGTTGCTAAATGTGAAACCCTAAAAAATGAGCTATCTCTCCCATCATATACATCTTAAATTTTAATTTCATGGCATTAATACATTTTCTACATAATCTTAAACTTGTTCCTCCAAATCGTAAGCTTAAATTCTTAATATTCTATGAACACTAAAAGCATTTTGATGGATTCTAGTCTTACAATCAAAGCAAAAGTATCTTGATGGTCAAACCCTTCAATCTAAGCAAAGCCTTTTACTACTAGTGTTGCTTTGTTCTTGATGACTTCATCATTCTCATTCAACTTGTTTATAAACATCTACTTGATTTGAGTAATCTGAGCTCCTTTTGGCCATGGGACTAGTTGCTAAGTATTGTTCTTAATAATATATTTCATCTCTTCATGCATAGCTCCTATCTAGTATTTACTTTCAAGAACATGTCTACATGTTACAGAAATGGAAAAGGCAAGAAAACATACTAGTAAATCATGGTCCATAGATTCAAGTATTCTATTTTTAATTCTTTTTCTAATAGGAGTTTTTAGAATATCCAATATAGATATGAATCTTTATGTTATAATTTTTGGACCCTTGTCAAGAGAATTCTCTTACTCTATTTTGCCTTCATTAGTAAAAATCATTTGCTTCGATTTAGATTCATTGGCTTGTTCATGTCCTAAAATGTCATAATCATTTTCTTCATCAGATGCATTCATACCTTTCTCAACCTCATTATTGGATTCTTTTGATAATTCATCAATTTTAATATGGGGAGTTTTAAGATGTTCTTAAATTTAAAAAATGATAAGATTTTAGTTGATTAGAATACCCAATAAATAACCATCATCACATCAACTATCATTCTTATGAATATTATCTTGATTATCAATATAATGTTTGCTACCCAAGATTTTAACATAGTGAACATTGGTGCTTTTACCAAACCACATTAGATAAGGAGTCTTATAAATCTCATATCTTACCAAACATCTATTAATAATGTACATTATTATTCTTACAACATCATTCCATGGGAATTTTGACATGATCTTATCATCCATCATTAACCAAATCATTTCCAATATAGTAATGTTCTTTTACTTTGGTATCTTAACTGATGAAAATTGTCTCTTGATACCTACATCATACATAGCTCATAAAACTCATTTGAGGTAGACTCACATCCATTATCAGTTTTTATTACTTCGATTTCAAGCCCTATTTTGGTTTCAACTAGATTTTGAAATGTCTTCAATTATTTGAAAACATCCAAACTTTCTCCAATACATATTATCCAAGACATTTTAGTATAATCATCAACAATGAGGAAAAAATATTTATTTCTACCTAAGCCAACTATATCAAAGGGTCCATACACATATTTATGTAATAATTCAAAATTATTTTTATAATGAAATTTTAATGATTTAAAAGTAGCTCTAATTTGTTTGCCATGTTGGTAGGTAGGACATACCTATTCCAAGTAACTTATCTAATGAATGCCTCTTATACTTTAAGTCGTAATGAAAGCTTGTATGTTATCTAAGCTTAAGTTTTCTAGTCTTTTGTACCATAAGCTACTATTACATGTCCCAAAGAAGAGTGTTAGAGATTAAGACTACTAATTTATAAAATATAGATTATTTCCTACTATTGTAACATAAGATTTAAACTCTTTCTCTTTATTTTCAAGAATGCATTTTTCATCTATAAAAGAAATAATATAGCCTTCCTTTGAAAATTGTCCTAAGCTTAATAGATTGTAATATAAGCCATTAACAACATAAACATTATGAACTTTAGGAAATTTATTATGAATTTTAACAAAGTTGATTCCTCTTGCCCTTGCCTTGTAGTAATTTGTACAATAGAAGTATTAGTGATAAGATTTAGGTAGGAATAAGTATTTAGGAATTTCATCTAGAATTAAGTAAATCAAAAATTATATTTCTCTTTGATAGTTGGCTTGGTTGGTGCCACCTTTTCATTTCAATGGTCTATTAGGTCAAATAACCAAATTAGTGATAGATATCCAATATGGTATTTTTAAGCTCTTATAGTAGAAACATCCTTGGAAAATATGATGATTATAAAGGAAGAAACTTGAGGAGGAGAGCATTTTCCTTGATCTTTTTAATTTAGATAAGATAAGTTTTGGGTCATTTCTTATCTAAAGTCCCACCTTGTTCATATATCCAAAACTAGGAAAGATCATTTCCCTATCCTCTCACCTAGGTATAAGCTTTATATAGGATATGACAATATGAGCCTTTCAATGTATCTCATTTGGAGTGGAGAATTAGTCTATGGGATTGGAAACACCTCCAGAGATGATTGTAGGAGGCTATTTTACGTTGCATTCATATAATTAAACAACTTTAGAAATTTGGGAATACTTACTAAAACCTACCATGAATTTTAATCTTCAAAATAGGTGAATAAAAAATCAACACATAAATACTACATTCATAGCCATGGATTCAAAAGGGGATAATCTATTCAAATCAAATCTATATCAACTATACTCAACTATGGATTATGTAAGGAAAACTTTATTCTTTAAATGTTGTTCCTTTAAATTCATGAAGGGATTTAGCTCATGTAGGTTATGTAAAAAAACATTTGTCTAACTACTGACTCTTATATGTTTTTTCTCATAGCCTTTATTGTTCCTCATGGTTTGTCTTGTCACCTTAGTTACAAAGTTACATTATGTAGTAGCTTGCTTACTTACCTACTCACTTGCTTATTTCATTTTAAAGATTGTTATAGTAAATCCACAATGCATTTTGAATTTATGGTGTAGTTTCCAAATTAATTTCTCCTATTTTTAAATAATTAATCAATATAATGGCTATGATATGCTTAATTTGCGGTTCATTTGATAGGTAAACAACAAAACTATATTGAGGTCCTTTAGAGGAGCTTTGCTACTTAATAAGTGAATTGTTAGCAAGCTTCAAGGGCTTTAGCATTAAGTTTCTTAGTATACTATGTTGGCAACACTTTACTAGTTGAGGTCCCTAATACCCTAATTATTCATATCACATAGCATTTTCACAATGATAGAATGGCTACATTGAGCATCCTTCATCCTTTATTATTTGTTAAAAGGTCATGTATACTCTCATGGCCAAGCAAGAAAAAGTCAATTTTGTTTTGTGACTATCTTACAAATTGCACCTTATTTCTTGAAGTTTTCCTATTAAACTTCTTGTTTATAACATTCTCTAGATGAGATAGATATGTGTGTGATAGATATGTTATTCTATTTCATCATTCGAAGAAACATACGATTCATAGCTAATTTTAGTAAATCAAAAAAGGAGGCATATCATACTTATATCAACAAGAATTTCCATCTTAGAGTTTTTTTTAAAAGTAACGTGCTTCTGAGTTAGACTTGAGGAAGCATGCTATTGAATCCATCTCTATAGGTGGCTATAGATGAACTAGTTTAGCTTAAAAACCTATCTCAACTAGGTGGAGGTGCACTCAGAGCTAATCAATTTCAAGTGCTACTTACCTTACCCAAGCTACAAATGGATTATTTGAAGAAATTTAATTCATGAATTATTTAAAAAAATTTATCCAAGCCATATGTATCTCTATCGAGATAGGAGAGAGGTTTATTCATATCCAAAATCCCTCCTTAGATAGTCAACACATTGAAATAACACATACAAGTGATTTATAGTAAACACTTAATAATTTATTTCTAGTAAGAAGCATTGTAACTTTCAATATGATGAGAAACAAGTATACCCTATGCCCAACCATATGAATCACTAGTGTTCACTTAGCCATCTAGTCAAATTTCAAAGAGTTTAGGGTTTTTCATACACTATCCATTGCAATCATTGTCTTCCCAATTCCACTTGTGAAGTTCAAGGGTATGGTTAAGTGTAACTGAGGTATGTGTTTTTTGTTTTATGTTTTATGTTACCTAAGAATAAATAATAAAATATTTAATTGCTAAATTAATTTAACAACTAACTAATATTTAACTAATCCTAACATAAGCATTAGTTCTCACTTACCATACACACTAGAACACGTATAGCACTACTGGGTTACCAAACATTAAACATTACTATGATTACCAAGCATTAGACGTATGCTCGAAGTGGTTGTACTTCTGTGTGCTATTTAATCACTATTAATTACTTAGTTACTTAGTTACTTAAAACATTAAAGAAAATTGTTGGAATATTAAATGCATAAAGGAGATAATTAATCTTGTCTAAGTGTTACAAGGTTTGATCACAAAGCTCATCTTTATTATTGCACACGCTTAAGTAATCAAATACAAAAATGCTTGAATAAGGATATGTACACTCTTTAACTCCTATTGTGAGCACTAAGAAAATATTCTAACTTCTGAGAGGAAAGACTACAAATGGTTTGCTACAACTATGAAAAGAATTCCATAAATATGATAGGTAGACCCACATTTATAAGCAAAATTAGGGTGCCTCGTCAATAAGTACACATCAACAGGTCAAACCCTACATCGCCAGGATCTCATTGATGAGATCCCATTGATGGGTTTGCATCAATGGAATCCCACAAATGTAGCCAAACCATGTGACTCATGATACCCCCGTGACTAAATGAAAACTTATTCTCAAGTTCTTTACAAAATTGGGAAGGTATGGAATTACNAAACTTATTCTCAAGTTCTTTACAAAATTGGGAAGGTATGGAATTAATGACTAACAAAAAAAAACATACAAACATCACAACAAAAACTAACTACCCAAGTGGATGGTTAATAATGTCTACAAAATTTTGTTGTTCATGAAAATAAAATTAAACACTAGGATAGAAATAACAAATACAATTCCTCTGATGGTGTGAAAGATGATGAATAATATTAAATGGTTCTAGGTGGTGGAGGATCTTGAGGCTCTGAAGGACCTTTTCCTACTTCAAGTGCACATGATGGTTGATTAAGTTTTGGTTGTTCTACAATAGTTGTAATTTCTGGTGGAAGATGAAAGGAATCCAACAGTGCCTTCATCTTCTCCTCCTTACTCTAGGAACCATTCATAGTTCACATGGCATGATCAATGTGGACAAAAATTGGAACATGCCATAGATAGGGCATTATAGGAAACATCTCCTGTACATTTATGAACTAGGTAGTAGACTATTTATGTTTGAATTTTCAGGAAGAATTACTTTTGACTATGTAATTGAATTTTCTTTTCAATTATTTTTTTCTACAATCCCACCTAGTCTTTATAGTGATTTTTCACTCTCTTGAACTTCAAGGTCTCATTCTTCTAGGAAACAATCTTGATTGCAAAATTTTGGTGTAAGGCATGGACTTCCTTCATGAAGAGGTTTTTGTTTTCTACTACCAATCTTCTCAATTCATTGTTAATCCTACCTAGTTGCTCTTGTTGCTGATGGATAAAATTTTCCATATACTACTTCTACACATCAACATTCTACAAGCAATGATTCTCTATGGTTAGAATCTCTTTCTCCCAGTGCATCTAGGTCAAGTCCTTCTAAATGTTATGCATTGTGGCATTGGCCAATGACTAGTGAAAGACAACCATCTTCTTTGCATCCTCAACCTTTTTGAAGTTTTCCTAAAGCTATTTGAAATATTCATCTCATGTTAGTACTAGGTTGAGAAATATGGGATCAATGAGGCAAGCCCTTAGCAACTTCTACAACCAACTATTGGTTTTGTGCTCTAGCTATTTCTAGTTTCCCCTCCATTATGATGCATTTTTTCCTTGATTTTAGTAGCTCCAACTAGGTTGTAATGATGGTATCTAAAAGATAAAAGATATCTAGAATTAGTTGCTCAGTTCCCACTAGTTAGTCTAGCAATTTCACATGTTGGGCTACACTTAGTTTATTGGTAATAGTTCTTGCAAATGTCTACACATATCTCAATGTAGAAACATCTAGTATAGATGTTGCAAGTTCATTAAGTGCTTTGGCAATTTTATCAATAACTACCTTGGCCACTATCTCCTACCCATGGTTCTGCATCACCAAGAAAATTGTTCCATCATCCTCCTCTAGATGCATCAAAAAGGTAGTAATGTTCCTAAATATTTCTAGGCATTTTTGCTATTGCAATAGAGATACCATTATCTCTCAAGCCCTAAGATTTGACCTCAAAGTAGTTGCATTTTTTGGGTTGAGATAATTAGCCCCCCACCTTCCATCTAACTTATTTTTTCGGCCACTTCATTAATATGGCTTGTTGTTTAATGATACATAGATGGATCACCACCACTCATTCTTGCCTGCTCCTCATGCTACCACAAGAGCTTCTCTTGGAGTTTGTGCATGCACTCAATGATAGCATGGGCCTCTAGTGTTGTTTCATGAGTGGGTGGTGGAGGTGGTTATTATTGCTCCTATTCTTAAATGACTTTGGTAGGCACCTTGTCCTTCATCATCTCTGCCTAGAAAGTGATTAGAATATGTTAGACAACATCATTCATGGACCGTGTTATGAATCTGCTCTTACATAACTTTCTAATGAGGCACAAGAAAAGGAGTGACTTTTTTCCACATTTCGTTTTCTTAAAATGCTTCTTGATCTCGAGATAGACAAACTATGGAAGGTTGACTAGGAATTTATTACTTAGAGTGATACATGCATAGGCCGAGAAGGCTGTGATTTTTCTTCACCTCACCATTGGATTAAGGTGAACAGCTACAACCTTGAAGTATGCATGTTTCATCATAGTTAGTACATCAAACTCCTTGCATTCCACTTTATAACACCACTATGTCCATTGCTTTTTGATGCTAGGGTATACCTATGTTAGGATTTCTGCAAGATTTTCCCCAATTTCTAGTAAGCCAAGGGCCTTGGTAATGGCTTTCATCAAGTAGGATACTAAAATGTCCTTGATCTTAACCATTGAACTAGCCAATCATTTGTTCTAGAATAAGTATGTCACTTTCATGTACCACTCCCTGCTATGAGTGATTATGGGCCACATGGGAGAGTTTTGTAGTTGAGCTTTAACTTCCAAAGGTGTGAACTCTAAGAAAGATCTAAAGCTTAACAATTGAAGGATAGATTTCTAGACCTCCTTGTTCATGATCTACTTGAGCTAGGCCTCCATCAAGGTGAACTAAAGGTTCATTCTAGGCTCTGGTTCCTCATCTCAATGAGACTATTTTGTTGTGGCTACTTCTTTGAAAATCTATTAGACAGATTCCACTTTGGCCTCCTCCCAAAGAGGTCCCATTACATGGGTTATTTCTTGCTCATGGGGCTATTCTTGGAACCTTCTAGTTTGTGGAAATTTATCCCTTGGTTGGAACAATCCTCCTTCCTAGGCATGCTTTCCTTTAGGTTCCATCTATGGTCAAAAAATAACCAAGGATTAGCATATAATGTGTAACTTATGACCTTTATGTTCCTTATGTCATTGGGAAGTTATACCTAGGCTAAGTTTAACCATGGTGGGTTGATTATTTTATTATTAGTTTAATGTTATTTCATCCTTAATGTCATCAAAGCTTGTTGAAAGGGTTTAACTCTCATAATTTGATGTTTCAATGTTGGTTTTTTAGTTAAACCTTTGTGCAAGTTAGAAAACTTTCAAAAACAAATTTCATAAAAACTAAAGATTTTTGGCCCCCATAATAAAGATCTTACTTGCAGTAGCTATAGGATCAAAGAATAGAATGAATTAGACAAACGATTAGGAAGTTATGGTGCTTGGAAGGTTCTGGGCTATGAAAAGTTTAAAAACTCCCCTCTCATTCTGGTTCTAATGTCAAAAACTCTTAAGTGTCAACATGTACATATAGATAGTTGTTACCTTATGTCGATGGGGTCAGGTCAATGATTGGGATGCATATACAAGGTTCCATCAATGAAGCTGGTTGAGAAATTTTTTCACATTGAATATTTTGAAAAATACAAGGAGTTTTTAAATGAAATTAGGATCTATGAAAAGCTAGAAAAGTCATGAACATGATGAAATGCTTGAAGAGGGCTTGTGAATTCATAAAAATTGAAGAAATGATGGGAGAATGAAATTTTATGGAGTAAATGCCTGAAGGAGTGCATAGTTGAATGCAACTAATGAGGTGCATGAAATATTTAATTGTGTAAATGCCTAAGGATAAGGTGCTTAACATTTCCAATCAAGAGATATGCAAGTGGGTCCTCCCCATAGACAGATCATGGACATTTTGTCCTTGCACATCCTCAAACTAAGGAGTTCATGGATGCCATAGTTGATTAATGGTTATGAAAAGCTAAGGACAAAATCTAAAGGAATTTACTTATGAATTTCAATATATCAAACTAAGACATTGAATAAGACATGGAAATCAATAGTGAGGTGAAATTATGGATAGCATTAATGGATGACAGAGAAGATTGAATGGAGTTCTAAATCATGGTCACATGAAGTCTCTTGTGGATTTTATGGTTAAATGACCTAATAAAGTACATCTTATTCTAGATCAAAACTACCCACTTTCAATGACTTTGTATTGACACCCTAAGACTAGTCCACCACCTTGAGACATAAGAATGCTCCCACAGATCAATCATTATTCCTTATTAGAGAAAGGGCCTTAGTTAGAGGGGACCTTTAGGCATGGGAAACATGTCTTTCTAGTTCAAACACTAGTGCTTGTAGCCCATTATTTTCTCTAAGGGGTGCACTTTGAATTCCCATTGGTCTTCTTTTGCAGTTTTATGTTTTTATGGATTTTTGGATGGGAAACACACTATGCAAAGACTTATTAACTTCCTATTATTGGTTGACAATGGAACAAAAAGAAATCCATGAAAAACACCCATGCACTCAAGCAAGTAGAAAACTACAAAGAGAATTGAGTCCTCTTAAAGTCACACTGGAAATCTTCTGGAAACGACTGCTGTAATGGTGAGTACACAATCACTATTTTGAATGGTTAGTACTTGGAAAAAGAACGAGTGTTTTGAAAGGTAAGAAAAAGTGATTGTGACAGAAGTTGGAGTATTTCAAAACCTTTAAGAATAGTTGTACCCTAAGGAGATGCTTTTCTCTTTGATACAAGGTTTGAATAGGGGATGGATAGGCATAGTTTTATCTTTCATTTAAGACTTACGATCGCTAGACCTGGGACTTTGTAAATTTCAGCGAAGCCACTCAGGTCAATAATTGAAGTCTATCCAATAATTTAGTTGTACACTTTAATCGTATTTGTAAACAATTCTAGAGTGAGACTAGAATAAGCAAAAACATGAAGGACGTTAGCTCTACAATGTAAGGCTATTTATAAAATATTTAAAGATACAAGTCAAGTTTGTATTATTTTATAATTTATATAATATTTTCATAAATTATAAATGCAATATCTTCTAGTACAATGATATTTTTTCACTAATATTCTAACAAAGTGATATAATTTTATTTATCATAAATACCATACATAAATATTGTATACTGTATAGCCTATTTTTATGGTTTTTAACACAATGATATGGGAAATTATAGGTAGATCCACATTGGTTCATGGGTCCACCCATCCATATACATTGCATGACCATCTTAATTATGATTATGTTCTTGTTGGCAAGTAAGGGTGAGACTTAAAAGATATGTTCAAATGATATAAAAAACATTTCATATATAAACCAACTTGGATAGAAAAGTAGTATGCATTTGCAATAATAAGTGTAAACTTGAGTTTTGAATTCCTTTTTATATAAATTCTATATATATTAGCAAATACGTTTAGAATTTTTCACCTCATGCACTTAGTGCAACACTATGTATAACCATGTATATATGTCATGCATACTAGAATCTACTACACATCTACTACATAATAGATGTGCATCATTATATAGTTTGCCCTAAATATGTACATTCCCTAAATAAAAATGTCCATTCTTTGGTAATTGTTTCACTGTAAATGTTAAACCAGGGCATAGCATATTGGCATCTCCACTCAAATTTCAATCTTTGATATGTTTCTGCTATCAAAATGTGTATTGCTATGGGTAGAAATGCCCTAGGAAATATGAAATATAACTTAAAATACAAATGCAACATTGATGAGATTTTTCATAGCGAATCTACTGATTAGCTACATATCACAGTTGATGAATGGCGAGATACCCCTATGCTCAACTATACGAATACGAGCGTTACGCATGATCTGATCGAACTCCAAGGACTAAGTGCTTATGCACCTTCACAGAACAAGGATGGGTTAGGACATTGTTGTCTTCCCAAGATTACTCGTATGGCATGATTGTATGGTTAAGTAAACTTGAGTTATATGATTTTTATGCTTTTTATGTTTATGTCCTAGTGCTAAAAGGAAGAAGTGAAATAATTAAGTAACTAATTTAATTTAACTAATCTACCATGTTCTAACTAGTCCTAACACCAGCATCCATTCCCACTCTCCGTACATATCTTGAACTAGTGTAATAGTATTGGAATTACCAAACACTAGTCATTACTGGGTTACCAACTATTCCACGTATGCTCTAAGTGGGCATACTGGGTGTTCTTACTTGTGAAAATTAACGAATCAATACAAGCAACATCAATTAACTAATGAAAGAATTAAATAACTGTAAATAACATTAAATGCAATAAATAAGCTATTTTGAATGCTAGAAGGTTTATCACAAAGTTCATTGTTATTTTCGAACACAAGGTGTGCTTAGGTACACAATGCTCAAATACAGATCTGTTCACTTTCTGACTCCTACTGCGAACACTCAAAAATAATTCTAACTCTAGAAAGGAAAAACTGTAAGACTTCATGTAAGGGACTAAGAAAACTAATTCCAAAACCAAATTCGCTCACCTCTTATTTAGAGGCAATGAGAAAGGTTCCAATATCGGATGCCTGATATCACTTGGTAGGCTCTGATATCGCAGACCTGATATTGCAGATCCAATATCGTGGTCCCGATATCGTAGTTCAGCATAGCTCCACAACTAAATGAAAACTCGTCCTTGAGTTTCTTATAAAATATTGGGAATGTATGAGATTATTGACCGTATGATAATCTGATAGTGACATGGAATGATATACTCAAAGTGCCTAGTGAATGGATCAACAAACATATTACAACATTGTTGTTCATACCCATTGTGGTGAACACCATACATAGTTGACATCCAGATCCTTATTTGACAGCTTGGAGAGAGAGAAAAAAAAGAAAATGAGGTGTGTTGCTACTGATGTGCACAACATTGTTCATTCATGGCCATATGATGTGTGTTTCTTGCATAACTGCTTTAGCTCCAGTCCATCTTGAGTGCTCCCTCCTATCCCAGTCCATTGTTCATGTGATCACCATATGCACACATAACACAGTCAAGAATTAGCAAGGATAGATAAGATATAATGTGTTTGATACCTTGCCGCACTATGAAGGACATTGGCTAGGTTATGGTTATGGTAGATAATGGGTTAGAGGCTTATCACTCGTGACTACCCAAGGTGTAGGGGTAAGATAAGTAATGAAATGGAAAATTTTTTGATAGGGCCCCCATAACTAATAGTGAACCTCTAGTACCGATAAGATGGAAAAAAAAAAGAACAAGGAAGAAAAGAGAAATAACAACAATGAAGCAAATAAAACAAAACTGGATATCATGGATGGGTTGAAATGGGAAATGGTTGATTACAGGAAATGTTTAAGGAAAAGAACTTAAAAATTGCACCAAAAAGTAATGCCAATGGATCCTCCCCAAAGAAAGCTAATGCCATTTATTCCCTGACATACCCACAAGCCAAAGAGTCTGTAGGCTCTAGGAATGACATATGGAAACAATGGTTAAGGACTTACCCATAAGATTTTACCAAAGAGTAATGATGCAACAACCAAGATATAGATTAATCATAAAACCAGAAATGAGATGGAATATGGAAAGAGAAGAGAGGATGGAATGGAATTCCAAAATCAAGGTGGTGTAAAGTCCCTTATGTATTATATGGTTAAGCTGACTTAATAGAATTCATACCAAATCCAGATCAAAACTAACCACATACAGTGACCTCACATCAACACACTTGACCACCCCATCCTCCTAAAGTAACAAAAATGCATCCATAGAGCCACCACCATTCCAACAAGAGAAAAAGAAAGAAGCAGATAGCAAGAAAGGGCCTTAGTTAGAGGGAACCTTCAGGCGTAGGTAACATGTCTTTCGGGTGCCATAACCAATGCTTGTAGCCCATGTTTCTTTATTATGTCTAAGGGGTGTGCTTTGAATTCTTACCAATTTTGTTCTCTCTCTCTCTCTCTCTCTCTCTCTCTCTTGTCAGAACCACACTATGCAAAGACTTATTTGATTTGGTCAACTTCTTGATATTTGCTCAAGAGTGAAATGGAAGAAAACCTATGAAAAACATCTAAGTACCCAAGAGAATAGCCAGCACAAATGTGTCGAATCCCCTTGAAGCCACACCCTTTTCAATCCAATTGAGTCTTTCCTTGGTTTGAAGAATACCAAGCCACTAATTCATTAATAAGTTTTCTTAGAAAAATGGACAGTATAGTTCTAAAATCAAGGGAGACCATAGAGATAAATGGATGAATGGATGATATGTACTCATTGCCTATTTTATCAAAAAAATCATATCTTAGTATCAACATTAAAAGTCAAAGGTAAAAGCCAAACATTAGTAATTAACACCATTATAGTACAATCCACCATCATGAGCACTTATTATGTAATGAGTAATAATAAATCAAACAAAGAAATAGTAAATATGTTAACGATGGTGTAAAACAAAAACAAGTAAAGATGAAAAATGTGTAAAATGAAAAAGTTAAAGGAACTAAGAGCTTTAGAATGGTTAGCATTAGTGGCCATCTCCCCCATGACTAAGTTTCAAGAAGGAGATCTGAAATAATGAGAAAGGTTGTCCATTTATAGAGGTAGTGTTGGCATTGGCTATTGTAGGTTCATGGAAAGGTTTGGTTTGCTGGATGTTCACCAATAACTTCTTGTTTGAGCTTTCAGGTTTATGAATCATCATGGCCCCTGAAAGGAAAAGTTTCATGAATAATATAAGGTCCTTCCCACAATGTTTGAAATTTAGTTCATTGTGGCACATGTGTGGGATTCCAATACAGAACCTTATCTTCCAGTTGACATTTGAATTTCCTAATCCTTAGGTCATAACATTGTTTATTAAAGGCCTTGTGCAGTTCATTGGATGATAGAGCAACTAACTGATTTTCATCTAATAAGTTAAGGTTCATTAACCATTCTTTTTGTGCTTGATTGAGGTCAAGGTTGAGCTCACATGTTGTAGATCGTGTACAAAGCTTAGCTCAGATAGAAAGTGTTGGAAGTTTACCATACACTAACTCATATGGAGAGTATCCTATAGGGAGTTTCCACGTGGAGCAGTATGTCCAAAGAGCATCATTGATCTTTTTTCTCCAATATCAACTATATTTGGTAATGGTTTATGTTAATATTTTTGTGATCTCCCTATTGGTAACTTCAGCTTGACCATTTTCTTGAGGATGATATGGTGTAGTTAGTTTATGCTCAACTCCTAAGTGTTGGATCAACTTTCAAAAAGTTGCATTCGTGAAATGTGTACCATTGTTAGAAATAAGTGCATGAGGCATGTCAAACCTATTTACGATTTATTATTGAACAAATCATGTAGCGATAGATGATGTACAATCTGTAATAGTGGCTACTTCTTCCCACTTCATAAAATAATCAATAGCAACAACAATGTAGGATTTTCCATTGAACATTGGTGCAATAGGTTCCATAAAATCAATACCCCATATGTCGAATGGTTCTAAGGGTTGAATCCATTATTGCAGACCCTACATTCTAGCAGTCATTCCCCCATCACGTTGGTAGCATTCACAAGATTAGATGAAATGATGAACATCCCAGAGCAATGTAGGCTAATAATATCCTGCAAGCAGGATTTTAATGGTTGTTCATCTCCCAGTGTAATGACCCCCAAAATGGCCCTCATGAGCATCTTGGAGAACTCTCAACTAATCTACATCAGGAACACACCATCAAACCAAGCCATCGGAACATACTTTATAAAGTTGTCTATTGATTTCCATGAAATATTTGGCTTGGTGAGGAAATTGTTGTTGTTTTTCTAATGTCTAAACCTTGTGGTGTTTCTTGTGTAAGAAAATAAGTAAGAATGCTACTATACCAATTTGTATCAGTGGGTAAGTGATTGCTTATCACACCTAAAAGAGAAGTTCATCAAGGAAATGGTCAGAAATTGGATATTCATCCTATCTCTTGTCCCATCACAACCAAGATAAATGATTAGCAAGAACATTCTCAGTGCCTTTACAATTGATCATCGTAAGATCAAACTCTTGTAAGATCATGAGCCATCATATGATCTAAAGGCTCACCATTGGTTTATTCATTAAGAACCATATTGCACTATGATCCATATGTACAAATATCTTATAGCCCAATACATAGTGCCTAAATTTTTCTAGTGTAAACACCACCACCATTAATTCTTTTTCTATTGTGGTGTAACTAAGTTGTGCACTAGCAATACTTCACCTTGCATAGTGAATGTAATAGAGTCATTTCTAATCATCTAACTATGTAAGTATGACTCCTAAAGAAAAGCTGGATGTGTCAGTCATTATGTGGAATGGTCTGGACCAGTCAGGAGCTTGTAGAATAGGTGTTTCTACAAGCTTATATTTAAGGTTTGGAAAGCTAGCTCACATTCCCTAGTCCATTCAAAAGGTACATCCTTCTTTGTTAGTTCTACCAAAGGTTTTGCAATCCTTGAAAAGTTTTCAATATAGCTTCTATAATAGCTAGTATGTCTAAGGAATGATCAAATATCTTTTACAGTTTCAGGTTGATGAGTGATTCCTTGGATGACCTTAATCTTTTTAGGATCTACCTCTATCCCTATTTGTGAAATCTTGTGCCCTAATACAACACCTTCTTGGACCATTAAATGGCTTTTTTGTTAAGTTATCCTTAAGTTGGTTTCAACACATCGTTTCAATACTTTCTCTAATCGGTCCAATGCTTACTCAAAGTCTGCTCCATAGGTGGAGAAATCATCCATAAAAACCTCCACACCATTCCCTATTTACTGTTGAAAGATACTTAGAACCACATGTTGAAACATTTCTCGGACATTGCATAAGCCAAACAACATCTGCATATATGCAAAAGTTCCCCAAGCACTTGTGAACATGGTTTTGGCTTGGTCTTCTAGTGCTATTTGAACTTGATTGTATCCATTGTAACCATCCAGAAAACTATAGTAGCAATGCCCTGCAATGGTGTTTAAGACTTGGTCAACAAATGGCAATGAAAAGTGGTCTTTGAATATTGCCATGTTTAACAACCTAAATTCTATACACACCCTCCATTTACCTCCCTTTTTAGGCACAATGACTAATGGACTAACCCATTCACTATCGGCAATGAGATAGATGAACTTAGCTTTTAGAAGTTGTTCAATTTCTTCTTTGACCATTTGCTTAAGCTTTGGGTTCAGTCACCTCTACAGTTGTCGTCGAGGCTTCATGGAGGGGTCAATGTAAATTCTATGTTAGCATATCCTAGGATCTATTCTAGTTAATTTTGGATATGACCAAGCAAAGGATTTTGACCATTTTTTCACCATTTTTAGTAGTCTTTCTTTTTTCTTAAGGAGCGAGCTTAGCATTAATGATTACTAGTTTTCCATTCTTGAGAAATGTATACTCCATACTAATGGGAAATAGTTTTAACTCAAGGGGCTCTTGCTTGAAATTCCTAGGGATTTCCAACTTTCACAGTTGATATTTTCAATGTCAAAAATTGGAAGTTGGCAATGGACTTTCTTTAATGTGTCTATGATATCGATGTAGGTGCAAGTCAAGCTCTTAGTTGGTTCTATGCATATAGTTGAGTTGCTCTCTTAGTTAGCTATTAGCCATTGGGTGCCTTCCTATCTTGTGGCTGTTGCATATAGGCATCTTTGTATGTTAGTTATTTGTGCATATTGGTTGCATGCAGGGAATGTTAAACGTTGTACAAACTAGGCCTTTTGCATGTAGTTGCACCCTATGTCATTGTATGTAATGCATGGAACTTTCTTCTTCTCGATCTTTCTAAACATATTTTTCGTTGATATTTCTAGGGAAAGATCACATATTCCTAAGCACACATTAATTATGCTTAGCCATGCTCTTCCCATAATGCCTGGGAAGTTCCCCTTGTAGTTGTTAACTTGAATCACTAGGAAATCGACTAGATACAACCACCCAGAAATAGTGGTGACAATGTCCTCCACTAGTCGTAATGGGACAGTGATGGATTGGTTGGCCAACTCTAAACAAATGTTACTCTATTTTAGTGGACGTAGATTCCAGGCTTTGTACATTTCTTGAGAGATTAAGTTAACACTAGAAACTGAATCCAAAAGAGCTTTGCATAGCTCATTCCTAGTGATTTGTAAATATAATAGGACTCCCAAGATTAGAGAATTTCCTAGGAAAATGACTAGCTTTAATCCATTTGGTAATGGCATGAGTCAACATAACTATGCATGTTAAGTGTGATCTTTGGTTTGAAGAAAGCTTCAAAGATTCGAATGATGGCGAGGTATTTGGAGGATTAGCCACTTGTGGTTGTAAGAACTTAGTTTGACTGTTGGTTCTAAAGAAAGGTCTCTTGTTTGTGTAGTTGTCTAAACCAACAGTAGGTTGAGGATTGATAGCCCTTGTAGCATTACATTGCTACATCTGGACAAGGAGCTCACCCTACATAGTTGGAGTAAATGGTAATGGAGCTAAGGATGGAAGAGGTATGGTTGGATAAGAAGGATAGTACATTTGTGAAACATATTTTCTAGGAGAAGGACTTCTATAGTACTTGTGGGCTTGGTAGTGAGGCTGAGGAGTGACGTGACTAGTACAGTCACGTGGAGAGATTGGCTACTACACGTAGTACCTGTATGGGTCAGGTTGATTGTAAGGGTATTGTTGACATGATGGTGGCATTCCCCATGATTGTGGATGTTTCCACTATTGATACTATTCATTTGGTTGTGGTGGAGTTTCACTTGGATAATATGTCAAGGATTGGTGGAACTACCTTGGGTTACCTTGAGGATAAGGTTGTTAAATTCAAGAACAGAGAAAGAACCAAAGAAAACAGAAAACATAGGCAACACACATAGCTTTGTGTGGCGTTTTAGCAAGCACACCACCGGAAATACATGAGAATTATTATTAAATAATAATTTCTAGATACAATTATGGAAACAACAAATTTTTTGGGCCGTTACGGAAGAGAACTAGAACTGGACCAGTAACTACTGGTTAACTATTACTCTAACTGTTGTTAACTACTGCTAATTATTGTTCACTACTATAAACTACTGCTCTAACTGTTGTTAACTAGTTTTGACCCATGTTGGATCAATCACCACTTAACTTAACAATCTCCCAATTGGAGATTGATCAAACAAAAAAAACAATGCCTCCTCATTGCTAACCATGGAGGCCTGCTAAGGTTGTGCAAAGTTTCATCTTAGCAAAGGTAACTACCTTGGTTAACATGTCTANTGTGCAAAGTTTCATCTTAGCAAAGGTAACTACCTTGGTTAACATGTCTGTAGGGTTTTTTGAACTAGGAATCTTCTTCAGCAATAATGTTCCATCATCTATCAATTCCCAGATATGACGATACCTTAGT
Source organism: Gnetum montanum (assembly GCA_015680685.1). Lineage (NCBI taxonomy): Eukaryota > Viridiplantae > Streptophyta > Gnetopsida > Gnetales > Gnetaceae > Gnetum > Gnetum montanum. The sequence continues at coordinate 201,595 of MNCI01028635.1, read as the reverse complement.
TGAATGTGTTTGGATTTGGAATGGAAGACTGGATTTTTAGCTAGATGTATGGCACTTTGACTATCAATGAAAAGCTCATTTCTATCTTGTGTCTTACCCAATTCTTTTAGAAGACCATTCAACTAGATCATCTCTTTTCCATCTTCTGAGATAGCCATATATTCTACTTCTGTGGTTGAGAGAACAATGCTCTGCTGAAGTCGAGACATCCAGCTCACAGCCATGTTGTCCATGGTAAAGAGACAACCAGTGGTGCTCTTCCTGCTATCCAAGTCACCTCCCAGATCTACATCAGAAAAACCCTGTAGAGTAATGCTTCTCCTTTTAAAATAAAGTGTCATACTTGAAGTTCCTTTCAGATATCTTAGGAGCCACTTTACAGCTTCCGAATGCTCCCTTCCTAGATCAGACATAAACCTGCTAACAACTCCCACTGCATGAGCTACGTCTGGCCTAGTACATACCATAGCATACATCAAGCTTCCAATTGCTGAAGCATAAGGTACTTTGGTCATGTGTTTTCTCTCCTCATCTATCTTTGGTGCCTGCTCCTTGGAGAGATGAACATGGATTCCCATAGGAGTATTTCTGATCTTCGCATCTTGAAGACTAAACCTTTTCAGCAACTTTCCTATGTACTTTTCTTGAGATAGCTTCATCAATACCTCTGATCTATCTCTAGATATTCTCATCCTAAGTATCTTCTTAGCTGGCCCCAAGTCTTCCATCTCAAATTTTCTTGCCAATTGCTACTTTAAGTTATTGATCTTCTTCATGCTAGTCCTTACAACTAGCATATCATCAACATATAACAAAAATATTATATGACAGTTATTAGTATTCTTGAAATAGCAGTAGTGGTCCATCTCTCTTTGAACAAAGCCATTTTTACATGTAAATCCATCAAACTTTTTGTACCATTGCCTTGGAGCCTGCTTCAACCCATACAGGATTTTCTTCAATTTACACAACAGACTTTCCCTCCCTAGAACTTGGAAGCCTTCTAGTTGTGTCATGTAAATGTCTCCTTTAAGGTCACCATGTAGAAATTCCATTTTGACATCTAGCTGCTCTAGATGCAAATCATCAGTAGCCACAATCCTTAGCACTACTCTAATGGTAGTCAACTTTACTACAGGTTAAAAAATTTCTATGTAGTCAATTCCCTTTTTCTGTTGGAAACCCTTACTATTAGCCTTGCTTTGTATCTTTTGCTGCCATCATGTTCTTCCTTGACCCTGTACACCCACTTATTTTGCAATGCCTTCTTTCCTTCTGGCAGCTCAGTTAGTGTCCATGTCATATTTTTGTGGAGTGACTTCATCTCATCTCTCATAGCCACCTCCCACTCAACACAATCTATTGCCTGCATTTCTTCATCCAAACATTCTGGTTCCCCAACATCAATTAACAATAAGTAATGTAATGAGGGAGAGTACCTTTCTCTAGTCTTTGGTGTTCTTGTAGACCTTCTCAACCGAGGCTCTGGTGTGGCTGTTTCTGCAAAGTCATTTTCATTTTCAGCTATCCTATTTCCAGGATTTGCTCGAATGCTTCCATCCACATCCCTCGCAGATATCTCTTCCAGTTCAACCTTCTCACATTCCTTTTCTTGCTTCCCTGCAATGTTGGATTCTAAACCGAACCTATCCTTGTACACCATGTGTTCATTAAAAATGACATTCCTGTGTCTGATAATTTTCCTATTTTGATCATCTCAGAAACGATAACCAAAATTATCGGAACCATAGCGAATAAAATAACATTTCTTGGCTTCAGGATCTAGCTTATCTCTATCATTTGAATCAATATGCACATACGAGACACACCCAAAAATTTTCAAATGTGAAATATTTACCTCCTTCCCAGTCCATACCTCCTCTGGTATTCTGAACTCCAATGTAACTGAAGGTGCTCGATTAATGAGGTAGGATGTTGTGTTAACTACATCTACCCAAAAGAACTTTGGTAGCCTAGAGTGTATTCTCATGCTCCTAGCTCTTTCATTCAAGGTTATGTTCATCTGTTCAGCAACACCATTTTTCTCTGGCGTTCTTGGAACTATCTTGATCATCCTGATCTCATTTTCTAAACAGAAATTCTTAAATTCTTTACTGTCATATTCCCCTCCATTATCTGACTTCAGACATTTTATTTTTAAATCAGTCTGATTTTCTACTTTAGCTTTCCACCTTTTAAAAGTAGCAAACACATCAGATTTATTTTTAAGAAAATAAACCCATACCTTCCTAGTAGAATCATCAATGAAGGTGACATAATAGCTTGAGCCTCCAAGAGACTTCACTGGAGCTGGCCCCCATACATTTGAATGCACTAGTTCAAGCTTTTTAGTCTGTGGCATCCTCCCTATCTTTGAGAAAGTAACTCATTTTTGCTTCCCATAAACACAATCTTCACACAAGCCAACATCATCACACTTAAAATTTGGTAACTTTCCCTTTGAAGCCAACAACTTCATACCTTTTCCACTCATGTGCCCAAGTCTTCGGTGCCATAGGACTGAATCACCATCATAGTTGGCAACTGCAACTGCATCTTTCTTTGCTGTAGTCATGTACAATGTTTCCACCTTACTGCCTTATGCAAAAACCAAGTTTTCCTTGGTAATGTTCCATGATCTATCACCAAATGTTGTTGTATACCCATCCAAATCCATCTGACTCATGGAGATTAAATTTTTCTTAAGTCTAGGAAAATGTCTTACATCTTGCAATTTCCATTGCATCCCTTAGGTGGTTTTTATTTAAACTTCATCCTTACCCACAATATCCAAAGGTTCATCATCTACAAGATAAACCTTTCCAAACTTCCCTACAACATAATTGTGTTACAATTCCTTGCATGGAGTGGAGTGGAATGAAGCACCTAAATCCAGAATCCAAGATTCAATGGGATTATCCACACAGCAAATCAAAGCATCAGCAATAATCTCCTCTCCTGCATTCGTTGATTCATCATCTTGAGTATGATTTTTCTTCTTCTTTGGTGCCCTGCACTGATTTCTAAAGTGACCCTTCTTGTCACAATTCCCGCAAACAACTTCCCTGTGATTTTTAGATTTTCCTCTACCTCTAAACTTTGATCTACCATTACCATGGTTTTAACCACGTTGTGAGCTTCTACCTCTGCTTTTTGTATTCAAAGTAGACCCCTAGGATTCTCTTGACTCCCTTCTGCAAATGTTCTCACTAAGAATCAAGTCTCAAATATCATTCAACTTTAATTTTAAAGTACCTGATGAGCTACTCACAGCAGTCACTGTTGCAGACCAACTCTCTGGCAAAGATGATAGCAAAATCAATGCCTAGATTTTGTCCTCAAAGGTGATCGCCACTGAATTCAATTGACTAATTATCATATTGAATTCATTGATGTGATTTGTAATTGATGCACCTTCACCCATCTTCAGATTGAACAACCGATGCATCAAATATGCCTTGTTTGCAGCAGATGGATTTTGATACATACTTGACAACATTTTCATTAAACTTGCAATGGTTGTCTCATTAACAATGTTGAATGTGACGTTTTTTGCCAATGTCAATCTAATCACACCAAGTGCCTGGCGATCTAAGAGATTCAAATCTTCTTGATCCATTTGATTTAGCTTCTTCCCTATAGTAGTTCGTGCAACTTCTTTTGATACAGATAATCTTCAATCTACATCTTCTAGAATCCAAAGTCTATTCCATCGAATTTGTCAATCTAGAATTTCCCGTCGTTGAATGCCATTGCTCCCACTAATCCGTGGCTCTAATACCAGTTGTTAAATTTAGGAACAGATAAAGAACCGAAGAAAATAGAAAACACAGGCAACACACATAGCTTTGTGTGGCGTTTTAGCAAACACACCACCGGATATACATGAGAATTATTATTAAATAATAATTGCTAGATACAATTATCGAAACAACAACTTTTTTGGGCCGTTACGGAAGAGAACGGAAATTGGACCAGTAACTACTAGTTAACTATTACTCTAACTACTGTTAACTACTACTAACTATTACTCACTACTATTAATTACTGCTCTAACTGCTGTTAACTAGTTTTGACCCGTGTTGGATCAGTAACCACTTAACTTAACAAAGGTAACCTTCAAGCTGTTTGCCATCTATTTAATTGGAGATTTAGTGCATACACCCTAGACTCTTGCAGATGTGAGATTACTGGGAAACATTCTTTAGGATGGTCATATTGGCATATCTCACACTTGCCATCATTTTCTGTGTTTGAATCCACAACCTCTTCAATGATGGCAACTTTGCCCTTACCTTTGTTATGTTCATATTCAACTTGTTTCTTTTTTCTCCTATCTCGGTCATTACCTTGCTCTCTAGACTCCTCTACTATTTTGAGAACAGTTTAAAATTTATTATCTAGGGAGTCCCACATTTGATCTACCTTTGCCAATATATTTGATGCAAACTTTTGAATGGGCAAAGTCTTCCTATTAAGCATCTCTTCAAGTGGTGACTCTTCTTCATCCTTACAAAATCAAATTTCCTTCTTTCGAAGGGAAGGTTCTCTGTTGTATTCCTCTGTACTTTCTCTTTTTCTTAACTCACCTTCCTCTTTGGTAACTTGCTCCAACAATCTTTGTATTTGATAGGCTCTAAGCTCATATAGCCTTCTTTGGACATAAGTCCCAAGGATTCTTTTTGTTTTGTACCTAAGCCCATCTATGAGATGGGGTAGTTGTTCCCTCTACAAGTAATCATGGCTAGGGTAACGATGTAATAATGCATAATATTAGCCCATGGTAGCATCCAAGGGTTCATGTCCTCCTTATTTTCATCCTTGGATTTGCTTTCACAAGTTGAACACTTGGGAGTACATTTGATACTTATTGTTGAATAACTCTAACATGGTACTCCATCGATGAATGGATTTCGATTCTAAGGATTGGTACCAAATTTCTACTTCTTTGATCAATGTTCGTGAAAAAAACTTTAGTTTTTGCCACTAATTTTCTATATTTTGCAAGGCACATGATAAGGCCAAAGAATGGTCTCATACATACATTCGATAGGTACATGTTAATATTATCATCTTATTTTTTTTAAATGTCATATATTTAATGTTGGCATTATCCTCACAATCACCCCCATAATGTCAACATGTTAATTATCACTTAATACACCCACTTTATGCATGAACTATTCAATTTCATATCATGTACTTATAGGAAGGATTATGCAACTATATTTACCAACTTGGTCTTGAAGCTTCTTAGCTTCTATATTATCTTCGAAATGAAGTGTTGGTGGAGATCTCCTTGTTTGTTATGTGTGAGGGATTCATGAATCCTATAAAATTTTTACAAACCATGTGTTTTGGAATGAGAGTGCAAACAGCATAAGATTCTCTTCAAAAAATTTTAATTTAATTTAATTTAAAAAAATATTTAATAGAAGTAAAATGTGAAAAAATTAAAAAATATTTAATTTAAATATTTTATTATTTTGTAATTCACATCCCCACCTACGAACTTGTCTCATGTCTTTACATATGCTTGTGTACCCAAACATGAATTGAATCATGAATATTCGATTCCTTGCTTCAAAGAATTGAATTCATTTGATGCATATCTTGTTTATTGATGGCATCACCATGCAAGCTCTCCTCTTGATCTTGTTGCATGGTGTTGATAACTTAGTTTGTCTTCTAATTACTCCTAATCTATCTTTGCCAGCTAGAAGAGTATGGCCTTATTGTGCATGAGCTCATTTGCACAAAATAAAAGGTCAATCTTCTTAATAGTGCACCTTCTTGAGAATTAAGTTTGCCATATGAAATTGCATTCAATAGATAATGTGCCTTATCTTATCATAGGTACACACTGATGATGTTATAGTCTTGAGGTCATGTCTTCATCTTGCTTTGATTATCACCTAGGACTTCTTTGTCTTCATCTTGTTCTTCTTTTATAAAAAATACAACATGTTTCATAATTTTGAAGGATAAAATACTAACTTAGAATAGGGAGTTAGGTGCCCTCTTCAATTCTAGGTCACCTTGTTATACATATTAGAGAGGTATAAAATAATATTAGATAGGCTTTTAAACATGTATAAACATTGTCATTTCATCCCAAGAATAAAAAGATAAATTATTCCATAAGAATGGTGAATCCTATGGTTGATTACCCATTTGGATATTTTGGGATGATCATTAAACAAAATAAAAATAAAGGGGTTTT
>MNCI01028635.1:148520-191318 GCA_015680685.1 Gnetum montanum | reverse complement strand
GCTCAACCTTAGACTCTTCTACAATTTTCAAGACTGTTTCTATTCATGAGTGTAAGGAATCCCACATTTGGTCTACCTTAGCCGATACCTCGGTTGTTAACTTTTGGATCGGCACGGTTTTCCAGTTCACCAACTCTTCGAGTGGTGACTCATCCTCCTCATCACAGAATTTCACTCCCTTCTTACGAAGAGAGGGATCGTGATTGTATTCTTCCGCACTTTCTCTCTTCCGTAGCTCACCCTCTTCTTGCGCTACTTGTTCCAACAAGCTTTCAACTTCATGGGCTGAAAGTTGTAAGAGTCTCCCTTGGGCGTAAGTCCTAAGAGTTCTTCTCATTTCATTTCTTAGCCCATCCACGATGTGGCGAAGTTGATCCCGCTTAGCGTACCCATGGCCCGGGCAACACTGTAACAATATGTAATAGCGGGCCATGGCAGTATCCAAGGGTTCATAAGTACCTTGTTTCCAACCTTGGATCTGCTTATGCAAGTTGGACACTCTGGAGTACATTTGGTATTTTTTGTTGAACAATTCAAGCATCATACTCCACCTCCTGATGGTTTCTTGTTCAAGGGACCGGTACCAGCTCTCTGCTTCTTTGATGAGTGTCCTTGGGAACAACTTGAGCTTCTGCCATTCACTATCAATGTTTTGCAAGGCACAGGCATCGTGGAATGCCTGTAAATGATGTTGAGAATCAGCGTTGTATCCCCCTTCAAAACGTGGGATATTATTTATGTCCAAACGCTTGATCCGCCTATCCTTTAAATGCCTTGTGGGAATCCTAACTGCCTCTCTAATGGCTAGCATACTTCAGGTTGCGAGTAGGGGCTCGTCATGATCATCTCTTTCATGACGTCTATGATGTCTACGTGGTGGTTCCCTACTTTCCCTACGTCCTTGCCCTTATCCTAACTCTTCTCGACCTTCTTCTCGAGGTATTTCATCTTCCTTTTTACTTTTACTCTCTCCGTTATGCTCACGATGGTTGCGCCCAGATGTGGAAGGAGAGTGTGAATGGTGAGATGAATGAGAAGAGGAAGGGGATCCATCACCATGGCGATGTTTCCTATCTTGTCTTCAGCTACTTTGGCCCCAATCGTTGTAACGATCCAAGAGTGTGTCCTTAGTGTGAGTAGTTGTTCCTACCGTGAACAGCTGGTGCTGACGGTGATCAGAGCCAGTAGCATGTACAATTGATCGAAGGCCCTAATGCTTATCCTCTTTACCAGAGTGAGGAGGAGGAACATCATTTTCTAAGAAACCCATTGTGAGGGGTTCCTCGTCTCCTATTTCACTAATGACATAGGGAACCTTGCCCTTGAATAATAAATGTTGGCTTTCTTGCCTTTCGTCCCTCATACATTGCAAAGCAGTGGGATGATAATCCCTCATATGATATCTTCCAGCAACGTATTCAGCGAATAAGTCCAGCCTGCCAATCTGTGCCAATCCACGGAAAAGCATGTTTGGAACTGATCGATCTGGTGGTAAAACTATATTACCAAACAAATCTCTCCAGCGCAATTGTTCATCCTGATGGAGAGTAAAAGTGTAATCAAGAATATACTCATCGGGATGAGTATAAGTTATCGTATACTGTTTAGGACCTAGCTGATTCGGGTTATGCGTCTGATGCTGACCTTCTCCTGTGTTGCCCTTAGGTGAGTTAATTTTGTGAGAAGAAGCCATTTCTAATGGTGTGCTGTTTACCGTTATTTATGTTCTTAATTAACTGATTAACCATAAGGTTCGTTAGAGCTCACAACGATGTGAGTGATATCCCTTATGTTCAATTGGCATAAACACACTTAGTCCCCGGCAACAGCGCCAATGATGAGTGGCAAGGTACCCCTACACTGAACCATACGAATACGAGTNATGAGTGGCAAGGTACCCCTACACTGAACCATACGAATACGAGCGTGTACGTGCGATTCGGTCGAACTTCGTAGACTAAATTCCTTAACGCCACAAGAAACACTTGGGGTTAATCGTTCGTTGTCTTCCCAGGCTTGCTTGTATATGTCACGGTGTATGGTTAAGCAAGTCTGAGGTATATGATTTTTTTGATATTTTTCAGTTTATCTCCTAAGCTATGAGGGAAAGGGTTGAGAAGCTAACTAACTCTAACTAATGTCCTAAGTCTAAATTAACTAGCGTAAGCATCCATTCCCACTTACTGGACACACCCTGAACTATGCAACTGTGACTACCAAATGGTAATCGTTACTGGGATCACCACACGTAACGCAAGTGCTCGAAGTGGTCATACTGAGGCACCTATTTAGCCTAAGTGTGATAAGCAGAAGATTCCTTGACTAGCTATACACACCCGTGAATGCTCGTAGCCAAGTCGTACTTATCACACGTTCTAGCCTAACGATGAGCAGCCGATTCCTTGATTAGCTGTACACATCTGTAGATGCTCGTAATCAAGTCGTACTCGTACGCACTAGGAAAGCAATAAATAACAATAAAATAAAACCATGTACTGCAATTTTTATCCAATCAAGTTCTTCTTTATTGCCGTACACAACTTGTGTTCAGGTTACAAAGTTGCTCGAATAAAGAGTCGTTCACTCTAGGACTCCTACTGCCGGTACATGGGAAATTAATCTAACTCTGGAGTGTTCAAACTTCCAGAGCTTCGCTACTTCTAGCCAGGATTGGGAAATGAAGGGAGTGCCGCCTCTTATTTATAGATATGGCGACGGACCGCGATATCGCGTACGCAATATCGCATGGGATGCAATAGCGCGGCAGCCGTGATATCGCGTACGCGATATCGCGGCACTATGCATGTCGCGTCTCATCAGGTTTTAACAAAAATCTTGTCATTGATATATCATCTTCCCCCTTCAATAGGAAGATAAAAAATTATTTTAAATTTAGATATTACTTGCTTGAGAAGTATCTTAGTCTCCTATGTTGACATTGCCACTTTGTTGGTTCTCTTTACTAGTGTAGCCATGTTTTTTCATTGATGCTACTTGCCAACTACAATTATGAAGCAAATAAGCATGCACCGTAGGCTACGAGAGGAAAACCATAAACAAATCCACAATGGTTCATGGGTCATTCCATGTAACTCATCTATGAACATTCCATGATAATCTTAACTATGCTTATGTGTGTTCTTGGGTCCTACCTCTTGCTTACCAAGAGGTGGCAAGTAGGGGTGGAACCCAAAGACACATGTTTAAATAATATAAAAAATATTTTTATGTATAAACCAACTTGGATAGAATAGTGGCAAACAATTGCAATAATAAGGGCATGGTTGTGTATTCAATTCCTTAATTTTGCAAATTTTATATCTATTATCACATATACTTGGAATTTTTTTTAGCTAGGACACTTTGTATGGGTATGTATGTATGCCATGGATACCCTCTTCTACTTACCCTGAATTCTTGGTTGTTATATTTGCCAAGAAAAGTGTGGGTTGAATATGAAGTTGTGCAGCACTATTGTTGTGGATTTTGAATTTTCTACATCAACCTTTTGGAAATAAAATAGGGATGATGCTATGCATCAAAAGAATCAGATTTGTAGAAGCTACAAATCAGGAATCCAGGATTCATGATTCTGAATGTGTGGTATGTGTGCCTCAAAAAAATGTGGGGATGTGATAGAGAACATTTAAATACATTAGTTTTTTAAAAATTAAATCTCATATATAATAAAAAAATATTGTAGAATATAAAACAAGTATATATATAAACAAGTTTTTGTAAATGAACAAAGACTACGAGGTAAGGTGACCATGTATATGTATACATCTGTTGATGCGTAAATTTTGGACACGCAAAAATCTGTGAAAACTCATTTTGGGAGACTATACCCTAGGGTGCCTTCCATGGATAAGGACACACAAATAGTCTCAGCTGAAAAAGCTATGTGATATTTAAATAGATAAATTAAATTAGAAAATTCGATAAAGAAACTTAAATAAAATAACTATCCCAGCATTAAACAAAAAAAATAAAATAGCAAAAACAAGTTGAGAATGAGAGTTTTTTTTTTTAAAATAACGGGAGTTTGAGAACTCCAAATATACGCAAAAGTTTGATTTTAACTATCTATTTAGAAATAAACATTTGACAGAGTCTAATGGTCTTGGTACAATAACGTGATCCAGAAAAAAAACTTAGGTTAACACAAAGCAATGATTATCCAAGCAGCAAAACGGATAGCCCCGGTGCCTCCTTGTCTGCACGGATAGCCCCGGTGCCTCCTTGTCTGCCCGTGCTTCAGGAAGCACACCCATGTTGATACTGTAGGCTGAAATGCCACCGCAAATGGTAAAGAAGAAAAAAGAAAAATACAAAAAAGCACAAAGCAGAAAACCGGTGTTGGTATTGGATGCAATGCCAAACACCGTCGGCCACTGGTCAGAGACTAAAAGAAATAGTCTTTTGTGCATGAGCCTCTCTGTCTGTGGTCACCTGCGCTGCAAGTGCAACCATCACTGTGTCACACCGTCCAAAGAGACTGTCGTTACCAGGCACCAGGCGTCTGCTGTTGCCTGGACGCCTTCCACCGTCCAAAGAGACTGTCGTTACCCATGCCATCCGATTTTTCAAACTATGAGAAAGATATGTAACCAGCAGTTACAGCCATTACCATTAGGGCCTAAAATCTTAAATGAAAATGCTAAGCACGGTAGAATTGTTAACAAAATTACAATATTTCCATGCAGCTCGGTTAGCTGCGAGTTATTGAGGATACGCTGCCAAGTTCTGTAATTGTAAAGAAAATCTAATCACAGTGATCCATTTCCTCGGCGGTATAGATGTCGAAATAGTCGCAAGTAGCAAAAGTAGTCCGTATGATGCAGTAACTGGTAAGGAAATACAATGCAGACCACTAAGTGAAACGAATGTGCACATGTATTCGTGGCCTGTACCTCGATGCTCAGGTGGCTACACGAAGGGGCGCTTTTGCAGTTCAAGGGCACGTCTATTCCTTCTATATGAGGAGGAAAGAAACTCTTGTTTTTGCAGTTGAATTACAAGCTCTCTCGTTCAGGCAAAATGATTCGTACCGTTAAAGGAATTTGTAAAATCTACGGCAGTATTCTTGTGGTTTGAACTTTGAAGATGTCTCGGATCCCTCATTTTTTGCCGTTTTGCAGAAGTTGAGAGCATCAACAACAAGCCGCACCTACGACCGCTTCTCCGTGTCTAGATCGGGTCTGAAACACTATTCCATCTTTAGCTTTGCTCATATGCGTTCTGTAATTCGGCTGACTGTTTCAGGCATAGCTTTAAAAATCATGGTGCCGAACAACCTTATCAGCACATGAGGCACTTCTTGGCTTGCACTGCATGCTGGACTTTAGTTCTGAATTTTGACACAACATAGAGTACGGATGAAGCACTTTGTAAATTTGCAACTACTAAAAACAACGTTTTGGCAATATAGGCAAAATTTATTGGAGGATGTATTTTTCAAATGATATGCTTAAGGATATTTTTCTCTAAGCCTCATAAATCAAAAATAAATATGGGAACTCACCTCTAATACCAAATGAAAGAATTGAGAGCAGCGAGATAGAGAAATTTGAGAGCATTAAGAGAGATGAGAAATTTGAGAAATGAGAGAAATTAAAATAACCAAACATCAGATTCCATTGTAGATTAAGTAAGAATGCAAAGAAATGAGGAGTTGTTTTATATCCCAACTGCATTTTATTGGCATAGCTTCATATTTATACATGGAGTGATGTAAAAATATTCCCAAATTCACTTTTCATTAATCTCTTGATTTTAGGGATTTTTCCTCATCACCTATCATACATATCCTATTATTTGTGGAATTGCTCTCATGTGTTCCTTCAATAGGTACATGTTAATATTATCATCCTTTTACTTTGTTATATGTCATATATTTAATGTTGGCATTATCTTCATAGTTATGATTTATGATTTGGATATACATATATATATTTAATGAATATTAAATTTATTTAATGAGATAAGAATAAATGCATGAAGAATAAGAAAGTAGGTATTAATAAGATAAATTTACTAATATACATGATTTGTATCTAACATTGATTGAATTAAATCACTCATCCATAAAGTTACAATGCACTTATGGAATCATTTTCCTCAATAATATTGAAAAGGACTTGACAGAACTACTAGAATTTGTATGGAAACTAGTTGCACTTCTCTTTGGTTACATATTATTATTATTATTATTTGCATTTTTCAATCAACTAATGGCCCACATTGTACTTTACCTTCTAATTTTTCATGAGATATCAACTTCACTTTTTCTACTCACATAGGAACTACAACCTAGCAAAGGTTGTTAACCATGTTTACATGACACAAAAGATGTAATTTTGTGTGGTTGTCTAGAATATGCCTATTGCAAGAGCACAATTTTATAAAGAAGATCTCTCACCATTGGTTTTTTTTTAAAAATTTTAAAAGTTACATCCTCACCTAGTCCTACTTATGTTAAATTGAAAGTGAAACCAAATATTTAAGAACATAAAATATAATATATTTATCTTCTAAAGCATAAATATATATTCAATAAAGTAGTTAAGTATTATATATTCAACTTGCTTTAACTATCTTACAATTTGTAATGAGAGATCAAGATATAAGTTTTTAACTTTAAAGTTATGTTCACTTCAACATCTTTTAAATTGTTATATTCATGTTTATCCTTATTACTATGACTTAAATAATGATCTTTCTTATAACTGAATCAAAATTTTTTTATCCTAGAAGTAATAACAATAACTACATAATATAACATGAAAGAATGGTAGAATCTTTTGGAGACACTTCGAGCTTTGAATGATTTTCCTTGCTATAAGAAGATGGTAGGTTTATTTACCACCTACCATAGAACTCAATGGTAATTTAGGGAATGGGTCCTTAAAGAAAGGTTGGTTTTGAATCCTTAGTCTCATCTTGAATTCACACTAGATGGTGTTTAGGCGATCTAACTAACCCTACAAAGAAATATGCATCTAATTGAAATATTAGAATCTCACAAGGGATTAATATGCTTAAATGATCCTTTCTGAACATGGTCTTGTATGCCAAAAAATAAGTATACAAAGCACGGAGGAGATTTTAAAGGAGAAATGAATCTAATAGAAATGATGTAGTTTCCTCTAAAACCCACACATTGGGTAACATATGTAGATAATACAAATGTTTGTTCATCTCATGGTTTAGAAAATCTCTAAGATTTTTATAAAAATCTTAATAAAATAGACTCCAATGTCTAATTTACTATAGAATTAGAAGAAAACAAGTCATTGCCTTCCTTAAATGTTAACATAGTGGAAAGGAAAGACTCAAACAATAAATTTAGAATATCTTATGAAGTCTTTAGAAAAGAGACACATGTTGATCGATATTTGTATGGTCTTTCTAATTACCCCTTTAGTCAAAAAATCTCAATGATGAGAGCTCTTATCATTTGCAATACAACTTCTTTCCATAAAGAGGGTGATCATTTGAATACTATCTTTAAACTCAATAACTTTGATAAAAAGACTATCACTAAAAAATGGATAAAATTGATTCATTCTTGGAAAATTAAATTAGATGCTTCTTCTTATGTAAATGTTAAATTATAAAATTTAGATAATAATAATTATCTTTCAAATAAAAAGCTATTTAGCATTTCCTACATTAAAAATATTTATGAGAAATAGTAAGAGTTTAAAAAACATATGATATTATAACAATTTTAAACCCTAAGTACAATAAAATGTCCATAGTATTAAAGATAAAAAGAATATTCTAAATAATAGGATTTCTTATCAAATATCTTATATTTATGGCAAATGTTATATTGGTGAAACTAGCAGAACTTTCTCTATTAGATTGAACAAGTACTTTAAAGACATACAATATAATAAATTTTCAAAAATACCTTTTATAGAAATCATAGGATATGATAACTCCTCTAGATATCATAAATGGTTAATAGAAAACAGTGAAGTTCTTTGTGTAAAGGATAACATTGTAAATAAAAAAATTAGAGAAGCCCTTAAAATTAGAATTCATTATAATAATATCAATTGAGATCAAGACTAGTTTACCCACTAAATATAATAGTTCATCTTAACATAAATTAAGCAATCTAAAAACCTACTTGAAAATCCTACTTAGTTTTAATATTTTCTCTTATTAAATTTTTTTCCTTTTAAAGTGGTTTATAGTACGTTCTATGCTTATTTCCAACTCATTACATTATATGTTAAAAAGTTGTAGGTGTTGGACCCGAACAAAATATTAATAATGAGCAAAGAAAATTCAAAGTACATCACAACTTTGACACTTAGTAGACATCATTGAAAAAATATATATAGAAAGAAAAAACACGTTATGATTTTAGGACTATCTACTTAGGTGAACAACCTTACATTTGATACATTAAAAAAAATAAGTGAAGAAAATTAATTGTTAGTAGGAAGGAAGGTCCTAATTCTAACAAAATTTACATCACTTTTCAGCATCCATACTTGATCTTAAAATAGCAAAATGATTTGAGATAGATAGGTATGGTTTTATACCAATACTTATATCAAAGTAAGAATGTAGTACCACTTGTTAAAATCTTCACCTTCTCACTTGTTATTGATCTTACATCAAAAATATTCACCATTAACTATAACATTCTTATCAACACGACTTTTAATCTTTAAGTTAATAACATTCTTATTAGATAAGGCAAATGTTATCTTATGAGCTATCTATCTAGGCTACATAATACTATTTTTAATACTAGTAAAAATATGCATAGGAGCTTTTATCTTCTCTAGAATTTGTATTATCATTCGATCATTCTTATCATTGATATTAACTTGATTTTTTTGTATTTTTAACTTCAACATATTTTTTATATTCTTTAGAATATTTTTTCCTAAGAAAAAAAATAATAAACATTAAATAAATGTCCTTCACAATGGAAAATATTTCTAAGAATTAAGAAGATTATAATCTGTAATTATTTGAATATAAGTCTTTCCTCTTGCTTGTAGTACAAATTTCTTTTTATGATTGAGAATATTTTCTAAAACATTCAAAAGTAATAGAAATAAACTCCATATGCTTAATGGGTCTAAGAAGACTAACAATTTCTTGGAACTTTCTAAAAAATCAATAGAAAAATATATAAGTCAACAAAACATGAAACTTTAGCATATTCTTCAAATTGGACTATTAAAATCTAAAGTCCACTTATGAATGATGAACAACGTATGTTTATGTATAAACAATCCTATATCTAGGGTACATTGTACCATTGAAGTATTACCTAACTTAGCAAGTAGAAAAAAACGAAAATAATACCTAACATGAAGGACTTGGATGTCATGTTTTTTCATCACATCATTTAACTATAGAAGGAAACTTTGATTACAAGGTAGGCAACCTAAAATTTGAATGAACTCATATTGTGATAAAATATTAGCACCTAATAACTCATATACATCATCAGGAAGAATGAAATCTAGTGTCTTAATTACATGAACATCATTAGAAGAAGACATCATACCTATTTTCTTACCAAGTTGTAAGTCTATATTTTGAGAATTAACATAAATTTCTACATCAATAACATAAGTAGAAATTTCAACATTAGTTGAAGATGGAACTAATATAGAATTTGTCATAGGAGAGTATTAGGAAAATCAAGTCTACTAAAGATATATTAAAGAAAGAAAAATTAGATTTATTGAAAAATATTAGATTTGTTGAAGAAGCATTAGATCCATTGAAAATTAGGTTTTTTTGGGAGAAACATCAAATCTATTGAAAAAATATAAGATGCAGTAAGAAAATCATATCCATTGAAAAGCATCAAATCCATTAAAAAATATTTATTTTTCCTCTTGAATCTTTTATGTCTTTTAACTAATTATTTTGATTTATTTTATTTTAATGTTATTTTTTAAATAGTAGTATTACTTTTCCTAAAAAAATACTATCCCTCTATACCCACTAAACTAACAACAACCTTTGTATCCCCTACTTTATCTATAATTCTATTAGCACTACTTTTTCCTTACAACTAGCTATTTTTATTTTAGTTAGTATATCTCTTATTAAATTTTTCTTTCTTTTTTTTTCTTTTCTTTTTTGCTTACAACTATTTTTTCTTTTGGTTGTTATATCTTTATATGTTTTTTCACTTTTTTCATTTCTTCTAAGTAACTATTTTTTTCTAAAACTAATAAATACCTACTACATTTAAATTTGTCATTAAATATAATGCTATTTATTCTTTCTATAACCCTTGAGAAATCAATTACAATTGATGATAAGTTTAGTATGCTTCAAAACATATTACAAAGAAAATATATGCAAGATATGGATGATGCAATGAACCAATTACATAATGGTGGAGGAGAAAGATATGACCAAGATCATTATTTCTAAGTTTATCACTCAGTGTCAAACATGCAAGTACACTCACACACTCATTGGTTTTGTTTCCATTAAGGGTACTTTCTTAGAGAAGATCTCCCAATGCATGCACAATATCTAGTTAAGATTTACATCGAAAGCCATCCTAATGAAAGGTAATAGTACTCTATTTTATTTTGACTTAGTATGGTCATGAATGAGATACTATCCTTGTAACCTTAACCTTTTGATGAAAAAATAATATGCTTAGAATAAGAACCCTCAAAATATTTCTTAATCATCATGAAGGAATGATGTGAGATCCATTCTTGATTGGCTCCAGCTCTTTGGTTTTCAAATGGAAATATGAGACAAGAACATTTTCTTATTTATTAGCTAACTATTTGGATATGGATAAAGCAAAAATGTTAAAATCTAAGTTGATATATATCCACATATATGTCTACATGCCTCTATATGTTAAGCTCTATAAGGAAATCTAGCTTTAAGATTCTCATGATAGTATTAGGTAAAATGTCATTATCAAGAATTTTATGAGTTACTATTAACACTATCTTAATAATATCATATTAGTAGGTAGTACCTAAACTTATGAGTGAATAAGTTCCAATCTTTTCAAGAGAGGCCATAGACAATAATAGTCCAAGCTCATGGATAGATAAATGGTAACAAAAATCCTACCCAGATGGAGAATCCAACAAACCATAAAAATTCCAAAGAGTAATTAAATCCTAATACTCTAGAAGAAAACCACTCTAAACTATTGCAAAGCATGTGTCCTAACAACATTTCAATATTACATTTTAGTGGAATTGGCCTAATTAGTATACATAAAAGCATTTTAAAGTAACTAAGCCAACTAGCATCTATGGTTGAACTTCCTCAAAGGAACAATTTGATGTATCATGGGATAATAAAGGCTCATTACAAGTACTATTGATAAATTCATCATGTTAATATCTTGTAGTTTATTAAGCATATCACTAAGTATTAGCCTTGTAAAAACTCAGTGTGGTAAAAACCATATGCACACCTCCCTTTCACCTATATTCTTTAGCATACATTATTGTATAATATATTTAGTGTTTTCTAGCTAGAAGCCATTGAGTGGATTTACACATGATGGGATGATATTGTGGATAACCTTCAAAGATCATCCAATGCTACTTCCAATTAGTACTTTGAAGCCCTATCCTCATCTGTGATGGTAGAGCTTAAAGACCTTTTAGATAGATGATGCACCATCTAGCTAGTTGGACAAGTACTAGAGTCTAATCATCTAACAATCCCTTTGATGTAAGAAAATTAATAAAAAAACATTAGTTTAAATTCTAGTTTGATTAATTAAATCCATGTAGGACCAACATGTGGGATATCCTCACCATCTTAAAGATCACAGTTTTCCTTTGACTCCTCTCACTTTAGGTAATTCTCACATGGGACTTTCTTTAATAGAGATATTTTTAGGACCCAAGGTGTTACATCTTATGTTGAAATTATGGTACAACATTCAATGATAAATATATTTTCTAATTAATTTTATATAAAAGGATCTCAAATAGAGCTAAGATAATAATATATCATTATCATCATCCCTTTCCCCTTGTACATGTGGCATTTTGTAGTGGGTGAAACATACATATAAATGATCTTTGTGTCTTTCCTCTAGTTGACTTAGAAAGCAAGAAATGAAATTATTTTTAATGATGCTTCCTCTCCAAGTTAGTGGTTGTGACTAATAAATTTCTCATCTTGGTTTTCAAGTGGCCATTCATTATGATAGGAAACCTTCTCAACAAAATGGATAGGAACATAATTATGAGGTAATTGACAACTACATGAAGATCTATGGATTCTTTTCATGGATACTCTTTTGGATCAAAAGATTGAAAACATTAATTAGCTATATTATCAACCATTTTTTAATATTAGTGCAAACACCATTAGAACTTGGAAAAATAATAGCTTATGAATAGGCTATAAGGTTCTTATTTTCTCCACTATAACCATTGCTAATCTCACTAGGTTGCTCGCTAAAGAAGCACTCTTTCCTAAGGACCACCCTAGTAAGCAAAATATTGTAAACAATTCTTATAAGGTAGTTTATGATTATTAAAAGATAAGGGCATATATTGAAAGTTAGATTTCAAGAAGCAATTGAAAGTAATGGTAAAAATAATTTGCGAGTACATCTTTTGTTAACACTCAAACTAACTAACAAGGTATTAACTCCATGTTCTTTGCACTTTGAAAGATAGTCCAATCATCAACATCACATTGTTCCCTACGGATGTAGTCATTATAGTGATGGATAGAACTAGAGCAATGAGCCTTCTTTTCTTAAGCATGAGGACCACTTGAAGGTCCTTGACAAGAATCATGGCATTAGGGATGTTGACATCTCAGATGAGGACTCACATAGTACTCTATGAAATGTAAACCACATCCTACATGTCTTTCCATTGGAGTCTAGAAAAGGTTAAGCATCATCATTAAAAATTTATAATTACCTAAATAAATAATAATAATTTTATAAAATTAATTAATTAAAGATAGTTTGTGAAGCTTAGTTTTTTGGTATTTTTAACATTTAATATCTACTAATTATTGAAGAATAGTTTTCAGTAAACAACACCCTCAAAAACTTGTTTGAGGAGACTATTACCTAGGGAAACCTAAGAGTAGTATTAGTTCATAAAGTAAACTATGGTATTTTAAAGTTAATAATAAATTATACTAAATTAATTGAAAAATAAAAATAATCTTTCAAATTATTAAAATAGTAATGATAATTCTGGTGATCATAATAATTCTAAAATAATAGTAATGTAATATGTTCATGCATATTCATGAACAAGCAATCAAGGCAAAAAAAATAAATATCTCTATATATTAATAGGTTCCTTATTTTTTTAAGAAAACATTGATAAATAGTAACAAAAAGTAATAGGTACTAAGTAACTGATAAATGTTCTCTAAAAATCAAACAAAATAAACTATAATATGATGTGAATAGTAACTAAAAATTTAACAAACTTTAAATTTGAGATGTATAAGTAAATAAAAGCCAATCTATAAAAAGAAATGTTAAGCATAATAGAGGTGTTGTTATGCAAATGCAAGGAAATATAAAAACTCAAGTTAAGAATAAAATAACAACTTATATCAAACAAACTAAAAAGATATCAAATCAACTTAACAAATGGAAGTTTAATTAAAACACAACAAGATTCAAAATAATAATTTGGAATACATAGTTTTTACCTTTTAGGTAAAAAATTAACATATAGCGCTCTCATAGTACATAGCTCAATATTGAGCTTTGAATTTTATTTTCTAAACAAATCTAGCTTACACTAGCTTATCTACTTGTACCTCTAAAAGGTACATCTCTTCTAACAAGTCGATTTGTTTGATCTTCTAAACATCTAGAAGATACTAATAGAATTTCTTGTTAAGAGAAAAACCAACATCAAACTCCTCTTCTTTAGTTGCTAAAGAGCAAAATTGATTCAAAATTGAAACAAAGAAAATGGAGTTAAATGAAGAAATAGGTTCTATTTTTGAAGAAAAATGTAGATGTGATAGTTTAGAAAATTCTTAGCTTTTCTCTAGTTCCTTTAGTTCATCA
Organism: Gnetum montanum; assembly: GCA_015680685.1. Lineage (NCBI taxonomy): Eukaryota > Viridiplantae > Streptophyta > Gnetopsida > Gnetales > Gnetaceae > Gnetum > Gnetum montanum. Next base: position 177,271 of record MNCI01028635.1, on the reverse strand, counting down.
CCTTCTTTCCATATTGTTCCTCCCTCCTCACTTATTTCTTTTGTTTCTTTTAATGCCCCACTTTAGATTCATTTGTAGTTGGATTGTTTAGGCTTGTTAATTTTCCTAGTCTATTTATTTTCTTTCATAACATCTATTTATTCCTAAAAATGAAAGAAAAGTAAATAACATAGTTTTGATGAGCATTAAAAAATTTGAGTATCTCAAACACATAATAGAACCATCATGATGATATCATTATCATTGTGAGAGATGAAATGTTTCATTATCTATATTGTAGTATGCCAAAAATTAATAGGGTAGCTAGATAAAGTAGTTAATTACTAGGTACTAATAAAAAATGCATGTATTTAGGAGATATTGATGAGTTTTCCAATGATATTTTGTAAGTCAATTGTAAGCCATAGACTTGATAAGTATTATTTGCACCTTGTGTTTGTTGTTTTAGTATGTTTGGTTAAGGTTTGTGTCTCTTGGGTGTACATCCTTGCCTCCATCGTTGTCTTTCTAGGTTGTGGACATGTATTAAGTTCCTTAGGATGTTTCTAACCTTATTTTCTTATCTTATGTTTCTTAGGACATGTTTCCATTACTTTTAGCTATTGTCTACACTTGGTAGTTTGTTGTTGGCTATGAAGGAGAGTGTGTTGATATCCTAGTATTAATCCAACCTCATGCATTAGTGTAGAAGCATTCACACACCTCTTTCTTGGTCCTCATTGCTAGACATTGATAGAATCATGACCTAGAAGTACTAGTGATGTTGATAGATCTCTATTGGCTCCCAAGTATTAACAAACTTTNTGGTTGATATGGACATAAGTATATTTTTTTGTGAATAAAGCTCAATGGTTTCCCTATGTAATATGCCTTGGATGCTTTAATTCATGAAAATACAAAAAATATGAACTTCACATTCATCAAATACATTCATTATTTTAGTTATATATTCATTTATTTATTTGATCCCATTTTGTTGAGGTATAATGACTCATCCTTATCCAAGGAGATCATAACTATACTAGACTATGTTGGGCCATTAAGGTTCTATGTAGAAGCCATTTTATGCTTTCTATGTCTTATGTTACATCTATCCCATAAGCGATTATGACATAGCTAGATGTGTAAGTATGTAATTATGAGCATTGTCAACTGTTCCATTGGGGATTGTAATGCATGTTCCTTTTTTGTTATACTATTCTTATATTTATAAAATTACAAAAAACTATAGATCTATAAAATCATAAATATTATCATTTCCCATCATGATAAAATGGATTTACATTGTACTTTATGTATTATATCATCTTTTATCTTTATTAAAATGGAGCAAGGTTACTCTTATTTAATTTAGCCTTTCAAACAAACCACATCCAAAATATATGAAAGATAATTCAATTGCTAGAAAATAAGAAAACTAGATATCTTCTATGAATTCAAAAGAAGATTACAATTATAGTGGAACCATAATTCTAAAAGAAAAAAAACCAATTTACTCCCACACTCAACGATATTACAAAGCATGAGGCTATATAACCATACATATGATTGACCTTAATGTAAGGCATAACTAATCTAGATCTCTTCCTCATACATGACTAGATCCAACACACACACACATACACACAAAGTTAAAATGGCTAATATAACAAACACAATTGGCAACAAAGATGCATTCCACTTCCATGTTATCCTTGTTAACTCCCTAGGATTCCATGTTAAAACATATAAATAGAATCAATGTTTATCAATTATTAGACTAAGAACTCTAGGAAAACCTTTCGCATGACCCACTTGTAGATTTCCAGTTATTTCCAATCTTGATCTCTTCTTTCCTAGCTATTTTTGCATTGAAATTGCCATGTCAAAACTTTTTCCTAGTCAAATAATACATCTACAAGCTTGATAAGATGTCTCACTATCAACCCTAGAATTAAAGTTAAATGGCTCCTTCCATTGAAAGACACTCCCTCAAAGATATCTCCTTTGAATGTAAGACATCTCCTTCCTTAGACATGATGTCTCAGGCATTCTAAAGATCTGCTATGACATTCCAACTCTTAGGGAAGATGACTCTCTATTGACCAAGAAATATTTCTAGATTCTTCAGGTCTTTGATCCTCTACCTATAGAGATGAAAAGGGATTTGAAAAAGGTGGCCTTGCACTACCTCTACTACTCTTTAAAAAGTGAACTTAGTAAACATCATAGTAGGGCTAGAAGTGATCTCCTATTCAATAAGTTTGGTCTCAAGGATCCATACAACATCATTAGTAATTTGATCTTCCCAATGAATCAACTACTAATGCATGTTCATTTCATGAGTGTTGTAAGCTTTTCTCTTCTTAAGTATGATTGCCTTCCTTTCCTATGAAGGCTTAGGCTTGTTAATAACCCTCTTTAAATCATTGATGTTGCTCTATATGATTTCATCATCTACGAGTTGGTGGTGATGCATAAGATCTACAACATTAAAAATAAAATACATATCCACATCATTTGAATACTCAATTTCAAAACCATTATCATTAATTTTGGCATTTATCCTAAAAGGACCCTTCTTTTCAGCCTTCAATTTTAAGAAGTTTATACATCTCAACCTTGTTTTCTTCAAGTGAATCCAAAAATTATCATCAATAGCAAATTTGGACTTCATCTTGCCCTCATTCCTCTTAAGAACTCTTTCTTCAAAATTCTTCTTAAGATTTACCTTCACTTGGGCATGAAGATCCTTCATCTCTTACATAAAATTTTCACTCAATTGAGCTTCTCCATTAAAGCTCCTAACATTGTATACAATCTTTGGATAAAATCCATAATTAACCTCGAAGAGGCTCTTTCCAATAGCAACATGAAATTATTATTGTAGGAAAATTCATCATTACATAACAACTTCTTCCACCTATTTTTTTGTCCTTCATATAAACAGCTAAAAATATTCTGCAAGCATTTATTAACCACTTTAGTTTGACTATTAGACTATGAATGATATGTACTAGAAAAATTTAAATTTGTTCCTAAAATTTTCTAAAAGAACCTTTAGAAATGAGTTGTGAACTTGGATTTTTTTTCACTAACAATATTCAAGGGAATCACATGCAACTTTAGAACATGTTGGAAAAAGATTGTAATATGACATATATCACTCACGTTTTTGCATGGAATGAAGTGTGTTATCTTGGAGAATATATCCATCATAAAGATAGCATTATTCTCACTTTTGGACTTTGAAATTCCACTTAGAAAATCTATTGAAGCACTTTTGAAAGGATCATTTGGAATTTAAAAAAACATATAATGTCCATTCAGTGCTTTAACCCACTTAAATTTTTGATGTGTTAAACACTCCACAAATTTGAAGACTTCAGAGGCCATTCCAAGCCAAAAATAGTGCCTATCCAGAAGCTTCAATATCTTATCTCTATTCATGTGACTTGCCATGCCACCATACTACATTTCAACAAAAATCATTTTTCAAAAATCATAATTAGGAACATAAATGTTTTCATCTTTGAACAATAATTCATCTTGAATATGATAGTCCCTCGATTGGTCTATCTTACTTAACAATGGTTCCTTGAGGCTTCTCCAAACAATCCAAAAATCTAAATCATGTTCATAAAAGTTAGTAAAATCATTCATACCTTCCACATGAGGCACACTAAAATTTACCACATTCATACTAGAAAATGTATTAGCCACCACATTAGCTTTTTCACTCTTGTGCTTGAGTACAAAATTGAACTACTACAGTTGTACCATTCACTTCATGTGTTTGATTTTTAAGTTCTTTTAGGAACTAATAAATTAACGTTCTTTATGATCCATCATCAAAGTAAACTCCTTAGGCAACAATTGTTACCTTTAATGCTTGATTGATTAAAGAATAGTGTATAACTTTTTCTCATATATGCCATATTGTTGCCTTAACTCATTCAACTTGTCTAATAAGAAAGCAACAAGTCTTCCTTCTTGTGAAAGTACCCCTCCAATGATAGGTCCAATTGCATCTATATCTACCTAAAAAAACCTTTGATAATCTAGTATTACAAACACCACTTCACTAATAATTTTTTCCTTTAACAAATCAAAGCTTATTTATATTTCATCATCCCACCTAAAATCTTAATTCCTATTAAGAAAAATAAACATAGATCATAAAATGTCATTGAATTTTTTATGAATCTATTATGAGAACCTAGTAAGAAAAGAAATGATCTTACCTCCCCAACATTTTTAGGAGTTGACCAATCTCTAATAGTCCTTACCTTGGTATCTTCCATCCAAATTTGAATTTTAGAAATCACATGTCCCAAATATATGATCTTCCTATTGAAGTAGTAACTCTTTTTCACATTAATTTCTAAATTTTCCTCCTTTAACATAAGATACAATCTCATTAGGTAATCTAGGTACTTCTCCTCATTAGAGCTATAAACATGAATATCATCAAAGAAGATAATACAACACTTACCAAAAAAATCCTTGAGGATAACATGCATGAACCTCATGAATGTTGCATTGGAATTTGTGACCCAAACTATCATCACTAACTACTAAAATAGTCCATCTAGTATCTTGAAATTGGTCTTCCACTCATCACCCAGCCCAATCTAAATTTAATTATTATCACTCTTAAAATCAAATTTACTAAAAACCTCTACATTGGTAAGAATATTAAGGATATCATCCATCCTTAAAATAGAAAACATGTACCTCACTATTATCCTATTCATAACCTAATAATCAATGCACATTCTCCATTCTTGACTATCCTTCATTGGCACAAGCATTGTTGGAACTACACAACATGAAATGGAATCCCTCACGAAGCCATTTGCAAGTAACTCCCTTTGCAATTTTGCCTAATAACCTAGGGTCATATCACATGCCCTCTAATTTCAAATTGTATTACTATTAATGAAATCAATTTAATGCTAAACATTTCTCATTAATGGTAATCCATCCAATTTGTCTTTGAACATTGTCGAAAATTGCTCCTTTAAGCATAGCATCCCTATTGAAAATTTTGTTTGCACAATAGAATGGTTAGCGATAGTTGGCATAATCAAAAAATTAAAATAGGTTCATCATTTACCTTAGTATATTCTCTATCCCTAATAAGAATTAAGGAAGCATTAAGTGAGCTATGCTACCTCACTTGTTTATCTATCATAGGAATTAACTCATGAATTCCATCTAGTCTTACTACACTTCCCATATTTCTTTCTCCAAAAAATGGAGAATCATTATTAAAATCCCAAGACCTTCCAAGAATTACATTAGCATAATCAATTGGTAGTACATTCAATTTTACAACATCATGACAACTTCCAATTTTGAAATTTAAGATGCATTATTCTCTCACCTCTTAAGAGAAGTCTCGTTACAACCCATGCATCTTGTAGATTATTTGTTACTAAACCAAATATAGTAAATGTCCTAGAGAAAACAACATTTTCTTAGGCTCCCCTATTAATCAAAATATGAATCCATTACCTACTAAGTAAATATCTAGTTCCAATCTAAAAAAATAAAATTTTTGATAGATAGTCTCATCTATTGACATTACCCATAAATGTAGCAGAATTTAATTTAGAAACTTCATCAATTTTGGGAGTATTATAATTACCTATTTGAAGATCTTGACTTGATATATCTTTGATCCCCATGATTTGTACATCCTTATCCTTGGCTACCTTTTAAAGTAGATATTCTCATTGCTTGTGTTTCCACTCTTCATATTTAAAGCATTCAATCTTAGTTGAGTTTCTACCTTGATCCTTGCCTCCCTTACCTTGGATCTTTTTGGCCTTATCCTTTTCATCATCCTTATATTTCTTCCTTATCTTTATATTTTGAATTTGATCCCTTTTTTTTATTTGTATCCTTTATTCTTTCCCTTTGAAGCTTTCTTACTTTTATTTCTAAATCCATTGAGTTTATTTTATATCTTGAGTGTTAAATCATAAGCCTCATCAAGAGTTTACGGATCATAGAATGACAACTCCTACTATTACTCTATCTTGAGACCTCTAAGAACTATTTAAGCATGTTCATATTTCTTCTAGCTTAACCTAGCTTGATGGAATATTTCACAAAATTAAATATAAAATTTGTTAACATCCTTATCTCCTTATCTAATAAATTTAAGCTTCATGATTATCTCTTGTCTCTAATGAGATTTTTTAAATTAACATCTCAACCTATATTTCATCAAATTCCAATCCTTGATAGGTTGTTCATTTTAGCTTTCATAAATCTAGGACTCTTTTCCACCAAGTTGAAGCCATACCTTCAAGTTTGAACTCAAAAATTGGTATACTTAATTAATTTGGTATCTCTTATAACTCAAAATTCTTGTCAAGTGATTTTAGCCAACTTGCAAAAGCATTGGTGCTATCAACATCATTGAAATTATTTAATTCTAGATAAGGAAGCCTTGCAACATTCCTGAATGCTCTAGTAACTCTTACTTTATCTTAATTGTCAATATCACCATGAGAAGAAGTAGATGTTATTGATGGATCTCTAAGAACTATAACATAAGGACTTGGATATATTTCCTTTGGAATCCTAGGCTATTGGATTCTCATATATCCATAGCTAGAATGTTCTTTCTCCTCATCTTCTTTCCCTTCTTTAGGCTTAGAAACTTATTTATCACCATTCAAACACAAATGATCATCATTTCCATGAGTCTAAAAATGGTTGTAACAAGCATTTCTATCTACCTTGACACTAATCTTATATAATTATCCAACCATTAGTTGAAAGGTAGATTTCATGTTCTTCATGTCTCTATTCAATGCTTAAATATTTTTCTTCTTAGGGACCATATAAAATAGACATAAAACTTTAAAATCAAATTCCAAAAAACAACAAACCTAATGCTTTGATACTAATTACTAGAGCGATGTCACTCTCATTTTGTAACGCTTAAAACACATCACGTCTAGAATGTATGAGAGATAACTTAATTACTATAAAATATGAAAACTAGCTATATTTTGTTAATTTAAAAAAATATCATAATTGCACCAAAACCACAATCTAAAAAATCACAATTCACTCACATACTCAATGATATTGTAGATCATGAGATTCTATAACCATATACATAATTGATCTTAATGAAATGTACAACTGATCAAGATCTCTTTTTCAGATAGGACTAGATCCAATAGACACCAAGAGAGTTACAATGGCCAATATTAAATACATAATTGATTACAAAGATGTATACCACTCTCATACAATCTCTAGCAACTCTCTAGCACTTCATATGAAAACATAAAAAACATAATCAATATTTATTAATTACATTGATTAGTGGTGAGGTACCTCTACACTCAACCATACAAATCACAAGTGTTCACACACGATTCAATGAAATTCCATAGATGGGACTAGTTGTGGCATCTAGATCATTATGCTCTAATCGTAGTTCACTTTCTTCCCACTTGGACTAGTGGTAGCTTTGTCATGTATGATTTAGTCCAAAGTGAGGCATATGATGTTGTCTAATTTCCATGCTACTCCTAATGACAATAAAGAGATGAATTAAATAAGCTACCAAACAATGGAAAGTGAAATATAACTAGCCTACGTGTGATGGGTATCATCTTAATCATCCATATATGTCTTGGACTTTGTGAGACTACTTCTAGGATTGCTAAGAATAACTCACTGGGTATGCCAAACAATACACTTTTGGATTACCAAGCATCTACACTTAAATGCTTGTGATTAAGGCATATGCATTTTGCTTAATAACAATAATAAATGAAAATATTTTACTAGAGAAAGTAGTAAATAATTAACAATTCAAAAGTAATAATAATCTAAGTGGATGTTGCAATGATGGGAGTAATCTCGATCTTTATTGCTACTAATGTAACGTGTCCAAGTACGTGACACTCAAATAAAGATGCCATATGATTACAAACATCACACTATGTGCATGCGCAAGGAATAACAAAACTTTAAGAATGACTACCAAAAATTAAAACTAAAACTATCTTCTACTACTACTCTCCCTATCTCAACTAGGTGCCCAAGTGCTATATTTATAGGCCAACCTGAGGAGATGACATTGAATATCCAATATTGCATCTTGGATTTGATGTTGAGTGTCCAACATTGGGGCTCCTACATCACATATGCGATGTTGGGGCTAGAAAAATGATGACTTATCATACCCCCACGACTAAATGAAAATTCGTCCTTGAGTTATACAAAATGAGGAACAAGTCCTTTACAAAATATTCGGTAGGTATGGAATTATTGATTAACTTAAAATAATGAACAAAAAAATTGCTTCTTTGCATGTTGTAGTGGTGTAGTACAAAAATGGAACATATTATTATAGAAAAAAATAAAAAAAAAAATCTAGAAAGTTCATGTGGTGCTTAGAGGCAATGGCTCTTCCATCAGTTGCTTCCCTTTGTCGTCAGGCTGTTGGAATTTATAGTGATTGAGCAATGCCTATAACTTCTTCTCTTCTATTCTTGGGTTGTGTATTATCTAGGCTGTTAAGCTGATGTGTGATGGTTTTGGTATGTTCCAAGGACATGGTAGTTGCAAGAACATCTAGTTTACCTTTACATATCATGTTGCAAACTGCTATCATTCTTTCTCAAAGGTCCTAGATTTTTCTATGAGTTCATGATAATTAGTCAATCTTCTAGCTAGGTTCAAGGCTATGTTCCTCTGTCTTTGATAGCTAGCTTTAACAACCTCTAATTTTGAGTTTTCCACCTATAGCTTCTACAAAGCATCCTTTCGATCAACAAACTCTTTTTTGTATAATGCATAGGTGGTTGCGACTTGTTTTGGGGGTGGCTTGATATTCAGATGATAAGGTTGGCATATCTAAGGTTAGCCAACACCATGTATTCTTTTAGTTCTTTTATCTGTAGGTCTTGTTCTTGACTTCCGCTTGATGGACCAAGGCATAGTTGTCCAAGATGGACTACACCTTAGGATTTTGGACTGACAAGGAGTTGATTTGGGCTTTGGCCATCTAGATTTATTTTTCATTTATTTTCTTGTACATGAAAACTTGGTCGCGGAACTGATTTTTCATTTTTTCACGCTTTTTGGCCTCATTTTACTATGCACTAATTTCAATTGCTAATTTCTTGTGGATAGTGTAGACCTCCTTGATTAAGAGGGTTCTATTCTCTCTAGCCAGTCTATTCATGTCTTAGTTGACCCTCACCAATTGTTCTCTTAACTAGTGGATGCTTTCTTCTAGAATTTTCTTTTGTTTCTTCACTGTAGTCAACCTTGATTTTTTTATAGCATGCTACTTATTTTTTTTCTTGTATGGTGGTCAATGCCTTTTTGTATGCATGGGATTGCTAATTAGCAATAGAGGCATTCCAAACTACCTTCTCTTTCTCTTGCTTAGTAGCTGCTTTCTCCTTCATTAGCTTGGTTAGCTACTCCATCTTGAATTATTTAAGTTGATCTAGTATAAAAAAATGAACAAAATCCTATCATTTATCTCTCAGGGTAGCCAAATCTTCTTGGAATCTTTGTATTTGTGCTTCTACATGCTCTACCCTAACTTTTGCCATGACCAACTTCCCTTTCCTAGTGATGAGGCTTGACTAGGCTGCAGTGACATTACTGGGGATGTCAAATAAGGTAGTCATTACTTGGCCCATCTGCAACATTCAATCAAGCACATCCTCATGCATTGCAGGAGTCATCGAAGTCCTAGCCAAAACTTGTGCATCTTTGGTTCCTATTAGATTTGTCAAGGGCATAACAGACACATTGAATGATTCTTTGATATGATCAATGATGACTTCTACTATGCCTGCTACATCCTCATGTTGTAGTACCATGACTATGGCACCTTCTCTAGTTTCCAATGTTACTTGAAAAGATGTAGCGTTACTAGATATTTTTCATGATCATTGGGATCCTTCTCTTCTTGATTATATTGAGATCTCCCCTACATTAGGTCAGCTAATATTGTGGGCTATATAGCATCATCCATGACTCAAAAGAAATTGGACTCATCCCTGCTTCCCCATCTAACTACTTCAGTGATCTTCTACAAGTGGCTCATTGAGGGCCTATAGTCTTGTGGTGGAGGTAGTGGTAGAGCTTGTTCCTGTGGGAGCTACTCGGGCTCACATTGTGTTTTTGTTTGTGGCTCTGCCTCCTTCTTTACTTCTTGTTCCTCACTAAGTTCCTTTCTTGGTGCTGTAGTTTTTAGGAGTTCAGCAAAGGAGGCATTCTAAGCCTTCCTAGGAATATCATTAGTATATTTGAGGATCCTAGCATGCTTTCATAGCTTCCTAATTAAGTAGGGAAATGGAATTATTGGTCTCCCTAACTTTGTTTCTTCAAACCACTATTGAATTTTAGTGAAATAAAATTGGAGAAGATTGGCCATAAATTTATCCATTAAAATGGCACTTCCCTTGGCTACATAAGTTGAAATTCGATTAATCCCTTTTGTGAAAAATATGTTGTATGTCCTAATCTTGAAATATGTTCTCTCCTCTAGAGTTATTTCATTGTACATTTTATCCTCCTTGCTGTACATCCATCTCAACATAGTTTCTTGGTCTTGGGGTTGGATCTAGTTGATAGATGAGAAACCTTAGCTCCTTAATTTGGAAAGTTGAGAGCCATAGTAATCACTTTGACTAAATAGGAGAAATTTATTGCATAGATGTTAATAGTGGTGCCATCATCTTGATTATGCTAGAACTAATAAGTTTTACCTAGGTACTATTCACCACTATTTGATATAATGGGCCACAATGGGGATGCCTTAAGTTGCATTTGAATCGTTTCTGGAGCAAGCTCCACGAATGGATTGAAGTTCATCTCCATGATGACAAAATCCAATGTGAATTTTTCTAAAGTTGTAACAATGTAATCAAGGGGAAACATGAAATTTTTTCCTTGCTTGGGAGCTTGTGGTTCTACAGCATCCCCTTAGACCACTTGCCTAGTAGTAGGAGCCTCTTGGTAAATATTGAAGGATTTGGCCTCCTACTTCACATGTTCTGCATGTTCAACTTATTGATTGTGGCCACCTCATGCATGTTTAGTAGCTCTTTGTGAGGATTCACCTTGTGCACCTCTCTTTGGGGCCATCTGTAATCAAGTAGGAATCAAGTGTTACTAAGGTTATGTTTGTTATCATTAGTTTATACCTTACCCGTAACCTTAGTTCATTAAGTTCATAATGCATATGATCTAAAACTTAGAAATATTTTCAAGAAAAATCCTAAAAAAGCATCTATCCTCTTTTACAACTCTTCATAGTTAGCTCCTTTGTCTTTATATGTGGCTTATAATGATGGTTATGGGCCTGTGGGTTGGAAAACTTGGATTTCTAGCATTAATGTGAGAGATTTTTCATTATAACTCCTAAATTTTTTAATATTCTTACCTTTATGATACCTTCTAGGTGATAGTAAATTTCAGCCCCCACGACTAAGTTGAACACTCCAAGTTCAGATGAGTTTTAACAACATGGAAATCAGAGTGGTATAAAGCTAAATATTGTAAGTGGAAGATGAGTGTGCAGAGCTCTAAGTTGCAAGAGAAAATTTGAATAGCTCCCCTAGTAGCAAATGATGAAAATGAATTTAGAATATTGTGTGGATCATATATATATATATATATATATATATAGTTTTGCGAGACCCAACGTCAGGTATGTGACATTGCATTAGACCTAACATTAGGTACATGACATCGAGGTCCAAAAATTTGCATTGAATGGGTTAGTTGAGCATGAAAATTGAAGCCCTATGATTGGGTGGAAGGTTTGAAGTTAAGTCCATAATTTTGGATCTTCTTTCCAAGATTCAAACCAAGTCCACAACACATTGCAGTGACATCACATTATTTCATCATGTTGATGGACAACCCTAAGACTATCAAATTTGTGAGGAGTAACATCACTTGGTGTTTTGTCCAAGGGAGGAGCTTTATTATGGAACACTTATGTTATACATACATACATAAATACATATATATATATATATTGTTTTTTGTTTTTTTAATTTTTGTTTGTTTTTTCAATTTTGAGAAGCCACCAACCTTTATGCATGGGTACATGTCTTTCCAATGGGACTTGTAGAATTTTATTTGATGTTGTTTTAGGTTACCCTTACTCCCGTTGGTCATTAGATCTACAAGGATATGGTTACAACCTTAAAAACATGATAGAACATATAGAAGTGGCCAAATAAAATCCACAAATTCCCTCAATGTCACACCCTCTACATTCTGCCTTGGTTCTGCACCCTTCCATCTCGACACAATGATTATGAAGTTATTTTTAGGTTAGATGATGAAAAAGGTTATCATTATGACTAGAGAAAGAACCTCTTATTAAGGAAATGAGTGGATGGATGACATGGGATCAATGTCTGAATAATCAGTCCGTTATGACTTAACAACATAGAGAAAACCTCACAACAACAATATTACAAAAGAAAATGAAAAAAACAAGTAGAAAAATAGAAAAAATTGGATCAAGAAATATGAAAATGAAAAAAAATTGTAAAAAAAAAAGATGAAAAAGACTAAAGTATCCCAAAAATTAGAATGGGGGGTAACCCCCATGACTAAAAATTTGGCTGTGACAAGGATTAATAAGTGTATAAGTAGGATCCATGCATGTATAAAACATTGGTAACCATTCATGCTCTATTCATTGGGTGTCTATTGGTGGTGTGGTGGTTGGGAAGAAAAACTATTGGTCACAAACTTGATGGTTAAATGTATAGTGGGTTAGAATAGGAGGTGTGTGAACCTTATGGATGGCTAGCCCATGCTTTCACTCTTGATTAGGATATGGTATGCATGGATTTATTTGTCTTCCCACACTTTTAGATTCATTAGTTGGATTTGGGATTGGAGTATCGATGGGTGGTGGCCCTTGTGTAAAATTCGAGGACATTGTTTGAGACAAGGAAGGTGGTACAACAGATTGGCCTTGTGCTGACTTAGTTGATGTGGTGGGTCCATGTGTGGTTTGCTTTGGCTTATGGCCTTTCCTCTGGAAGAGATGTTTCCTACGTTGTGGTTGGGACCCACTGGTGTTAGCATGTCTAGGCACCTTTGCAACACAAGTGGCATTCATTTGATGGCATTTTGGGGTAAAACCTTGTTGCTAGCGGTGGCATCTAAGGAGGTGGAGAATGAGAATATTGAGGGTAGGATGAATGGTAAGAGGCATGAGGTGGTGATCCCTCAGGGGATGTCATGGATTGATGGTACTCAGGATAGCGGTAGTAACACTTAGAAGTGGAGGATGTAGAATTAGATGGAGAAGAAAGGTATTGAACATAATATCCATGTGGTATTGGTGAGTATGGATAATAGTACTGATTTGGTGGTGGCCTCTGCCATGACTCTAGTTGTTTCCACTGTGGTTGATAACCATGATAGGCTAATAATAAGTCTCCCTAGGATGGTATGATTGGTTGTGGCACTGTCTATAATTACCTTGTGGGAGAGGAAATCTCTCGAGCATGTGCTTTTGCACAAACTTCGAATCTAAGGCACCCACTTGTAGATGCAACAAGACTAGGCAATGGCCCTTTGGATGGTCATATATGCAAATTTCACATCCATTATCTTCATTTGTATTTGAGTCTATAGCCTCACTTCCTTTAACCATTTTTCTTGTTTGCCAAAAAGTGTTCCTAGCTATTTCAAGGTTTTGTATCCTTTGTTTAGTGTGATCACTTGGCTTGTTTTGCATGATTCTCTCCTTGACCATCTGAATGAGGGTTGTAACATTTTCATATATCTACTTGGACATCCTATTAAACTTTGCTTTAAGTTCATCAATAGACTCTTGTGGCAAGGTTTGTTGTGGAATCACATTATTGAGAGTGATTTCGTTCTCCTTACCATAAATTTGGACCTCCTTCCATTGAAGAGTTGGGTCCCATTGATATTTCTCAACATTCTCCCATTTACATATCTCTCCTTCTTCTTTTGCCACACACTTTATTAGCTCTTTGATTTGATGGGTTTGGAGCTCATATAATTTCCCTAGAGCATACATCCCAAGGGTTTCTCTTGTTTCATTATGAAGCCCATCTATGATGTGGAAAAGTTGCCTTTCTTTGAAGAAACCATGGCCTAGGCATCTATTTAGTAAGTCATAGTATCTATCTAAGGCCATGTACAAGGGTTCATGTTGTTCTTGCTTCCACTCTTGGATCTGTCTCCTCAAATTAAACACCCTTGCATAGGTTTAGTACTTCTAGTTGAATAGCTCTAGCATTGTTGATCATCATTGAATTAAATTTGGTCTTAACAATCTATACCACACTTTGGCATTATCAATTAGTGTCCTAGAAATGAGATTAATATTTTTCCATTCACTTTCAATGTTGTAGGAAGCACAGGCTTCATGCAAAGCTTGTAAATGATGTTGCAGATTGAAATTATAGCCTCCTATAAATTTAGAAATATTATTCTTGTAAAGCTTACGTAGACAACTCTTTTTGTAATGCCTTTGAGATATTTAAACCACCTCTGTGATATGCATTAGGCTCTTAGTGGTTAGTAAGGTTTCATTATCATCAAAAAAATTGTGAGGAAAATGCCTATCTCTATTCATTTGATCATGATGGTGCTATCTTTAACCTTTTCCATGGGTTCAATTTTAGTTTTTAGATCAACCCTTTAGTGGAGCTCTATCTCTATACCTATAGTAATCTTCATTAGAATTAGACATTGAAGGGAAAAAGGTAGATGAGGAACTAGAAGAATTGCCATGGCTTTTATGGTATTCCTTAGGGTCCCTTAATTTATTGTTTCTTGGTTTTGAGGAGGTCTTAAGCCTTGAGGCCTCCCCTAGTCTAGGACCTATGCCATATCCTCTAAGATTATCTACCTTAGGTGAAGGTATTCTTTCAGTGTCGTTAGGGTGGTCATGATCATAAGAAATCCTTGCATGAGGTTGGTCACTCCAATCTTCTTCATCATATATCTCATTAGTTCTATAATGAATGTGTTTGCTATATAGTGCATAGTCACTTGCATGTGAGAGAGACATTGTTCCTAGTTTATCATGTGTGTGAGTTAATAATGTCAAAAAGATATACCATTAATACCTTTTATAGTGATCGTGTATGATATAACTAATCTAGATAACTAGCACCATTCCTAGAAGTAGCACCAATGATGAGTGGCAAGGTACCCCTATGCTCAACCATACAAATCACAAGTGTTCATGCATGATCTAGTAGAATTACATGGATGGGACTAGTTGTGGAATCTAGATGATTATGCTCTAATCAGATTTCGTTGTCTTCCCTCTTGAACTAGTGGTAGCTTTGTCATGTATGTTTTAGTCCAAAGTGAGGCATATGATGTTGTCTAATTTCTATGCTACTCCTATTGATAACAAAGAGATGAATTAAATAAGCTACTAAACAATGGAAAGTGAAATCTAACTAGCCTACATGCAATGGGTATCCACCCTTAATTTTCTATATACATCTTGGACTTTAAGAGACTACTTCTAGCATTGCCAAGCATATTTCACTGGGTATGCCAAACAATACACTTCTGGATTACTAAGAATCTACACTTAAATGCCCCTGATTAAGACTTAAGCATTCTACTTAATAAAAAAATAAATGGAAACATTTAACTAAAGAAAATAGTAAATAATTAACAATTCAAAGGCAATAATAATCTAAGTGGATGTTGCAATGAATCTCAATCTTTATTGCTAGTTATGTAGTATGTCCAAGTATGTCACACTCGAACAAAGGTGTTGTATGATTACAAACATCACACTGTGGCATGCATTGGGAATAACAAAAATTTAATCTCTCTTCTTGCATAAGATATCCTCCCACAACTCTCACAAGTTTTCTCTCTTGCTCATAGTTACGATTATCTAGCCTTCAGCATTTGCACTTTGGTAGTAACAATGGTGAATTTTATCAACATTTATAAGCAACTGAAAGGTAAAAACCCTAGAAACCATTTCTTAACTTAACTTGAGGTTCTCCAATTGTTTCCCAAGTCTTATCACCTTCTCCATTATTGTTTTCATCTTGCTTTGGCTATTTTCCAAATTCAAATGTGCATTTTTGGAAGTTTCCCCATGTGTCTAGGTCATCGTTGGCTTCATGTAGACATCCTCTATGAAAGCCTTTCTCATGCAAGAGACATCTACTATTTTTGGTAGACATATTCTATGTACTTGAGATGTCTTTACTTAAAGTAATATGTCTCTAGAAAGATGTCTATCTCTTTGGAAAGATGTCTATCCTAAAGGTGCCAAAAATAGAAATGCTCATTTTGATGCCACGAGCCTCTAGATGCCTCTCAACAAGTCCTCATAGATCCTAAAACTACCTAAACTCATAAAAGTGAACCAAAAATACCTCCAAAAATTCCAAAACATCCAAGAATCATTTCTAAGAAAAATCAACATAAAAAGACACATAGTATGTATGGTAGAACAAGGGGATTCGAAGAGGTGTCCCTACACCAACTCTTCCACGCTTAAAAATGTCATGATTCATGAACATTCACAAATTGGAAGGCATGATGCCCCCATGACTCAAGCCCATTACAACAATCATGAATTAATGCATTATAAACATGAGAATAAATATCATTAAAGGTTTTGGTTTTGACCTTCCCTTACTCATGAAGGCTTATCCTCATGCCCCACCATGCTACCTTCATCTAATCATCTTCTTAGAATTCTTCCTTTGCATTTACATGATGACTCAAATTTGAAAAAAATAAAGAACAAGAAAAACAAAAAGGATTATGCTTTCTTAATCCAAAATTCTTTCTTTGCTTCTTTTTCCTCTTCCTCAACTTCTTCTTCTTGGTTTTTGGAAGACTACCACTTAGCTTTCTTTCATCACCATCATGTAGATTACCTTCATGCTACACTTCCATTTTATAGAAATGAAAATCAAATCCATTATCATACTTCATAAATTAATCATTGCTATAATCAATATCAAGCATCTTCAAATTTTGGAAAGTCATATCATTATCAATGTCTTCACTTACATTAATAATGACCTTCTTACAATGACTATTCAAATAGCCATCATCATTAAACAATTTATCATTATTAGTCTTCCACTTACTAACAATGGCACCAAAAGTCACAATATGACTTTCAATCTCATCACAATCACCATAATGATCATGATGCTCATCATTACCATTGAACAAACCACTACCAAGATGAAGTGTAAAACTAGCATCCATTACACTATTCTCATTATGAGAGACATTACTACCATCAACAAGGTAAAGCTCATCCTTACTCACCTCATCATGTCTTCTCCCATCCATCTTTAGTTCAACTTGATCATCAACATGTGGCTATCCAATCTCATCAAAGCTTAAAGGTTCAAGATGTCAAATAGGAGTTCCCAATTTCAATGGCTTCTCCTATTCAAAGGCATCATCAACAGGCTCTTCATCTTACATTGGAGGTACCAAATCAAAAGGTAAACTCTCCTTGATGGCTTTCACATCAGTTTCATTAAAAATATCATTAAAGCAATTATTGTTCCACATACCTTGTCTAGAAGACTCACCTCTCTCCCATGAGATAGTCTCAACTTGACATACCATCTCCTTTCCCTTAACACAAGGTATAGAACAATTGAAAAAAGAATGTGTATCATACTTTCTAGTGCCACCCTTGATCCTTCTTGAAGAACTTCCATGATCTTTATAACTCTCTTAGCTTTGATCCTTCACTTTCCATGACCCACAAGGTAGGAACTCTCCTTGATTAGCAGTATACACCATCTTGAGCTTTGAAGATCTCTTGGTCTTTTTTATGAAGCTCTTGGTTCCCTCCATTGAAACCCTTGAGTATTGAGCACTCCTTTACTCAATAAGAGATACCTATGAACTTCTTTTCTTATAGATATCTACTTCATTAGATCATTCATCTTCCTCTTCTACTTGATTGCTAGAAAATATTCTATTAATTCTCCTCAAAATATTTTCCATGTTAGTCTTGAATTTCTTCATACCCCTTTCTAACATTTCTGCAAAATCTCAGTGCTTGTGGACCTTTACATCTAGAAGAACATCTTGCATTTTAGCCATGAAAGCTTTAAAGGGGTCCTTAAACTCTTGAAGCTCTTGTCTAACCTTTTAATATGTCTTCTTCTTTGGAACCATACCTAAAGAAATGATAATTATATCCAAAATAAAATGAATAAATATCCATAAAAATGCTCTTTTCATTCAAATAAAACACCAAGCTTCAACGTATAAGTGTGGAAATCTCCAAACCTTCACTCTGATAATAATCTGGTGCAAGGGTGTTGCACCTTGATAAACCTGAATAGGACCCAATGCACAACTTCCAAGTAGATCTAGCATAGAAAATAAGAATAATACAATTAAGATAATTCTTTAAATACATATAAAATATATGAAAAATGAGGAGCCAAGCTCAACTCACAACCCTCCCAAGGATCTTAGAGGCCACACTTGTCCTTTCTTAATCCTCAATTGCTCACAATGGAGCCCAAACTCAAGAAAAGATATTTATAAGAGATTCTCCTAATCTCTCTCAAGTGTTCTCCCTTACCTCTCACTCAAATTCCTTTCACAATCTCTCTTCTTGCATAAGCTATCCTCCCCCAACTCTCAGAATATTTCTCTCATGGTCATGGTTATGGTTATCTTGCATTGAGCACTTACACTTCATCACTAACAATGGTGAATCACATCAATATTTATAAGCAACAAGAAGGTAAAAATCTTAGAAAATGTTTCTCAACTTAACTTGAGGTTCCCCAATTGTTTCCAAACTCTTATCACCTTCTCCTTGGTTGTTTCGATCTTGCTTTCATTATTTTTCAAATTGGAATGAGTGTTTTTGGAAGTTTTCCCATGTGTATGTGTCATCTCTAACTTCATGTAGATGTCCTTTATGAAAGCCCTACTCATGAGATAGATGTCCACTATTTTTGGTAGATGTCCTCTATGGACTTGAGACATGTTTACTTCAAGGAAGACATCTCTGGACAAAGGTTTATCTCTTTGGGAAGACATCTATCCTTAAGGTTTCAATAATAAAAATGCTCCTTTTGATGCCAAGAGCCTCTAGATGTCTTCCAACAAGTTCCCATAGACCCTAGAACCTCCTAAACGCATACAGGTGAGCCAAAAACACATCCAAACATACCAAAACATCCAAGATTCATCCCTAACAAAAATAAACACAAAACGACACATAGTATGTAGGGTAGAACAAGGTGATCATAAGAGGTGTTCCTACACCAACTCTTCCACCCTAAAAAAATGTCATGTTCATGACCTTTGACAAGTTATAAGGCATCATACCCCCATGACTTAAGTCCATCACAACAATCATGACTCAATGCATTACAAACATGAGAATAAATATGATTGGAGGTTTTTGTTTTTAGCTTCCCTTACTCATGTGGGCTTTTCCTCATGCCCCACCATGCTTCCTTCATCTGATCATCTCCTTGGAATGCTTTCCTTGTATCCCCATGATGACACAAACTTACAACAAATAAAGAATAAGAAAAATAAAAAGGATCAGGCTTTCTTAATCCAACATCCTTTCTTTGCTTCTTTTTTCTCTTCTTCACCTTCTTCTTCTTGGTATTTGGAAGACTACCACTTAGCTTCCTTTCATCACCACCATGTAGATTACCTTCATGCTGCACTTCCATTTTCCAAAAAAGGCTATCAAATCGATCATCACACTTCAAAAATTTATCATTACTATAATCAACAACAAGCATCTCCAAATTCTGGAAAATCATATCATTATCTATATCTCCACTTAGAGCAATAATTACCTTCTCACAATGACTCTTCAAAGAGCCATCATCATTAAAAAATTTACCATTATTAATCTTCCTCTTACTAACAATGGCGCAAAAATCCATAGTATGACTCTTAATCTCATCACAATCACCACAATGATCATGATGCTCATCATTACCATTGAACAAACCACTACCAAGGTAAAGTGAAAAACCAGCATCCATTACACTAGCCTCATCATCAGAGAAATTACAACCATCAAGAAGATAAAGCTCATCATTACTTACCTCTTCATAGATTCTTCCATCCATCTTTGGTTCAACTTGATCATCAACATGTGGTTGTCCAAACTCATCAAAGCTTGAATGTTCAAGATCTCAAGTACAAGTTGCCAATTCCAATGGATTCTCATCTTCCAAGGTATCATCAACAAGCTCTTCATCCCACTTTGGAGGTACCAACTCAAAAGGTAAACACTCTTCCATGGCTTTAACATCAATTTCATCAAAGACATCATTAAAGTAATTATTCTTCTACATACCTTGGCTAGAAGACACACCTCTCTCCCATGAGAAAGTCTCAACTTGACATAGAATCTCCTTTCCCTTACCACAAGGTGTAGCAAAATTGTAAAAAGAATAAGTATCATACCTTCTAGTGCTACCTTGGATCCTCCTTGAAGAAGTCCCATGATCTTTGCCACTCTCATGGCTTTGATCCTTCACCTTCCATGACTCACGAGGTAGGAACTATCCTTGATTAGTAGCATGCACCATCTTTTACATTGAAGATCTCTTGGTCCCATTTATGAAGCTCTTTGTTCTCTCCCTTGAAACCCTTGAGTATTGGGCACTCCTTTACTCAATAAGAGATACTTGAAAACTCCTTTTCTTATATATCTCTACTTCATTAGATCCTTCATCTTTCTTTTCTTCTTGATGGCTAGAAGATATTCTATTAATTCTCCTCAAAATATTTTCCATGTTAGTCTTAAATGTTTTTGTATCCCTTTCTAAATTTCTACAAAATCTTTGTGCTTTTGGACCTTTACTTTGGGAAGAACTTCTTGCATTTCAACCAAAAAAGGTTTAAAGGAGTCCATAAACTCTTAATTCCTTGTCTATGCTCTTAATATGTCTTCTTATTTAGAGTCACACTTAAGAATTATATCCAAAAGAAAACACACAAATATCCACAACAATGCTCTTTTCATTCAAAGAAAACACCATGTTTCAACATAGAACTGTGAAAACCTCCAAACCTTCACTCTGATACCAATCTAGTGCAAGGTTGTTGCATCTTTATAAATCCTAATAGGACCCAATCCATAACTTCCAAGTAAATCTAGCTTAGAAAATAAGAATAGCACAATTAATATAATTCTCAAAATACATAGAAAACACATCAAAGATGAGGAGCCAAGATAAACTCACAACTCTTCCAAGGATCTTAAAGACCATACTTGTTCTCTCTTAATCCTCAATTGCTCACAATGGAGCCCAAGCTTAAGAAAAGACACTTATAAGAGATTCTCCTCATGTCCCTCAGCTACTCTTCCTTGTCTCTCATTGAATTTCCTTGCACAAGGTCTCTTCTTCCACAAGCTATCCTCACCCAACTCTAATGAGCTTTCTCTCCTACCCATGGTTAGGATTATCTAGCCTTCAACATTTGCACTTTGGCACTTGGTACTTCGGTAGTAACAATGGCGAATTACATCAATATTTATAAGCAACTAAAAAGTAAAAATCCTAGAAACCTTTTCTCAACTCAACTTGAGATTGTCTAGTTGTTTCAAAAGTCTTCTCACCTTCTACTCGACTATTTCCACCTTGCTTTGGCTATTTCTTGAATTGGAAAAAGTATTTTTGAAAGGTTCCCCATGCATATGGGTCATCTATGGTTTCATGTAGATGTCCTCTATGAAAACCCTACTCACAAGAGAGATGTCTACTATTTTTAGTTGATGTCTTCTATGGTCTTGAAACATGTTTACTTCAAGGGAGAAGTCTCTAGAAAGAATTCTATTTCTTTGGGAAGACATCTATCCTAAAGGTGCCAAAAATAAAAATGTTCCTTTTGATGTTGGAAGCCTCTACATGCCTTCCAATAGGTCCCCATAGATCCTAGAACCTCCTAAACTCATCAAAGTTAGCCAAAAACACATCCAAACATGCCAAAATATCCAAGAATCATTCCTAACAGAAGTTATACAAAAATACACATAGTATGTAAGGTAGAACAAGTGGATCAGAAGAGGTGTCCCTAGACCAGCTCTCCCACCCTTAAAAATTTCATGCTTCATGACCTTTCACAAGTTCAAAGGCACCATTGCCTTATAACTCAAGGCCATCACAACAATCATGACTCAATGCATTACAAACATGAGAATAAATATCATTGAACATTTTGGTTTTGATCTTCCCTTGCTCATGGAGGCTTGTCCTCATGCCCCACCATGCTTTCTTCATCTAATCATCTCCTTGGAATGCTTTCCTTGCATCCCCATGATGACACAAACTTGCAACAAATAAAGAATAAGAAAAATACAAAGGATTAGGCTTTCATAATCCAACATCCTTTCTTTGCTTCTTTTTTATCTTCTTCACTTTCTTCTTCTTGGTATTTGGAAGACTACCACTTAGTTTTCTTTCATCACCACCATGTAGATTACCTTCATGCTGCACTTCCATTTTCCAACAAAGATAATCAAATCTATCATCACATTTCACAAATTTATCATTGCTATAATCAACAAAAAACATCTCCAAATTTTGGAAAATCATATCATTATCTATATCTCCACTTACAGCAATAATTACCTTCTCAAAATGACTCTTCAAATAGCCATCATCATTAAACAATTTACCATTATTAATCTTCCTCTTACTAACAATGGCACAAAAATCCATAGTATGACTCTTAATCTCATCACAATCACCACAATGATCATGATGCTCATCATTACCATTGAACAAACCACTACCAAGGTGAAGTAAAAAACTAGCATCCATTACACTAGCCTTATCATCAGAGAAATTACTACCATCAAGAAGATAAAGCTCATCCTTACTTACCTCTTCATAGGTTCTTCCATCCATCTTTGGTTCAACTTGATCATCAACATGTGGTTGTCCAAACTCATCAAAGCTTGAATGTTCAAGATCTCAAATACAAGTTGCCAATTCCAATGGCTTCTCATCTTCCAAGGTATCATCAACAAGATCTTCATCCCACTTTGGAGGTACCAACTCAAAAGGTAAACACTTTTCCATGGCTTTAACATCAATTTCATCAAAAACATCATTAAAGCAATTATTCCTCCCCATACCTTGGCTAGAAGACTCACCTCTCTCCTATGAGATAGTCTCAACTTAACTTAGAATCTCCTTTCCCTTGCCACAAGGTGTATAATAATTGCAAAAAGAATGAGTATCATGCCTTCTAGTGCTACCCTTAATCCTCCTTGAAGACGTCCCATGATCTTTGCCACTCTTTTACCTTTGATCCTTCACCTTTCATGACTCACAAGGTAGGAACTCTCCTTGACCAGCAGTATACACCATCTTTGACTTTGAATATCTCTTGTTCCCTTTTATGAAGCTCTTGGTTCCCTCCCTTGAGACACTTGAGTATTGAGCACTCCTTTGCTCAATAAGAGATACTTGAAAACTCCTTTTCTCATAGATCTCTACTTCATTAAATCCTTCATCTTCCTTTCATTCTTGATGGCTAGAAGATATCCAATTAATTCTCCTCAAAATATTTTCCATGTTAGTCTTGAATTTCTTCATATCCCTTTCTAAAGTTTCTATAAAATCTTTGTTCTTTTGGACCTTTACTTTGGGAATAACTTCTTGCATTTTAGTCACAAAAGCTTTAAAGGAGTTCTTAAACTCTTGAAGCTCTTATCAAAGCTCTTGATATGTCTTCTTCCTTGAAGCCATACCTAAAGGAATAGGAATGATATCCAAAAGCAAATACACAAATATCCACAACAATGCTCTTTTGATCCAAAGATGACACCAAGCTTCAACATAGAAGTGTGGAAACCTCCAAACCTTCAGTCTGATACCAATTTGATGCAAGGGTGTTGCACCTTGAAAAAACCCAATTAGGACCCAATCCACAACTTCCAAGTAGATCTAGCTTAGAAAATAAGAATAACAAAATTAAGATAATTCTCAAAATACAGAGAAAATACATCGAAGATGAGGAACCAATCTCAACCCACAACTCTGCCAAGGATCTTAGAGACCACACTTGTCCTCTGTTAATCTTCAATTGCTCACAATGGCACCAAGCTTCAAAGAAAAGACACATATAGGAGATTCTCTTAATCTCTTTCAAGTGATCTCCCTTGGCTCTCACTCAACTTTCTTGCACAAGGGATCCTTCCCCAACTCTCACAAGCTTTCTCTCTTGCTCATGGTTAGGGTTATTTGGACTTCGACATTTGCACTTTGGCACTTGGTAGTTCAGCACTAACAATAATGAATTACATCAATATTTATAAGCAAACTAGAAGGTAAATATTCTAGAAACCTTTCCTCAACTCAACTTGAGGTTCTTCAGTTGTTTCCCAAGTCTTCTCACCTTCTCAATGATTGTTTCCATCTTGATTTGGCTATTTCCTGAATTGGAATGAGCATTTTCAGAAGTTTCCCCATGTGGCTGGGTCATGTTTGGCTTCATGTAGATGTCTTGTATGAAAGCCCTGCTCATGAGAGAGTGCATCTATTGTTTTTGGTAAACATCTTCTATGGACTTGAGATGTCTTTACTTCAAGGGAGACATCTCTAAAAAGGCATCTATCTTAAAGATGCCAAACATAAAAATGCTCTTTTTGATGCTGAGAGCCTCTGGATGCTTCCCAACAAGTCCCCATAGACCCTAGAGCCTCAACTCATCAAAGTGAGCCAAGAACACCTCCAAATATGCCAAAATATCCAAGAATCATCCTTAACAAAAATCAATACAAAAAGACACATAGTATGTACAGTAGAACAAAAGGATCAAAAGAGGTGTTCCTACACCATACACAACTTTTATTTCATAATTTTATTTAAAATACACTCTTTTCTAAAATTTTAGATTCTACATTTTTAAAATCTATTTTATTTTAAATAAAGTTAGAGAAGAATAGTGATGGATGGATTAGAGGATGAGTAGGTTACAATTTAGCTTTGTTGGATCCTCTCTACCCTCCCAATGAACAAATTATTGTCTATTGTCACTAGGTCTATAGTTCCACAAAAATCAAACTTTGTCAGGTATTCACAGATTTTGAAAACTCCAATTTCTATTTTAATCACTAAGGTCCTTTCACTAGTGATGGACATTCAAAACACTAAACACAACTACCATTAAAGTTACAAAAGACTACACATGTTTACCATTAAAGTGGTCAGCTCCCTTATTCTGATAAATGACTGGTAAAAACAATGAAGGTGTGTTTACCATAAAGGCTTTCGGGTTCAGATTTGTAGGAAACGAATCTAGAATGGATTGTACGAAACATCACTGTAGATACAAATGACTCAATTTAGCCAGCCGGTGCCAACTGCATAGACCCCACGGCATACAGCGATGGGATGCACCAAACACTACTGCTCACTACCTGGCAACATTGTTTAACAAAAATTACAAATAAAAAATATCGTTGTAATAATTACACTGCAAATATGACCTGCAGCTTACTGGTGAAATAGGTTATCTAGATAAACAGGTTGATGGTTTAATCTCGATCGCTGTTTTAGTCTCTCCATTTATCAGTGTAGAGGTTTTCTCTTTTCATTTTCCTACTGTAGCGTTCTTACCAGACCAGACTGTTTTTCCCTTACCAAACCAGATTCTTCCTGTTTAAATTTCCATCTCATTTTCTAAGTGGACTTTTAAGCTTTTCTTTTCCACTCCATTTTCTTACTATAGCGTTATTAACAGAGTAGATTACTTTTTCTTCTTCAAATTCCCATGCCTATCATTCTTACCTAAGCAAAATATGTTTTGATGGAAAAATGTTAATGGTAACGTGATTAGCTCATCCTTCCAATCACCTTGTTTGTTAAGGTAAATGATTACCTATGTGCCGGAGATTCGCGATTCCCTGTAAATTTTGATGAACTGTTGGTGTCGGATTCGGGAGCGCGTATACGCAGTGGGTACGCATTTCATAATTTCCAATGAAATTTTGTCTGGATTTGAAAATATACATAGATATTGTCCCCTTGCCTTGCCTCGTATTGTTATTGCCTTTTTAGTTCTTGCGATGTCTGCATTTTGCATTAAAATCTTACATATCTTCTCCTGTTCTGAATCATACCAAAAATTTCATTTCATTGTTAAGTGGCAAGCAGGCAATCAAGATTCATGGCATCCGCAGATGGACCACAGAAAACAAGGGAGTACGCCATGACTCTCACATTCTCGCTTGTTTATTGTTCATTGCTGGTTTTTTGCTCTTTTTCTCATATATCTGTTTAAAAAAGAAAAAACAAAACAGGGTCAGCGTCATGGGTCATGAGTCATGAACATGATGACGGATGGATGCTTCTTCAACTTTTTTAAAAATGTGTTTGCTTATAAAGCAACAAAGCCCGCCTGGACAATGGCCATATGCAAGCTCATGGTGCTCTGTTTTTACTTTACCCTTCATCATGACTAGTGCCGATTTTCCAGAGTCTGAAAGGTTTTGGATCATTATAGGTGAGATGAGTTACAGGGCTGTGCCTAGTTTAGTTAAGTTCTGTATTCTTATAATACGGTCATTTTCAACGTGGCTCTACTCATAGGTAGTCCCTAGGGTGCTACTCACAGGTAGTCGTTGAACAAAAGTATTATAATTTTGATCGAGGTTGAGGCTTAATTTCATTTTTGGAAATATTGGATTGAGTAACAAAAAGATTTCATTTTATTGCTGTCATTTTGGTTGTTGCAGAAATTATATGTATTCAGTGCCCTTCATACCTTTGCAAATTTTCTTGCTTCAATTTAATGGTGATATTGCAATTCTGTGCAATTTTTAAGCATTAACAATATTTTGGATTTACATTGTACTTCTTCTATGTTTTACAATGTATTTTTATAATATATGGGATTTAATTTTTTACAAAAAATAATATATTTAAATTTTATCTATCACGTCCCTAGCTACGAATCCGTACCCACTTTTTCTTGAGGCACACGTACCCAAACACCTTCAGAATCACGAATCCTCCTCGATTCCTCGCTTCCACGAATCAGATTCTTTTGATGCATAGATGATTACATTACCGGTGCCATAGCAAAATACACAAGTTTGTGTACATATGTCTTCTTGATTCTGTGAACGTGCCATGTGCAAGACTAACGCTCACACATGGCTGTACTCAATTATCTTTCTTACCTAAGGAATGGATTTTAGTTACGTATTAAGTTACATTTTAGTTTGCAGAAGAAAACCATTCCGCCTGCGGTGATTCGAGTTTGGCTCATGGCACTGCTCATGCTATAAAAATAAGCCCCAACATATGCCATGGGTGCCGCACATGTTACGCACATGTTATAAAAAGAAGCCCGAACATATTCCATTAAGATAAGATTTCTTTTTTTTACGGATACCCTGCGGTGATTCGAGTTTGGCTCATGGCCCTACTCATGCCCGAACATATGCCATGGGTGCCGCACATATTATAAAAAGAAGTCCGAACATATTCCATTAAGATGCCATGGGTACCACACATGTTATAAAAAGAATCCGAACATATTCCATTAAGATAAGATTTCTTTTTTCTCCGTATACCCATTTTCTGACAGAAGTCGAATAACAAAAGCTGGGCAAATGTCATAAAAGTTTGGATTCTTGTGCCAATTCACTAGCGATGGGATTTCTGATTCTGAAGACGCCATCGATGACGGTTCTAGACTTTTTTTTTTGAGAAAATGTTCAGGTTTGTATTACTATGAAGTATGGTACACAAGTATACAAAACAATGGGGCATCAGCGGTGACCCACTGGGAAGGCTATGGGGTGGAAACCTCGGCACCCCTCATAATTGCAACATTCAGAGCACGAAAGGCTTAGATCCCAAAACCTCATAACTCAAAAACAGGGGGGGCACCTTGTATAGATAGGGGGCGCACCCCTAACAAAAAGGGGGGGTGCACCCCCAGCGGTGGGAAGAGGGGTCTTAGGGGCGAGTGGGCAGATGCCGACAGGCACACTGAGGCCGCTCAAGCTCATGCAACAAGTCCAGGGTGTTGCAGTGCTCTTCGGTGTCCATGAAGTTCGCCGCTTGTTGGATGCCCTGCATAGCAGCCTCTCTCCTGCTCCGATCAATCAATGAAGCGCCCGCATCTGGGTGGTATTTTGCTGACGTGCGTCTGATGTGTCGCCGGAGGTCTCCCCAGGAGCTATCACAACTAATGCCCAAAAGGCTATATGGGCAGCGCCCCCCCCCTAAGCCACTGTCAGGCATTGTGCTCGTGCGCTCGGTCCAGCTGCCTTTGCTGTTGCTCTTCTTCTTCCTGAAGGCGTTTCTATTCTTCCCGGGCTGCCGTCTCTTGGGCTTGGCGGGCCCCCTCCTCCTGGCGTAGCTCCTCTCTGATTTGGTCCTGGAGTTCATCAATGAGTTGGGCACGGGAGGCCTCCATCATGATCGCGTGTTGCCGAGTTAGCTCTTGTTCTCGTTTGCGGAGCTGGGCCTCGTGTTCGGCCTAAGACTTTGCCAGGGCCTCAGTCCATTTATCTTCCCACTCTCGCCGCACAGCCTCCTGAGTAGTAGCAGCCACCGCCTGCTCTGCCTGATGTAAGTTTGTCTCCTAGTTTGGGGGGGCAGTGTTAGGGTTAGGCTTGGGGGGCAAGTTGCGATGGGAACGGCGCCCCTAGGTGAGGCCAAGAACCATCCGCGACGGTTGTGTGGCCGGGCCGGGGGGAGCGGGGATGTCAGGGGGGG
>MNCI01028635.1:0-144181 GCA_015680685.1 Gnetum montanum | reverse complement strand
GGTGACCCAGTTGCCTCCCTCGAACAACTGGCGAGTCGAGTTAGTCAATCTCGATCTTCGAAACCTATAGTCCGCCTCGTGATGCCCGGGCTTGCCACAGCAACCGCAGCCAGTTGACTGGTCCGCTCGGGTGGGCGAGCCATGCAACCTGGGAGCTCCATAGTCCAAGTTTTCAAAGGTAACCTAGAGGGGCTCCTCCCTACCGGGGAGTTCCAACACGACCTCCCGAATGAGGTCGGTCGCCGATAGGTTTCACCAGACGCAGAATCTGGCAATGCCCATTCGTTCCATTGACCTCGTAACCTTGTCGAAGGCGATGAAATCGCCAAAGTGACCCACCACCTCCTTAAGGAACTCAAGGTTCCAAAATTCCCATGGGATGCTGGTCACACGGATCCATACCGGGGCACGGGTGAACAGGTCGGTCTCTCTGTGGGCCCCTGGGCACTAGGGGGTCAAAGCGAGACCCTGGGCCCCATAGAACCAGGGTCCACCGAGAAGGACGGAGTCACAGTCCTGTAGGGAGGGGAGGATAAAAAGGAGTCGGTCCTCTGAGAGGCTCCGGACAATGACATCCTCATGTTTCCATTACTCCTTCATCCAATGACGAATCAGGTCCAGTCGGGGGCAGCTCCCCTGGGAGATGAAGCAACTGATGAGGCTACATTCCATTGTGCGAACGCCCTCAGCAGGGGTTGGTGAATGTGCAGGTTCAAGGTGCATTCTGTATGGGAAGAGGCTGCAATGGTCCTAGGTGCTCCCCCATCGGTTGCAGTCGCTCCAATAGCGGTTGCGGATGTCGCTGCACCGGCATTTCGGTTCTAGACTTTTGCTTGGGACAGAAAATTTTAATTTCAAAAGGTGCGTTTGCGCTAATCATGCTTTCCAAAGCAACTCTCTGTATTAATAATTTTACATTAGAGCTATACTGTCCGAAATCGTCGGTCCCTTGCTGGAAAGAAAAACAAAGACCGCGAGATCGCGGGACGAGCACAGAGGACCCTACCTTTGCCCGAGGACGTGCTGGAATGCACGAAGATAGGGTACCTTGGGTAGTCCGCACACGGATCAGACAAGGATTTCCCCGAGCGCCACCGAAGTGTTATACGCTGGGTTATACGTAAACTGTGTAACGGGCGAAAAATGGAGCGAGCGGCGAAAACAGGGCGTAAACAAAGTGTAAACTGAGAAATAGTGAAAACGAGGTGTCTACGGCGTAAACTGTGTAAACGCGGCGTAGACAGCGTAAACAGTGTAAGTGCAGCATGGACAGCGTAAACAGTGTAAGTGCAGCATAGATAGCGTAAGTACTGTAAGTGCAGCGTAGACAACGTAAACAGAGCGTAAAGCGTAAGCAAGGTTTAAAGAGGGCATAAAGCGTAAACAACGTAAAGCGCAAAATTTAAACACAGCGTAAACTGTAAACTGTAAACTGTATTATGGAGTAAATGGTGTGCACCGGTCTAAACGCAGTTGTGGCTGAACACAAGGCGGACGTAAAGCCCCGGTGGGCGTAGGGAGGTGGCTGGTTTGCACGATAGGTGGAGCGTAGAGACTGCTCGGTGTACAGGACTTCCAGCGTATAAGGGTTTCAAGCTCTGGTTTTCCAGCGTAATTATTTTCGGGTCTGCTATGGTAAATTTTTGTCGACCTTGAAAATGCGGAAAATTGGGCCTTTTATAGGGGAAGGGTTATCGAGAAAATTGGGTCAGGAGCCACGTGGCGTGTTGACCTGGCGTACACAATTTAGAAACTTGGTATACGCTGGGCGTATACACTACATCAGGCTAGCGTGTACACTGGGCGTATACGCTGGACTTGCTGGACATGTGAACTGGGGGATGGACGCTGGACGTATACGCTAATGGATGTTGGCGTATACGCTGAGGCGTATACGCTGAAGGACGCCGGTGTCGACTTGCTTCAATTCTTGCTCCTGTTGCACTTGCTGTGTACATGAGGCATGCATGCTGGGCGTTGGGCATATATGTTAGGCGTATACATTGGTCGTCTACGTTGGGCTTCTATGCTGGGTGTAGATGCCGGGTGTAGACGCTGACACAACACTTGGTAAAAACTGAGTGTTTCAGTCCTCAAAATTGCCATGTGTGACTCCAAATGTAGTCGACGTCGTCTGAGGGACACAGGGATCTGCTTCTTGTTGGACAAGTGCCAAACTCGAAATTTTTTGTGGTGTTTCATTGGCCCCTCTTTGTTGACGCTTGGAGGAATCAACCCGAGAAGCGTCGACAAAGAAGCGCAAAACACCACAAGCAACTTGATAAAAGCTTTGTCCTTTGCCACTTGACTAGACGTCATCGTACCGTGTTTAGCAGTGTATGGGATTGAAAATGGTGAGATTGGTAGTAGGTAGGAGAGAAGGGATTGTAGGGATTGGTGACTGCTCAAGGGATTATGCTGGGGAACTGGGATGCGCCAGGTGTGCGGCATGCAGGTCCTCGTCAATAGCCACTTTTTGGCAGACTTGGAATTCAGGCATGCGGTGTGCATCCTTTGGCAGAACAGTGCTCTTGATTAGTGTTCAAGAGGGTTTGTTGTCAATGCCAAAGCCACGGGGTGATGTTTTCATTCTTTGGAGGAACAACACCCTTCTTTGGGGAAACTGTAAGTGATGTGTCAAAGCCATGCAACAGGATGTTTCTAGATTATTTTTGACATGAGTACCTATTTTCAAGGTCGATGCCTTCCCGCCTGGGGCTTGTATGGGAAGTGCCAAGGGTCCATTTTTTTTTTGTTTGTTTATTTTTTTTTGAACTTTGCTCTTGTACTCATGTGTGAATGTTGTGTTTTGTGTGTTGCGACTGCTGTAGTGTTTTACAGTGTGCAATGGTTTGGTGAATAGAACAGTGAGTTATCGGGGAATGGGAATGTATGGGTTAACGGTTTGATTTAGTCGTGCAAGATGGATTGATGGACATTGCCTCATCTTGTTGCCTGCGATGAAATGCACTCTCGTACGAAAAACTTCTGAGTGAATAAACGAGCTTAGATTTAAACCGCTACAGGTGAACAAAATATTTGGGGCAATTCTGAGCACTGAGTGCGAATGTCGACGACACTGATGAGATCGTGTACCGATGAGGGATGCAATGATTCTGATGAATGAATATGGCTGTGGAGTGAAGAGTCGGAGACGAACGTGCCAGTTTACAATATTGACGGACTATCATGGGTTAGTTTTGTGTCGTAACCCGTTGGACATTGCCTATTTAGCGTCCTGGCGGACGGTACGTTGCCAGTTTCGAGTCTTAGCGGACCATGCAGAGGCAGGCTAGTTTATAGTCTTAGAGGACTCTGATGGTTCTGACGGTGACATTTTGCTGTCATGCCAAATGGATGCTAGTTTATTGTCATTGCAGACACTGTGGGGTATCGGTTTATTGTCCTAATGCCAGGACAACGGTGGTATCAGTTTATAGTCGTAATCCAGGACTTGATGTGGTATCAGTTCATAGTCGTGATTCCAGGACTTGCTGTGGTATCAGTTTAGAGTCGTAATTCCAGGACTTCTCTATGGTATTAGTTTATAGTCGTGATTCCAGGACTATCATGTACCTGAGCTCAGATTTATGTATAAAACAGTTTTAGGAACAAGTGATTGGTTGGATTTGCGAATTCTTTTCCGTCCATGTCAGCTAACTTGAAAGCTCTGTTGTCAAATGCTTTGATGACCAGGTAAGGCCCTTCCCAGTTGACTGAGAATTTATCTGAGTGCTCTCGAACAGCCTTAAGCACAAGGTCCACTTCTTTGATGGGGCGCTTATGAACGTCATGTCGATGTCGTTGCCATTCTTGTTTTTGGTACCATTCGATCTGATTGAGTGCATGTACGCGCTCCTCCTCTACCGAGTCTAGGTCAATGATGCGTAGATCATTGTTTTGCTCGTCGTCGAGGAGTCCGGAAAGCGTGATCCTTAGAGATGGTACCTATAATTCCAAAGGTAAAACAGTTTCTGAACCGTAAACAAGACTATACGAAGTTTTACCTATTGAGGTCTGGTGTGTAGTACGGTATGCCCACAATGCATACACCAGTTGTTCGTTTACATTGAGCAAACATCTTTTTGAGTATTGTGATGATTTTCTTATTTGTTGCTTCCGCCTGCCCATTGCTCTGAGGATAGTAAGGAGATGAAAACGAATGTTTGATCCCTAGACTATCACAAAACGTTTTGGTCTCGGCACTGCTAAATTGTGGCCCGTTGTCAGTGATGATTGTCATGGGAATGCCAAAACGAGTCACAATGTTTTCGAGGATGAAATGGCATACGTGTTTAGAAGTAGTTTTTCGAAGGGGCGCAGCTTCTACCCATTTCGTGAAATATTCAGTTGTCGTTATGATAAAACCATGCCCGGAGGAAGATGTGGGTGTTATCGGGCGTATAAGGTCCAATCCCCACTTTTGGAAGGGCCATGTGATCTATGTTGTGTGCAACTCATTTGGTGGGATATGGATTAGATTACTGTGTTTTTGACAAGTACTACATGTTTTGACGTTGGACAGAGAATCATACTCCATGTGTGGCCAATATTAGCCTAAGCGTCTTATTTTGGTTGCCATTGCCATCGGTGCTATGTGTCCCCCGCATATTCCATCATGTACTTGTTCAACAATTGTTTGGGCTTCGGTACTATTGACGCATGTTAGCAGTATGCCTTCGTAGGATCGATGACACAATGTGTCCCCTATTAGTGTGTATTGTCTAGAACGTTTACGTACTGCGTCCTTTTGTGCGTTTGTTAAATATTGTGGCATCTCGCCGCGCAGAAGGTATTCCTTTACATCATCGTACCATTCATTAGCATGTGTTGTACTGACGGATGCGATTGGCAGCGTCTCGAGAGAATTGGTTATGGGCTTGGCACAACTGGTTACGGAGCTTGATAATGCGTGAAACATTTCGGGGGATATGTTTAAGGCCAAGGTTGCTAATGCATCTGCAATGGTATTATCATTCCTGGAGACATGTTGGACATCGACGCTTTCGAATCATTTAAGTAGGTGTTTAGCCAAATCACAGTATGGTTGTAACTGTTGTGCTTTACATGTATAGACGTCCGTGACTTAGTTTACGACTAGTTGTGAGTCCCCTTTGACTACAAGCCGTGTAATGTCCGAAGTTAGTGCGGTCGCGAGACCTCTAAGGAGGCCTTCATACTTTGCTATGTTATTAGTACAATGAAAATTGAAGCGGTAAGCAAAAGGTTTGATTTCCCTAGAGGGGTATGTGATTACAGCGGCAGAACTTCCCCCTCGAGAGGTGGATGCTTCATCGAAGTTTAGAATGGCATCGTAGTTATCTGGCACCGTGTCTATTACATTTACATTCTCGTCTGGGAATTCGGGTTCTATTGTACCTAGATCTTGTGTTGGCAACATAGTCATTTGATTTGCTATGGCTTGGCCTTTGACTGATGATTGTGCCACATAGCGTAGGTCAAACTCAGCTATGATGGCTTTCCAACGGGCTATCCTGCTTGATTCATAGATATTCCCAATTATAGCTCTAAGTACATTGTCTTTGCAAATTATGTTAGCTTGATTTTGGAAAAGATAATTTCGCCATTTCTTTAAAGAGAAAACTAAGGCTAAACATGACTTCTCTACATCGTTGTATCTTTTTTCGGGGGCAACTAATGCATGGCTCAGGTAGTATACAGGGACTTCAGTTCCGTCATCTTGTTTTTGGAAAAGCATAGACGCGATTGATGATTCTGATGTGGCCAGGTAGATGTAAAACCACTTATCGTTTTTGGGTGGGTACACCGTGGGTAGTCGAGCGAGTGCCGTTTTAATGTTGTCAAATGCTTCTTGGCACTGCGGGGTCCATTCAAAATGGACATTTTTGCGTAGTAGGTGGTTCATAGGTGTTAGCTTTTCTGTCAATTTTTCTATGAACCTCTTGATGAACTGTAATCGACCTTGTAGCCCTCGAAGTTCGGTTAAGTTGCTACGTGATTTGAGGTTTGCAATGGCCTTAACCTTATCGGGGTCTACCCGTATCCCTGCTTCTGAGGCTACGAATCCAAGTAGTTTACCTGTCTTGACGCCGAAGACACATTTCTTTGGGTTAAGCCTTAGTTCGTATTTTAGACAACGTTTTAACACTAAGTTAAGATCCTGTACATGTTGTTCTATCATTTTTGATTTAACCACTATGTCATCCACGTAATCGTTGAGAGAATGTAAGATGTAATCGCTGAACATGTACGTCATCGCCCTTTGATATGTGGCCCCAGCGTTCTTGAGACCGAAAGGCATCATCGTGTAACAAAAGGTTCCCCAAGGTGTCATAAAAGTTGTTCGGAGCTGATGTTCTGGATTAATACGTATGTGGTTATGCCCCAAGAACCCGTCCATAAAAGATAACAGGGCATACCCAGCGGTTGAATCAATTAGTTGATCAATGCTAGGTAAGGAGAAGTCATCTTTTATGGTTGCTATGTTGAGGTCTCGGAAGTCAATGCATAGGCGGATACTTCCGTTCTTCTTTGGGACTATAACCATGTTTGACACCCACTCGGCGTAATCAACAGCCCTAATGAAACCAGCTTGGTAGAGCTTGGTAATCTCACTACGAACTGCTAATGCCACCTCGGGCTTGACCTTTCATGATTTCTGTTTCACTGGCCTTAGTCTTGGGTCAAGGATAATGTTGTGCTGGATGATACGAGGGTCTAGTCCGGGCATGTCTGTATAGGACCAAGCAAACACTTCCATATTGTCCCTAAGCATGTTTTCGATATCTCTAGCCAGACGCGGTTCTAGTAATGCGCTTAATTTTAAAATTTTAATTTCCCCATTAGGCATGGTGATCCAAGTTTCAGTTAGAGGATCCTCGGTAATATTTTTAGCTTCTATGTCGAGGGATTTCGTCATACCCTCATAGTTATTAACCGTTTGCTGTGTTGAAGCTATTATCACGTTGTTTGTTGATGAGATCGCATGGATGAGATTCATGTCGATATTCCTTTCAACCTCGTCGTATGGTCCATCAATAACTAACGGCTTAGTCAGGTGCTTGCAATCCATTAGGCTAGTTCTTGTCAATAAATAGAGAGCCTGGTAAGATAGCGACGGTCGTTTTATGTATTTTGGCAGTTTTTAGTGTATATGTATGACAATGGAATAACGTGACAGTGAAACGGCAGTTTAGTGCCTTACCGGGCAACGAACGGCACTTTAATGCCTTACCGGGCAATGAACCACAGTTTAATGCCTTACCAGGCAACGAACGGCAGTTTAATGCCTTACCGGGCAACGACCGGCAGTTTAATGCCTTACCGGGCAACGAACGGCAGTTTAATGCCTTACCGGGCAACAAACGGCAGTTTAATGCCGAAATTTTACGTTTTATTTAGTTTATGCATGTAATTTTTATGTATTTTTCAAAAATTTAAGGCAAATTTGAAAAAGCATGATAAATGAGGCAAAAGGCCAAGAAAAGCAAGAAAAACGGAGGACTGCGGCGGCGTCTATCCTAGCGTTAGCGTCGGCGTCGAAGGGCTATAAAAAAGGGGAAGAGGGGCTTCATTTTGTCATTTCCTTCCGAGCATGAGCATGCGAGCGAAACCCCAGCGTAGATGCCGAACAAAACCCCAGCGTAGACGCCGAGCGAAACCCCAGTGTAGATGCCAAGAGAACATAGCGTAAACGCCGAGATGGGTAGAGGCAAGGAAATAGACGACTGAGGAAGGAAAGGGCTTGAGCTGACATTCGCGGAGGAGAGCGAGGCAATGCTGCAGTGCCTGCCCCGCCCAAGTCTTCCCGCATGGCCCGGATCTTCCAGCAGATAGGCTCTTGACCCTGTTTTTTGTATATTTCTTTTCGCGTCTGTTTTTCTAGCGTAACTGTTTTCTTGACGCCTAGCGTATACACCGAGCGTAACTGTTTTCTCTACGCCCAACGTATACGCCGAGCATAACTGTTTTCTCTACGCCTAGCGTATACGCCGAGCGTAACTGTTTTGCCTCTACGCCCAGTGTATACGCCGAGCATAACTGTTTTGCCTCTACGCCCAGTGTATACACTGAGCGTAACTGTTTTGCCTTTACACCCAGTGTATACGCCGAGCGTAACTGTTTCCTCTTTGCCCAGTGTATACGCCGAGCGTAACTTGTTTATGCCCAGCGTATACGCCGAGCGTAACTGATTGTCTCTACGCCCAGCGTATACGCCGAGTGTAACTATTTTTTTATCTCTACGCCCAGCGTATACGCCGAGCGTAACAGTTAGAAAAAATTTTCCGCGAATGTCTATTTTTCAAAATGAAGTTTTCGATATGATTAATTTTTGGGGTTGTTTTAATGGTTTGCAGGGACGTTGAGCCTCCCCTTCTAGTGGTTGAGCTAGTTGGGGTGTTGACATGGTTTGGTCCTATTGAGGGCGGTGATCCAACCCTAGACTTAACCGTTGAGAAAAATGGTGTCTGGTTTCGGGATGGGGCCTGCGAATTTTTGGCCTTCATATTAGACCATTTCCGGGTTGTGATTTGGTCCCACCTAGGCGAAGAGGTGGTGCGAAGCATCATCGAGGTCATGTTACCTGGTGCCGCAGAGGGTATTATAATGTTTATGGACGATATTGACGAAGGGCCACTTGTCGCCAAGGGTGTTCCCCCCTGCGGTCCAAAATCTACCCATCCATTGACGCGTGTGTGGGACCGGCTGCCACGGGGGCTTAACTATACCAATAACACATTGTTTCTAGCTAGCCGCGCACACACCCTGTTTCAAAATCCTCCCGGCTCAGTATACTGGGTAGAAAGGTAATCTCGTTTTAGATCTGGTTGTTCCTCTTTTTTATATTCAAATATTTGTTCCTGTTTTAACACATGTTTTCCCCTTTTTGTAGGCCGAAAATTAGGAAAGAAGGGGCCTATGCAAACGATGATGGGATTGCATTGGCACGCATGGCTTTGGAGGTGTTCATGGTGGGCCCCACTCTTCGCGGGGCCTTTTTGGCCCACACTAGCGGCGCCATGAAGCACTTCCACAAGAAATTTTCTAAAGCGTTTGCACAATGCACGACCCGTGGATGGTTGCACGCTGACTGGTCCCCTAATGGACCAATTTTTCCATCTACTTCTGATCTGGACAAAACCTCAAAGTCTAACACGGAGAGTAAGTGGCAATGTTTTCTGGATGTCGTGATGTTTTTTTTCATTTGCCGAGTGTCAAACTAATGAGAGGGTTTAGAATTTGTTTCTACAGCTAGCACTACCTCTGGCGGGGATTCTGTTGTGACCGGGCGGACTGAAGCGACTCTTTCCATGAAATTCAGTGAAACCGTTGCCACCCAAAAGTGGTTACGGGTAAAAGCCCTGCCATCCATCATTGCCTGTTTAGAACATGCCAGCCTCATGGCGCTCTTCACGGCCCCTAGTCCAAACGTGTCTATAGCGGAGATGATCAGGATCGTGGATTCATTTGACAGATTGGTGTCTCGCTATAGCGCTCGTATTAAGGGCGTTAAAGTAATTTTTGAATTATCTTCCCAATTCTTTGCGGATTTTTTTGGTGTGCCTACAAGTGGTGTAAAGATTGTTTTAGATAGGACGCACAAAGAAATTCAGACAATTCGCGCTTTAGAGGATTGGTTAGGGGTGACTAAGGGCGCCAAAGGATTTCCAATGTAGGGGAGGGCGAAAGTTGAGGAAGTCAACGAGCTCTACCCCTTATTTTGGGCATGTTTGTTTCCGAAGACTCTATCGCAAGTTAAGAGTCTTGGCGTTGAAGCAGTGCAAGTCATGCGCACTATTCTAGAGGCTGGCGTGCACTACAATTGGGCTGAATTCTTGGTATCGGGCATGACTAAAGAGATAGCGTGGCTACGTTCCAACATAGACGCCCAGTCTCATTTTACTTTTTCCTTTTTCGCCAGTTATGTTCGTCGTTTGGCCAAATTTTTAGTGGTTCGTGGGGAGGACAGAGATGTTTTGCGGGATAGGAATCAGTTATCTCGCCCCTGGGTAAACCACCTATTCGACACCGCTAAGTCCCACGACGCCCCCGAGGGGATTGGTGAATCCCTTACGATTACTACGGGTGGATCGTCTGGCGCCTCGCTCCATACGCGCGACAGTGTAGGGCCGGAACTAGACGAAATGTCCTACGCTACCAAAAAGGCGGAGCAGGTAGTCAAAGACACCATAGGCAAGGCCAAATCAAAGTTGACAAAGCGTGACCGCGCAGTTGAGGATACCAGTGAGATCGAACTGCCCAAAGTAAAGCGGATTCGATTTAAAATTCCTGGTAAACCTCTCGTTTTCTTTACTTCACTTATCTTGCAGATAGTTTTAATGATTTGTGGTTGTATGCGGCTAACTTCATCTGTTTTGTGTTGAGAAGTCAAGAGACATGATTTCCAGACTATACCTGAGGATGAGGAATTAACTGACCCGACGGGAGGGACTGAGTTGCTGGAGGAAAGAACCAGAAACACTAAACCACTAGATGATCAAGCGGAGACTGACAGTATGTTCAGTAATTTTCTCACAGGCAACTTGGACCTCGGAGCCCCTCCCACATCGGAGGAGATTAGAAGGAATGGTATGTCTCGTTACTTAGTTGTGTAGCTTAATATATTTTATCTCATTGTGGATTTTTTGCTTGACTCAGAGGAGAGCGAGACCATCCCTGAGAAGGAGTCAGAGATTCCCCCTGAAGTGCCGCCAAAGGTCAGCACGTCGCGCCCCGATGGACCTTTTACTTGGATGGAAATGCCAAGTAAAAGGGATTTCGTAGCAGGTGTGGCCGAGGAGGTTGTTGAGTGGATCAAAGGGATTCATCCTGAAATAGGCATGGGAACGTCCAAAGATCCTTACTATGTCAGAGTTTAATTCTTGATTTCGTCTGTTCTAACATTTGTCTTTCCCCTATTGATAGGTGCCCAACTGAGGTGGGATCTGTTTGAGACTGTCAACATGGAGAGTTTGCCAACACTTTCCCTAGAAATTGAACAAGTGCCCTGACCTGTTTACGAAGAGGTAGCAGAGGGCTTTGTTCACAATGCTAAGGCAGTATGGACGTGTAGGTGATCCATCGAGCAATTGTGGCTCCAGATTCAGGCGAAAGAGAAAGAGGTTTCTGAACTAACGGTGGAACGTGACGATTTGAAGGCCCGGTATGAATTCGCCGCAGCCAGATTAGACAATGATCGCTCTTGGCGGACCTCTGAGGTCACGTATACGAGGTATTGGAACCTACTCAACCGCCACGCAGGATTGATACGGAGATTAGGGGAGCGCAGGGCTCAAATCGAATTGTTGAACACCAAATGCCACGATTGGAAGGCTTTCGCCTCCAAAGTACGCAAATGGGGGCAAGATGAAAAGAATCACAAGCATCAGTATAAGAAGTCACTAAAAGAAGTGTCTATTGAGAGGTGACAGTTTGAAATGTTTGTGGAAGGCCTTGGTCTGTGCTCTGCCTTTGACACATTCGTCCAAAACACCATTGTAGAGATGGAATCCCCTAAACGGCGGATAACAACTGCTTCCAGGGAGGTGTCAGTGGGGGAGTTCCCTTTGAAACGTCCCACCTAGTCGGATGTTGACAAGGGAAAGGCTCTGGCAGATGTTGACTTGGGTCTCGACGGGACAGATTGGGCAAGTGTTCCCGAGGAGGAAATCCTGCGGCGACTAAAATTCGTCTTGAGGGGACCCCCTATAGTAAGCGTTTCGTGTTCATGAAGTTAATTGATTGAATAATGTTTGAAATTTTGACATTTGCTTATTCTTGTGTTTGTTATCTCTGTTTCATTTCGACCTTTTCAGGAGGAAGGTGAAGATGAAACTGGAGAAGCTGGCCCCAGCAGAGCAAGGGCTTCTGACGCTGGTGGGTCCAAGGGGGACGATCGTCCTGTCCCTGATGTTTAGTATTTTAGCTCTTAAGTTGTTTTGTTTTTGTTGTTTTTAAACTGGAACTGTAACTTGAAGATTGTGGAATGAACAGAGACGATCGATTGTATGTAATAACTATATAAATATTTTTTGTTGATTTTGAGTTTGTCAAGAGATAGACATGTAAAAATATTTTGGTTTGTTTTCTATTTTAAATGTATCACGGAAATGTGATTATAAAAGTAAAACGAGAAGCATGTGCTAGTTTATGGCCGTTTCGGTCCCCATGCGTAGTTTATGGCCATTTCGGGTCCCATGCGTAGTTTATGGCCGGTTCGGGCCCCATGCGTAGTTTATGGCCATTTCGGGCCCCATCTGTAGTTTATGGCCGTTTCGGGCCCCATGTGTAGTTTATGGCCATTTCAGGCCCCATGCATAGTTTATGGCCATTTCGGGCCCCATGCGGGCCCCATGCGTAGTTTATGGCCATTTCGGGCCCCATGCGGGCCCCATGCGTAGTTTATGGCCATTTCGGGTCCCATGCGTAGTTTATGGCCGTTTCGGGCCCCATGCGTAGTTTATGGCCATTTCGGGCCCTGTGCATAGTTTATGGCCATTTCGGGCCCCGTGCGTAATCAGGAATTGTTTTGAAGGACGTGGATAGATTTCTCTGTCAACTGATCATTGCTGATCGTGGCTAGTTTTGTGTCATCGTGGACATGATAGTTCAGTGTAATTTCGGATTGGGAGTAGCATTTAATTATTTTTCCTGTTTTATCGTAGTTTAGTGTCATTTTGGACTTGTTATAGTTTAATGTCATTTCGGACTTTTTGTAGTTTAACATCGTTTCAGACTTTTTGTAGTTTAACGTCATTTCGGACTAAGAGTGATAGTATCATTTCAGTAATTTTTTGATTTTTTTCGTTTTAATGATAGATGATGTTTCAATAGGTATGATCTGGTACTCAGCGTCCCCTTCGCTGATTACGTTAAACGGTAATTCGGCCCAAGGGACTTCTGATGGAATGCCTTTCGTGTTAGCGTTTTCAGATATTTTAGGGTCCGTAGAGAGCTCTATATTAGCTTCTACTTGAGGAGGCACAGGCGTTTCTGTTTGAGAAGGCTTTTGTTTCATGTCGGAAGGTTTACTGCTTACCGATGGTTGCGGATTCTCGTTATTTTGGCTAAGTTTTTCAAGTTCGACTTCCGAGCCTTGGTCCATGTCCATATGCGACGAGATAATAGGAGTAGCTGCTTCACCGCATATAACGATTTCTCCACCTTCATAAGGTAGGTGGATTTCTTGATGTATGGGGGAAGAGACAGCTCTTAGTTGGGCTAACCAGGGTCTTCCCAATATTAGGTTGAACCCCGACATCTCATCCACTACTAGGAAATCGGCAGATGTTGGGAATTGATCTCCTGCTATGAAGTTTAAGATTATTGTACCTTTCACCATTACGCGTGACCCACTGAATGACCTTAAACATGTAGTCGTGGTTGGTTTAAGTAGTTCAGTAAGTCCTAGTTGTTCAATGATGTGGTACGGCACAACGTTTGTCGCAGCTCCATCGTCTACATGGACCCTATGTATCTTAAACCGGTTTATACATATC
The DNA here is from genome assembly GCA_015680685.1 of Gnetum montanum. Taxonomy (NCBI): domain Eukaryota; kingdom Viridiplantae; phylum Streptophyta; class Gnetopsida; order Gnetales; family Gnetaceae; genus Gnetum; species Gnetum montanum. Next base: position 130,700 of record MNCI01028635.1, on the reverse strand, counting down.
GTTATGAACATGGGGGCTGTTGTTACCTCCCCCATTTTCTTATCCACCTTGATGTTGTCATCATGGAAATTTAGTGGCTTAGGAGTAATCCCACGAGGTGAGAACATCACCGCATGGATGGAGGGTTCGTTTGGGGGTAAGTCCTCGCTCACCGGGATTGATGTTAACATGCGTACTAGAGCTTCCCAATGTGTTTGAGACGTTAGGACTAAGTCATACAAGCTCAGTGAAGTGTTCTTTTGTTTTAATGCCTGTGTGACTTGTGTCAAGGCGGCTGCAAAGTTTTCACTGTTGGGGGTGTTTTTATCCATGCTAACTGGATCCATGGGACCCAATAGTTTTATCTCTCGTTTTGTTGGCTTTTCAGTTTTCGGAGCTGTCGTTTTAGATGATTCATGTCTTTCAGATGACTCACCCTCATTGCCTGTGCTTGGTTGATCATTAGGTGATGACATAGGTACAGAGTTTAGGGGAGTGGGCTTAGGTGCCCCCAGAGCTAGCCGTTGGCACTCTTTCTCCAAACGTTCTCATGTGAGTCTATCTGCCAAGCGTTCTCATGTGTCACGCGGAGGTGGAGTTGACCTCAGAGTCTGGGGTTGCCCAGGAACTTTTACGACGTAGGGAGCAGGGTGGGGCTGTGCATACGATTGGGCAGGAGCTTGCATCGGTAGCTTGACGACATATGGGGTTGGTCTTGGTGGAGGCTGGGCCTCTGTCGTTGCAACGACAGGTGGTACTCGAACTATGAAAGGGGTAGGCCGAGCGTGAGGGGTTGGGGTACTTGCGGGGTTAGCCGGAGGGATGCGCACTATGTATGGTTGCTAGCGTGTCCTGAAGTCAGAGGTGGGCATGGCGGAGGGCACTCGGATTACGAACGGCCACTGCGGGTTGTGAGGTTATTGAGGTGCAGAGTTAGCAGGAGGGATCTGAACCACGAATGGTTTGTTGGATGTTTCTTGTTTGTTTTTGGGATGGATGGTGTTGATGCGGGGTGTGCTAGAGTCATCATCACAATAGATTGAGGTAGTTACGTACGGTGTCTCTTTAGCATTCAAGGGGTCTTTGTACACCCCCATGGTCTGGTTTTGCGGTTGGACGGGGTTAGCCCCGTCGAAGGTGATCTTGCCATCATCAATCATCTTTTAGATGTCCTGCTTCAGGGTGAAGCAGTAATCCGTTCCATGCCCATTGCGTCGGTGATAGTCGCAGAAGCGATCTATCCTGAATCCTTTGGGCATGGGCGGCTCATCCGGCGTTGCCAGGCTTGGGTTTTGTATGAGTTGACAGGACCGATCATGTCTTTGGATAGCCGCTGGGGACAATTGTTTGTATTGCATTAATCCAGCCTTTAAGAGTTGGTCAAAGAGCCGGGATGGCTTCATCGGTAAAGGCATATACTGATAGGGTTCTTTCCTCTCGAAGTTACGCATACGGTTCGTCGGGTTTTGTGGTGACGACTCTGAAGTTGTTGTGGTAGCGGGCTGATAATAGTTAGTGGGGGGAACGGGTGGTTTGTATTGATGTGTGGTGTTTGTTTGCTGTGCCCCCGCTATTGCTGCTACAGTCGCCTTGGCATTCTCTTTGTCTTTCTTAGTGTGTTGGTTTCTGAAGGCCAGGTACGCGGGGTCGTTGCTATTTTGAGGAGCTTCCTCTATGTTTTTGATTTGTTCAAATGCTTGATTCAGATCGCGTGCATTGAGGTAATACAGTTTTGACTTGAAGAAGTCATTAATAGCCCCTTTCAATATCGTGAGCAAATAGGTTTGAGAGATCGGGTCGTGCAACTCATTGAGAGCTGCGCTCTACCTCTGAATGAACTTCTGCACCGGTTCGAGCGGTGCTTGTTTGATCTACATGAGGCTGTCCAGTGTTGCTTCAGGTTTCAAGTTGTACTTGAACCAGGTCACAAACTAGCGTAGAAGATCGTCCACGGAAAGGATGGAACTCCTGGGCAAGGCCCGGTACCAGTCAAGTGCCCTTCCCGCGAGGGACATGGGAAATACTCGTAGTATGGAGTGGGGCCACGCCTGAAGGAGTGCGTACTCTAATCTAAACATGATGAGGTGGGCATTGGGGTCTGTCTCCCCGTTATACTGAGTCAACGTTGGAAGGGGGACACCCTTGGGCAAATTCAATGGCGGGATAGAGGAGCTGATAGGATTATCATTGTAGAAGTCTACTACTTTCAACTCTCCATCAGCGATAGTTTTGAGGCGCTTTACCTCATCTGTTAATTCTTGCATCAATTTTTTAGCATCTGCCCAATCTTGGGCATTCGGTGAAGCTACCGGCTGAGGGTGCGGGGCTGCATACTAGCTAGATTGCTGGGTCACGGGTTGGAAGGTTGAAGGTTGGGTGATCGGCGGTTGTGCCTGGGGATAGTTAATGGTGGGCAGTGCTAAGGCTAAGGTGTTAAGAGGAAAGTGTTGTGGTTGTTGTTGTTGCTGCAGCTGGGGTTGTGCCTGAGGAGCAGTGATCAGGGGGATTGCGTGGGGCAGGACGTGGTGATGAGGAATTTGATATGATGACGCCCACCTTGCTGGCCACTGTCCCACTACGTTGTATGCGAGGACTCCTTGTTGGGTTGGGGCTGCTTGGGGAGCTGTATGCGTTTGGATATGGGGTATGAAGTGAGCTGATGTAGACGCGGGGATCACATGTGGCATCCCAATTACGCGAGGTGGGAACATTGGTCCCATGCCATCATAAGGAGGCGGTGCTTGTGAAGTTGAGCCCGTAGCTGCATTAGGGGTAACTGTCAGAGGGAAGGTGTGAGGTTCAGGATCGCTCGGGAGTGGAATGTGTACGAGTGATGGTGTTTCTGGTGGTGGCATCTAAACTTGGGCGAGTCTAGGGGGTTGTACGGGCAAGGCTTCCCCTGTCCCGGGATGGAAAATGGGGTTCATCTGTGCTTGGGGGCTCAAGGTGTGTTATGAGTCACCCTGCTCAGATTGAGCAGCAAACTCGTCCTCTTCCTCTGGCTGAAGCTCTAGTGTGGGCTGGTCCAATGACTGGCTCCTGTCCAGAAGGAGCTGAGTAAAGAGCTCCGAGAATTGTTCTGGAATGGGGATTACGTCGTATGGGGAAGGAATGAACTCGTGTCCTCCCCTGTAAAAGAGTTTGAGTTGTCTCTTCACTTCGATTTCAGCCTGATCCACTGCCAGGCCGGCCTGTATCTTAATGCAGATGAAGTTATACTCATCTTGGGTTATAACGTTAGCGGTTGGATCTCTCCCTTATAACCTCAAAGACCGACGGGGCCCCATTGTGGATTGTCTTCCCAAGTGTGGTGTGACAGACTGCTGGGCAGCCATGGTGTCTAAGATGTTAATGTCCTGGGTAGTGGCAGTAGTGGTGTTTACGGGATTCATGATGATGGATTGTGTATGCAAAACGGTATGAGCGTAAACGCTAAGTGTTCAACGTAGACGCTGGTAAGTGGGCAGCGTAGACGCTAAGTATGTAGCGTAGACGTTGGCGTAAGTTATGCAGCGTAGACGCTGGTAGGTTGACAGCGTAGACGCTAGGGTTAGTGATCGTAGCCTAGACGCTGGAAGATTGACAGTGTAGGCGCTAGGGTTTGATTGCAACGTAGACCCTAGAAGATTAACAGCGTAGACGCTGAGAGTCGGGTTTAAACAGGGCAGCGGGTAGCGAAAATGCTGATGAGCGGAGACGATGAGGAGCATACAGTCAAATTGTTCAAGCGAAGGCCCTCCTTCTAGCGCCAATTTCTGTACCGCCCGAAATCGTCGGTCCCCGGCTGAAAAGAAAAACAGAGACCGCGGGATCGCGGGATGAGCACAGAGGACCCTACCTTCGCCCGAGGGCGTGCTGGAATGCACGAAGATAGGGTACCTTGGGTGGTCCGCACACGGATCAGACAAGGATTTCCCCGAGCGCCACCGAAGTGTTATACGCTGGGTTATACGTAAACTGTGTAATGGGCGAAAAATGGAGCGAGCGACGAAAACAGGGCGTAAACAAAGTGTAAACTGCGAAACAGTGAAAACGAGGCATCTACGGCGTAAACTGTGTAAACGCGGCGTAGATAGCGTAAACAGTGTAAGTGCAGTGTGGATAGCGTAAATAGTGTAAGTGCAGCGTGGACAGCGTAAACAGTGTAAGTGCAGCGTAGACAGCGTAAACAGAGAGTAAAGCGTAAGTAGGGTTTAAACAGGGCGTAAAGCGTAAACAGCGTAAAGCGCAAAATTTAAACACAGCGTAAACTGTAAACTGTAAATTGTATTATGCACCGGTCTAAACGCAGTTGTGGCTAAACACAAGGCGGACGTAAAGCCCCGGTGGGCGTAGGGAGGCGGCTGGTTTGCATGGTAGGCGGAGCGTAGAGACTGCTCGGCGTACAGGACTTCCAGCGTATAAGGGTTTCAAGCTCTGGTTTTGTAGCGTAATTGTTTTCGGGTCTGCTCTGGTAAATTTTTGCCGACCTTGAAAACGCGGAAAACTGGGCCTTTTATAGGGGAAGGGTTACTGGGAAAATCAGGTCGGGAGCCACGTGGCGTGTCGACCGGGCGTATACAATTTAGAAACTTGGTATACGCTGGGCGTATACGCTACATCAGGCCAACGTGTACGCTGGGCATATACGCTGGACTTGCTGGGCGTGTGAACTGGGGGATGGATGCTAGGCGTATACGCTGATGGATGCTAGCNTGTATTTTCAAGCCCCGGCGCGGGTCATATAATCCCGTTCTGTGAGCTCTGCCAGCACCTGGCTGCATATTTCGGCTGCAAAATTACCTTCATCCTCTCCAAACCTTCGCAGGCCTGCACAAGAACCGGCTCCGGCCTAGATGCTCTGAAATACTCCGGCCTGCAAATCGACTTAATCTTCATTCCGAACACGGAGCCCTCGGACCCCAGCCTGAGAACAGAAGAGCGCATGGCTCTCGCAGTGTTATCCAGTGAGGAACCGGTCCGGCGCCTGCTTCGAGAACGCCGCCCGGCGTGTCTGATAACGGATATGTTCTACACCAATCTCATCGACATCGCCGCTGAGGAAGGCATTCCGACGCAGGTCTTCTTGACGACGTCTGCGGCGTACGCGGCCCTTATGTTTGAGACTCCGGTGCTGGCGGAGCAGATCCGGACGGCACTCAAGGATGTTGACTTCGACATTCAATTTCCTGGCCTACCCTGCATGCCGGCTCGGCGCTTGCCGGAACTCATGAAGGAGGACCCGTCTGGCCCACTTTTCCAAAATTTCCTGCGCTGTTGTCTCCTTCTCCGCCACGCTGCCGGCATCTGTGTCAACACCATGGACGCCCTCGAAGGGCCCCTCCTTTCACTCCTTCAGAAACGATTCCACGGTCTCATCCCACAGCTCTATGCCGTCGGGCCTATCGTCTCCGGGTCCGGTCGGACGGAAATGGGGGTTTACTTGAAGTGGCTCGATTTGCAGGCGGCCGGGTCGGTGGTGTACGTGTCATTTGGCAGCCATGCGACCGTGCCTACGGCGTAGGTGGCGGAGATTGCCCAAGGTCTGGAATTGAGTGGTTGCCGGTTTCTATGGGTCGTTCGGTTGCCGGCGGACCCGTCGGCAAGTTATTTTGAGGCAGCGGACGCCGACTACGGGCGGTCCGTGGAGAACGTTCTTCCGAGCGGGTTTGTTGAACGGACCCGGAACCGGGGCCGGGTTGTGTCGGCGTGGGTGGCGCAGATGGATGTGCTTTCACATGTGGCCGTGGGCGGGTTCCTGAGCCACTGCGGGTGGAATTCTACTGTGGAGAGTATTGTTTGTGGTGTTCCGATTGTGGCTTGGCCCATGTTTGCGGAGCAACATGTTAATGCTACCTTGATTAGTGATGTTTTTGGGGTGGGAATCCGGGTTGGGATGGATGATAACAATTTCGGGTTTGTGAATGCGGACGAGTTGCGGAGATGCATGGTGGAGTTGATGCAGGGGAAGGAGGGGAAGAAGGTGAAGGAAAGAGTGAAGGAGTTGCAGAAGGAGGCCTTACAAACGTTGCAGAAAGGTGGCAGTTCCTGGAACGCTATGGCTGCTGCTTTGTATCACTGGAAATCAGGGAGGATCAGGGAGCGTGGTGATTAGAATTTAGAAATTATGGTCAGTAATCAGTGTAAGCGAGGATGAGTCATTTGAAATTTAGAATGGTAATGGGAGGTTTCAAAATGTGAAAGAGCACATCTGGGTGGCTTAATGATCACGTCAGAGACAAGGTTTGAAGAGTTAATGGTTATACATTAAAAGAATTTGTGATTTCGAACGCATTTAGATAGATAGATAGATGTGACTTTAGAAAAGGTGGGTACCGGTTTGCAGCCAGGAAAGGAAAGTGAGAAAATTTTTAAAATATATTTTTTAATCCTTGCAGATTTTTATAATTTGCACATTGAGCGTAGAGAACTTGCCAATTTTCTATTGGTTATATATGTTGTTACACTTTATGTAATAGGTTAAGGGATTTGTGTTTACAATTACTAAATTTTTCGATTACCATTAACAGCTTTATTAAAAAGCACTACTGTAATTTTCAAAGTGTATATGTACCTGATACATTGTTTTTGAAATGGACGACATGCAGTTCAGAAAAATGCATTCTTTCATGCATTTACACCATGAGGAGCCCAAGATAGACTCATGATTGTAGATCATTTGTGAATCCTATGCTATGTCCATATGCATGATGTAGATACTATGTTTATCCTATGTTGTAGCATTGATCCTTTAATGTTTTTGACCATCATGCCCATGTAGAAGAAAGTTAATATCAAACCAAACATATACCAATATCTAAACACATTTGTGGTAAAGCAAGAACAGAACCTAAGACAATATTAACAAGACCACATACATAACGGAGTTATAGCTTTATGATTCTCCTTATTTTATTAATCTCTATTTCAATATTTTGCCTTTTTATTTTTCAAAGGTAAAATAAACACTAAGTTTTTAGTGTACAAGCTTGATGCATTACAATTTTGAAGAAGTAGATTTGCACAAGTCCTTAATTTTCATCTATGTATGTAATCCCTTGCAAAAATGAGAGGGCCATTATCCAAACCCGTCCTTTCCACCTTTTAGCATGGTTGGTTATTGTCAATTTCACATAATAGGTCCATCATGCCCTTTGGTGCATTGTGCTTCCTAGTTTGCCTTTTCTCCTAAAGATTCTTACCCTTCGGTGCATGGCACCTTCAAAAGGAAAACATAACATATAAACATTACCATTATAAAATTAAAAAGGATTATCACTCGTAACCTTAATGCTCATAGGATTTTAGGAAGATTGGTGGATGTGTGAAAACCTAACTTCTTTGAGTGGCTTTGCTCAATCTCAAACCCAAGTCTTTGACTTGAGCAACCATCACTCTAAATAATAATCCCTAAACATTAGCATTGTTGTATTAACTAAAATCTAGTTATATATTTGTTTCATAAAATATGTATTGAATAATTGCTAATATTATTTTAAATTAAAGATTATATTATAAAGATGTAGTTAAGAATAAGAAATTTTCCAAGGACCTGTAAAAAACTAGTGCAATTCAATGTTTAAATTATTAAGCCTTTGTTTCTTCATTAATATAATAGATTCCAGAGTGTTGTGAAAAAAGTCTAAAAATATCTTTATTAGATAGTTTGTTAAGAGATTTTCTCCATGAAGACTCTAAAAATTTACCAAAGAGGTTGCTTACAAAGCATAAGAATATATGCCTTGAGAAAATGACTAAGCATGAGTGATGGGAGCTTGTGCATTATTAAAGGAACTAGGGTAAATATACGTGTAGTTACTCTAGGATCAGGATAAACTTTCTAATTTCCGCTGTGTGAACCTGGTTTTTGGCATTCGTCAGAGTTTGGGTAGGATGCCAAAAGGTTGATCCCAGGAAATAATCGCAAGGATCTGGAGAAACTTCAATTGTTTGTGTTATTTTTCAGATTCTTTTTTATTTCACTTTTAGAATTCATGAATGCAACAGAATTCAAGCAACCAAACAATCTTTTAAAAATTCTGCTGATGAAGAAATACTTTATTACTTTTTTTCAGTGTTTAGAAATATGTCGTGTCGGTATATTTCATGAAGCAACATAAATCAGCAAGTTGAATCGAGGAATATTTAAAAGTCACAAAAATGATACCTAAATGTATTGATTTCTTTCTAATAATAAGATTTATTATAAAAATTGTGCTGACTCAATTCGGGTTAGCAAAATTTTTCACCGGGCTACTAATTGTTAAATCAGTGAATTATCATAGATCCAAAAAACTATGCTTTTCTTCGTAACATAAACCAGTAGCATTTCAGTCACTGTACATAAAAATCTGTCATACTTGAGAAAGTATATTGATTGTATGTATTTTTTTTCCATTTTTCTTTTGAACAAAACTTAGCATCCCCATCTAAAACTGTCCTAATACGTTCTCGTATAATTGTATTTCTGACCTACCTGAAGAGAGCTTCTCATTTATGGATAACTTATTATCATTTTATATATTATAAATATATAACTAAGTTATTTTTGAAGTACATCTATTGAAAAATCAGATAATCCGCAGCCCTTTTTATAAATGGGATCCCAAAAATCTAAATAAATCGGTGTAATAATCTGATTAAGATTGTTAATATTAGAAAAATACAATTTCCAATCTTTTTATCCAAGAGCTCAGTTAAAGTGAAAAATCAGATATAGAAATTTGAATTTTTCATGGGCATCCAAATTAGTAATAAACAATATAGAAAACTTAAAAAATTAATAAAAATATAAGAGATGTATTAGATTAAATGTCCGATTCAATTTTGAATTGCCTTCAAAGTTACATTGCCAAATATTGTAGATCTTGCCACAGATTAATCACAGATTTCTCAAACTGGAGTGCCACAGATATTTTTAGATTCTATCCATAATCTATTACTGTAAAAAAAGCAGGCTTCTGTCTCAATCATTTCACATACCAAGGAGTGGCACATGCATTAGATATTGCATATCACTCCAACTACTAGTAGGAATTGTATAACCATTAAAAGCCCTTTTTACTTTAAATCTGTGAATAACTTGCGATTTAAAAGTTCCAGATTTCACCGTCACTTTAAAATGCTGATGTAAATCATTTGCCTGTTGACCTGCAATGCAAAATTTTATTTTAAAATTCGTTATTCATTACTCCAACCACCCGTAGAAATTGCATTGCCATTAAAAACACTTTTTTCTCAGTCAATAACTCTTAAAAGGTCACAGATTTCACCGACACTGTAAAATGCTGATGTAAATCATTGGCACTGTATGGAGATTTTTTTTAAATTTTATATTAAAATTTCATTATTCTAGCCATTTCTCCTGCCAGTGACATTCCATAAATGAAACGTTGTAAACGAATTTCACTAAAAATTCCCAGATTCTTTTAGCACCTTGTCTTTTTTTTTTTTCAAAAATCCAACAAATTATAAAGAAAGCCAAATTAATGAGAAGACTCCAATTTTTCTAAAAATGTTTTAAACCTCAAACTATTTTCTGGCCAACCTAGAAGTCCACTGGTGTCAGTTTATGTGGAGACTGTTATGAAATTAATTAAATCTGCAAATTGAAGCAGCAAAACAACAAGAAAAACATACACAAAAATCTATGTGGAAATCCCAAAGTGGGGAAAAAATCACCCAATGCAGAGCTGTTCATTTAGTTGGGAAAAAATATCCAAAGGACACAAGCCATCCTTGATAACTTTCACAGCTTGTTGCTATTACCACACTCCTAAGCTCTTCATTCACACTTTGTTGTTGTTCTGGTGGTGCGTAAGACATCTTCTCACCCTTTAATTTATAAGAGAAAACAACAGTCTTTTTTTCTATTATAAACATTAGACAATCTTAAAAATTGGTCAAAGTAAACATTACAAAGGTGGAAGTCGATAAAAAATAGAGAAAGAGTTTTCTTCACATTAACAAAAAGTTAACAATTCTTCCACTTGAAGAAAAATTTGACAAATCTTCAAGTTAGAGATGCACTGGTTTCAAACTACATTCTTATGTCTAAGCTATTCCAAAGTTGTTTTGTGCAACAAAACATGCACATCCCATACAACCACTCGAGTAAATGCATCAGCAATATTTTTCTTAGTGTTAATTTTTTGCAAATAAAATAGAAAGACAAAAGAACAATCTCGAGGAGAGCATCTAGCAACATCGGGAATAGTTAATCTATGTCAACTAGGACATGAGTTGATTGGCCCATGAAAATAGAACCATGTTAATGGAAGAAGTCCATGTAATCAAATAAAAATTTACGATTGAAATTAGTGTGTAGAAAAAATGAGGCTAAGAAACATCAAAAACTCAAAGAGAATTTTAGAGATCATGTGGGCATGTACAAGAAAATCAATGAGAAATAAATCCATATAGCCAAAGCCAAAATTAGCTCTAGTTCTGCACAAAATCTTGACTGGTAGCCAATTCTAGATAGTTTAGTCCATGTCCACCAAGTAGAAGTGAGAAATAAAGACATGCAAATTGAAGACCTCACCAAATACATAGGGTTAGCAAATCTTTTCTACACTAACCTAGCCATGTTAATAGTAGGCAAGCCCAAGAATGAACTCAAATAACAAGTAGCAATAGTATATGCCTTGTATGAGAAAGAATTTCAATACAAAAAAGATACTCTATAAAAACTACATGTAGTAAATTTTGAACTTGAAATTGTGAAAGTTAGATACTAAGGCCAAAATTTTCAAGTAGCTAACTTGGCTTATATAATATCTTATTATCAAGAATTGAGAAAAATAGCCATGGCTTTTTAAGTAAGAATGATAGTAGTTTATAGCATGGTATGTGAAAGCCAATTAGATTTTCCCACAACTACCATGCCTATGGGATGTACTTGCTCCATCACACATTACTCAATAAACATGGATGTGCATGATCCTAGGACAAAAAAGGAGAAGCTTTATGGATTACTAAACACATCAATTCAAGAAGCTTAATGATAGGGGAAAGTAGCCAATGGAAGATCCACCATTGTTGAGAACATAGGCTACGTCGAACTAGCTCAATTTTTGTTCTACTTTGTCATATTTAAGTGTCAATTTTGCAAAAAGTACCACTATAACATTCTGAGTCATGTAAATAGTCCATCAATCGTGTATATTTTAATCTACCTCCGAATTTTGTAAAGGAATCTATCCTCATTTTGTTTTAATTTGAGGAAAAATTTCTAATTAGTCATGGGGAAATGATGAAGTCAAATTTTAACATCAAACAACATCATAGTAATAATGTCATATCAACAATATCATGACTCATGCTACATCATCGTTGATATGATGTCTCAAGATGTGTGCAGCCCTATAAATACAACACTTGAGTACATAATCCAACAACTTTTAATTCCAACACTTTGGAAAAGTCTTGCAGCTTCGTTTCAGAATTGTAGTAGAGAGTGAATGCCCACAATGTAATGTTAGATAGCTGACTAGAGTCTTTATTTAAGTACATTATACTTGGACATAATTTATGCACAACAATAAAGATCGAAATTGATTTCCATCATTGTAACATCACTTCGTTTTCTTTACGTTTACTTAGAATAATTTTTTTGTTTTGTTAGTTAACACTTTAATTTTCCAAGTATTTTACTTTACATTCCTCATTAGTAAAAGCAAAGTGGGTACAACTAGTTTCAAGTGTGAAGTATAGTTATCTAGTAACCCAATAATGGAATTGCTTAATTCACTCAATAGTAATCCCACTCATTAATCCCAGTGATAACTGCATGAGTTCAAGACTATTGATACCAACATCTCGCATGGTATTGCATAGGGCCATGAGCTTTAAGTTCCAATCTCATAATAATTAAATTCTATAAGTTATTACCCAATGAAAATTAATTGTAATAGCAACATAGATAAAGCAAGGTATGCTGAACAGGTAAGTAGGTACATGGAATATAGAATGGTGAATTTGGAATTTAATTTTGGAAGATGCATTGGTTTGCATTTTTAACATCTTTTCAAAAAGGATTCTAAGTAGTGTTGACAGTTACCTCTTAGTGAATTGAATACAGGTTAGTTAAAAACTTTAAATCCTTAACTATTAATCCTAAAAACATAAATAATAAAGTACCTTTTTAACTTCTCCTATCATCCATGCCATTTTGTTGCCATTTATTGAGGTTACAAACCTAGAATCTTTCAAAAATACAATAGTAACTACCATGAAAACAATAGAAGTAATGTTGGAGAACATGGCTTGATATGTTTTCATGGTAACATTTGGTCAAAGGAGCTTGTTCTAAGTGTCTACTACATGAGTTGTATGTTGGCCATTACCTATTGTTTCTATGGTGATTTGATTTGCTAGATTCATTGGTAGGAATACTAGGAATAAAATAGAAGTATCCAATAATCCTTTGCAACTCCAATTGAAAAGACAACATGGAAGATAGAGGGACAACAATTTCATAAACATTGGATGATTAATTCTTTTTCTTATGTTTCTACATTTTAAATTCTTTTGGTTAGTTTCCTTTTCTGGTTTCATGGCTCAAATTTTGCATATCACCTTTTTAAGGTTAACCTTTATAAATTTTAATAATGTCTTTCTAATCTCGTAATTATTGTCCATTTTATCATAATGATAATACAAGCCCTTAATAATAAAAATGATGCTTCTTCAAAAATCATTAAATAAATCAAGGTAAAATAAATGTTTAGTGTTCCTTGTCTGTTTAGCTTTCCCTTTCTTGGCAAATTCTAAGGGAAGAAAAATAGGAGAAGTTAAAGAACCAATAGAAGGGAGAAGAAAGAGGAGAAAATCCCAAAAAAACTTTTTAAAATTTGGTGGTGATGGATGTTACAATGAACGTTATGCATGGGTAGTAATTTCCATGGCCGTTACGCATGGGTGGTGGCTCCTCATGTTCTAGATCGATCCTTATAAATTTTCCAACAAGAAAAGAGGACAAAGGAAGGAGGTAGGAAAAAGCTAACTACGGTGGTGGGGTTTTCTCTAAGTGAAGTCACAGTGGAAAATATCAAGGTTCTCTCTTACTTTTGCCTATTTGGTGGCTCTCTCAGAGGTAATTCAGGGCAAAGCAGTGAATAGATTCAACAGTTGGAAGTTGCAGGCTTATTAGAAGAGGTGTGCTTCTTGCAAGCATTAGTAGGCACAACTGCATCAAAAGTCACTCCGTCTATCCTCATTTTGATCTAAGTCATCATTTCATTCTGTTATTTTATATTTCTACAACTAAACTATGGTCTTTGTGTTGTGGATTAAACAAAGAACCTATTTTACTTCAAAACTTAAATTAATCCTATCCAAGCTGTGAGTTATTTTCTACTTTAATTTCACATTTTATTAATATAGAAGTTTTATTATTGAAGATTTAAAAAGCAAATGGTTGTCTTTTCGTCAAAATTATCTTAAATTTCCTTTTATATTTCCTTGTTAAAATCATTTAACTTACTAGCATCTTTATACATCACATTTCCCTAGTAGCTAAGACTATGCTTGGATTCATGTACCCATACAAGAGGTTTCCTAGGTAATAGTCTCCCTAAATTGGTTTTTCAGATGTTGATGCGTCCAAAATTTACACATCCACACCCTTTTTGGCACTATAAGGAGGGTTGCTTTTAGCCTTTATTTTTCATTTCTATTATCTAAAATACCAATTTTTTTTCTTTTCTTGTTCATGTTTTGTTTCTATTTTTCTGTTTCCATTTCAAAAAATTTCATTTTCCTATTTCTATTCTTAGGCATCTACTTTACAGTTTTTGAATTTCCATTTTTTCTATTTCAGTTTCTTTGAACTTTAAATTTTCTATTTTAGTTTTTTGTCTTGATGACAGTCATTTATTTTTTAATTAATATTTTTAAAATTCAATTATTTCTATTTTTCAATCCTTAAGATTTTTTATTTTCTAGTTTGAATTACCCATTTCTAATATCAGTTCCAATTAATGGTTCCCTATTTTCAATTTTATCACTCTAGCTTAGTTCCATTTTCAGATCCCCAAACCTTCTTTTCCCATTTTTGTTGATTACTTTATTTTGGTGGTCCTTACCTTAGCTCTAACTTTGGTAAGGTGATGTTCTCATTCATTAAATCATTCTATTCAAATTTACTTTTCTGAAATTCTACATTTCACTATTTTTTTAAAAAAATTTTTATATATTGCAATTTAAGTTTTCCTTTTAAACATAAAAATAAAAAATATAGTATCTAAATATTTTTGTGTTATTTAATTTTATAGTTTTCTGGAATTTATATTTCAATGTCTTTCATTTTATGAGTGAGATCTCCCATAGTTCATCTCAAAAAAGAGCTCTTACTCCTACCCCTAATCAACCAGCTACCCATTGCTTTACTTTAAGAAAACAATGAGCTTCACAATTTCCAAGTTTTGTTCCTAAAATAATTTGAACTAAGATGGTAGTTAATCAACCCCCAGCTCTCTTGGTGAGCAAGCCCTTTAACTTCACAAACTATCATGATATTCTGAAACCACTTTAAAACATAAATTTGTTCTTTGATCTCACAACCCCTACTAGTGATGCTCACCAATAGATATAATATTTTGAAACCTTACTAGACATCCATAACATTATCCAAAACAACATAGCATGTAGGTTCATCATGACAACTTTTAAGAGCAAAGCCAACCAATGGTTTTTAATGCTCCCTAATGCCTCTATCAACTCATGGTAAGAGTTTAAAAATAAGTTCCTACTCTAGTTTGATAAGTTCACTAACCCTACCTTATCATCAAGAAATTTCACAAGCCTAAGAAAACTACCAAGGAAAAACATCCATGATTATAATCTAAGATTCCTCCATCAACCTACTTATGTTCCAAATGAGATGCATCCACAACCTAATGGTATCCTCAATTTCTACCTCTCTACTATTAACCCATTTTTCACCTATGCCATTAAATATGATCCCAACATAACAAAAATATAAGGAGCAATGGCTAAAGCTATTTAGTTAAAGAAAATTACCTTGATGAATAGCATTCAAACTCAATTTGGAATGATGAATGTTTTCAATCTTATATAGTCCACCCCGTAACCATCACAGGCTTTTCCAATGAATAATACTTTGTTCCTCAAATGAGTCAACCTACAATTAGCTATTTTCAAGGTCCCACATCCTCTTCATTTTTACCACCAAATATTGGTTAAAGTGATGATTAATCCAAAGCTCTGATCCAATCCATTATAAATCCAAATGGAATATCTAATCCTAATGCATCTACTTGTCAAACAAAAAACCAAATGACACAAATCTTAACCTCATTTCAAAAGCTTTCCAATGATATAGTTTAACTGAAGGAAAATAACAATAAAGTTATTATATAATCTAAAAAAACCAAGTACATCAATCAATTATGATTATTGTCATTTTCATAATACTAGGAGACATTTTGAGAAAACTTGTCCTCAATTTTTAGCATTATATGGTGACAATGTTCAAAATCAACAAAATGGAAAATACCCTATTATGATCCTTAACATACCTCATGGAATAGGAAATGAAGAAGTTTCCTCATTGGAACAAGTCATGGTAAGTGATCCCAACCCATATAACACTTGCTACCATAGACTTAGTGACATTATGAACACCAGACAACAACAAACTAGGAATAATCCTTATACTGCAAAATAACACAAACAATCAAACCAAACCATCCTAAGTAAACATCCCATAATGACCAAACTCATGGTGGAGTTGATGTATTACAAACTCATGAGTTTGTAATGACCAAACTCATTACAAAAATTGTGGGGTGACCAAGACTATATTAGCTACCATTACAAAACTAAAGTGTTGCATTACAAAATTTTATTCAAGTAGATGTATTACAAAGTGGCAAAGAGACTAGATAAACATTAAATTTTACAAAATTTCAAAAGTCTTTAAAAATCCATCAAAGATGAATCTTCTTGTTATTGCTAGTAGTGGTAGATTTTCTAATCTTAATTATTATCTTGATGCTTCTCTATTATGTAGAACATTTTTGAAGAATGGACTAATATTTCTTCTCATCATCCCATAGATCCAATAAACAAATGATGTTTGAGCTTTAATCCTTGAATGTGCTATTATTTTTTCATGGGCATATCCTCCTCTTGGCCTCTTTTCCTTACCTTGTAAAAGACCTTTCACCTTAGATATTTCTTTCAACATCATATGCAATCACCAAAGGATCAACATTAGTGTTTCTAATTTTTTCCTTAATGATTAACCCAACCTAGATCTTAGTTCACTCAAAATTTAAAAAATTTAGCATTTAGGCTTTAGGTGATTATGAAATAATGTTCCCAAGGCTATGAGGTACCTAAAATCATTAAGTTCTTCACATCATTTTGATTATTTTTTTTATTAATTACCATAATGTTTGAAAATGGGGTATCAAAAAATTTTCAAAAATTACATCATTATTCGCCACGATAAATGAGCTTAACTTTGGAAACTCACAAGTTTTCAAACAACTAGAATCATAGGCATGGTTTGGAAGATATTGCAAATTTATTGGAATATTGAAAAACATGTGGTTCTAAAAATGACCAAGAAATTTTGAATTTAGAGAAATTTTAATATAAAAGCATTAAAGATAATTGAAATTGATGATAAGTAGTCACAAAATCATGCATAAATTTAGAGAAGTTATCCATGATGTTCATAAAGATGTGAGGTTTTAGTTCAAAGCCTTAATCAATAAATGTCATGTAAGTGGGTCCTTACTAAAGTAGGTTCCTACCATAATACCCTTGCATAACCACTCCTATAGATGTTTGTGGCCATATTAGAAGTTAAATGTGAATCATGCCTTATCCCAAATAATACACAACTACATTAGTTGGAACCCTACACTATACTATGCAAAACTCTTAGGTACATAATTACATGTAGCAATGAGGTGAATAATGAGATGAGAAGGGATTGTAGAGATTAGGATGTGAGGTGCCTTGTCATGTCCACAATAGGTTCTTATGTCAAATGTGATTAAGATGATCATTATACCTATTTACCCAAGTTTTAGATCAAGTCCAAACCATTAATAGTGACCTTGCATTGATGTGCCTCTTCTTGCCTACCATCATGAGTTTACAACAAGTATAGAAAACAAGCATCACTCGAAAAAGAGAAGAAGAAATAAAGAAGTAGTTTTAGAGATTATTTAGAAATAATTTTTGTCCTTAGTTAGAGGGGTGCCTTTAGGCATTAGTAACATGTCTTTCCAAGCCTATAATTAATTCTTGTATCCAAAGAGTTCTTTAGAGAGGTGTGCTTTAAATTTTCTTTTTTCTTTTAAGAACCATACCTTTCATGTTGATAGTAGGAGTGATGATACATTTCACAATAAGTCATAGGTCTCAAGAAGCAAGTTAAGAAGAGAATCCAACCAATCCCCTTAAGGTCACATTCTTTTCAATTCCTAGTTGGCCTTTCCCTCTTTCTTCAAGGCACAATGATCATTAGTTAATTTTAGTTGCATGTAAGAAAAACCATATTACTTTCATCATGAAGGCCTCTTATTTATAGAACTAAAGGGATGGATGAGGTGGTCTCACTACTTCACACAATTTTTTTTCTAATTTTCTTAATAGCATAGAACAAAGATCCAATGCATATTGTTGACTTCTACACCATGATTGGTAACATCATTATTAACAAAAACATGNACCTTTCTGCAACGTTTGTAAGGCCTCCTTTTGCAACTCCTTCACTCTTTCCTTCACCTTCTTCGCCTCCTTCCCCTGCATCAACTCCACCATGCATCTCCGCAACTCGTCCGCATTCACGAACATCCCATATAGGTAAGCTTGGGAAGACAATGATCAACCAACCCATCCTTGTTCCACAAGGGCACATAAGCACTTAGTCCTTGGAATTCAATTGGATTGTGTGTGAAATGATTGTATTGGTATGGTTGAGTGTAGGCGTACCTCATTGTACATCACCAACTAAATATGTCTTTGAATAATCAAAACTTGATTATCATCAATGTTAAATGTGCTAATAAGTGNTCCTGGAACGCTATGGCTGCTGGTGTGTATCACTGGAAATCAGCAGACCACTGTAACGGTAAAGATGCCTTCGGTGTTTTGAATGATCAGTAATCAGGGATGATCAGGGAGCGTGGTGATTAGAATTTAGAAATTATGGTCAGTAATCAGTGTAAGCCAGGATGAGCCATTAAAAATTTAGAATGGTAATGGGAGGTTTCAAAATGTGAAAGAGCACATCTGGGTGGCTTAATGATCACGTCAGAGACAAGGTTTGGAGAGTTAATGGTTATACATTAAAAGAATTTGTGATTTCGAACGCATTTAGATAGATAGATGTGACTTTAGAAAAGGTGGGTACCGGTTGGCAGCAAGGAAAGTGAAAGAAAAATTTTAAAATATATTTTTTAAAAGATAAAAGTTACCATCCTGATTTTTATAATTTGCACATTTGAGCGTGGATAACTTGCGAATTTTCTCAAACTAGGAGTGCCACAGATATTTTGAGATTCTATCCATAATCTATTACTGTAAAAAAAGCAGGCTTCTGTCTCAATCATTTCACATACGAATGAGTGGCACAAGCATTAGATATTGCATATCACTCCAACTACTAGTAGGAATTGTATAACCATTAAAAGCCCCTTTTACTTTAAATCTGTGAGTAACTTGTGACTTAAAAGTTCCAGATTTCACCGTCACTTTAAAATGCTGATGTAAATCATTTGCCTGCCTTTTGACCTGCAATGCAAAATTTTATTTAAAATTCATTATTCATTACTCCAACCACCCGTAGAAATTGTATTGCCATTAAAAACACTTTTTTCTCAGTCAATAACTCTTAAAAGGTCACAGATTTCACCGTCACTGTAAAATGCTGATGTAAATCATGCGCATTGTATGGAGAATTTTTTTAAAAACTTTATATTAAAATTTCATTATTCTAGGCATTTTTCCTGCCAGTGAAATTCCATAAATGAAACGTTGTAAACGAATTTCACTAAAAATTCCCAGATTCTTTTAGCACCCTGTCGTTTTTATTTTCAAAAATCCAACAAATTATAAAGAAATCCAAATTAATGAGAAGACTCCAATTTTTTAAAAAGATGTTTTAAACCTCAAACTATTTTCTGGCCAACCTAGAAGTCCACTGGTGTCAGTTTATGTGGAGATTGTTATGAAATAAATTAAATCTCCAAATTGAAGCAGCAAAACAACAAGAAAAACATACACAAAAATCTATGTGGAAATCCCAAAGTGGAGAAAAAATCACCCAAACTAATGCAGAGCTGTTCATTTAGTTGGAAAAAATATCCAAAGGACACAAGCCATCCTTGATAACTTTCACAGCTTGTTGCTATAACCACACTCCTAAGCCCTTCATTCACACTTTGTTGTTGTTCTGGTGGTGCATAAGACATCTTCTCACCCTTTAATTTACAAGAGAAAACAAGCATCTTTTTTTCTATTATAAACTTTAGACAATCTTAAAAATTGGTTGAAGTAAAGATTACAAAGTTGGAAGTCGATAAAAAATAGAGAAAGAGTTCTTTTCACATTAATAGAAAGTTAACAATTCTTTCACTTGAAGAAAAATTTGATAAACCTTCAAGTTAGAGATGCACTCATTCGAAACTACATTCTTATGTCTAAGCTATTCCAAGTTTTTTTGTGAAACAAAACATGCACATCCCATACAACCATTCTAGTAAATGCATCAACAATATTTTTCTTAGTGTTAATTTTTTGCAAATAAAATAGGCCTTCTTCAATAGTTTCTCTAATAAAATGGTATTTAATATCAATATGTTTTGTTTTATCATTGAGTTTCTTGCTAGATGTAAGGCACTTTGGTTGTCACAAAAAATTTGATAACTTTCTTGCTTTACACCAAGAAACTATAAAAATCTTTGCAACCATAACATCTCCTTACATGCTTATGTCAATGCCACAGATTTACATTCTACAGTGGACAAAGGTACCAGAGATTGAGGTTTTGACATCTAGCTTACTACAACACTACCTAAAAAAAAACATAACCTGTAGTTGAACATTTGGTATCTAAATCAAATGCAAAATTTACATCCACTTAACCAAAAATATTCAAATCATTATTTCCAAAACATAAATAGGCATATTGAGTTCCTTTTAAGTATCTAAGAATCCATTTCACAGTAGGCCAATGGTTCCAACGACCATTATTCATATACCTTCATATGCTATATTTGGATGAGTGCATATCATGGTACACATTAAAGAGCTAACAATAGAACCATATGGAATATCTTTTACTTTGGCAATTTTTTTCTCTATACTGGGACAATCTTTCTTAGATGATTGAAAATAAGAAGCCAAAGGAGTACTTATAGGTTCTACTTCTGATATATTAAAACATTCCAACACCTTTTCAATATAGTTATTTTGACTAAGGCATAATTATTTTTTTTTTGCTTTCTATGTGAATATGAATTCGAAGAATTCTTTTTGCCTATCCCAAATCCTTCATAGCAAATTGTTTGCTCATCTATATTTTAAGTTGTTTATTTTTGATATATCATTCTTTACAGTTAGCATATCATCTACATATAACATCAAAATTATAAATGTATTTTTATCACTTGAGAAACAAACACAATGATCAAGATCACTCATGCAATAGTCCATTTTGTTTATAAAAGAATTAGATTTTCTATACCATGGCCTAGGAGCCTATTTTAAATCATATAACCCTTTTTTCAAGTGACACACATAATGAGGTCTTTTTTTATCAACAAGTCCTTCTCATTGATGCATATAGATTTCTTCATTAAAATCACCATGTAGAAAAGCTATTTTAACATCTAACTATACTAACTCCAAATCTGAATAAAAGAACAATTTGAAGAGAAGAATGCTTGACAACTAGAGAAAAAATTTCTGTAAAATCAATTCCTAATTTTTGATCATAACCCTTATTTCCCAATCTAGCTTTATAAAGATTCCCCTATTTACCTCATTCTTTAAAGAAAAAATCCATCAATTTTGAAGTGCTTTACATCCCTTGGGTAATTCCACCAATTCTCAAGTTTTATTCTTTTGGAGTGAATTCCATTCCCTTTTCATAGCTTCCTTCCATTTTATTGTATCATGACTTACAAGAGCTTATTTTACCATTTTAGGTTTACCATGATCTATATAAAGAATATAATCTTTAAATCTAGTACAAGAATGTATTATTCTAATTGAATGTCTTACCCCATGATCAGTGGTGAGGTACCCCTACACCCAACTATACAAGTCACAAAGCATTCACATGCAACTCAGTCAGATTTTGTGGACCTTATCGTTTCCAATGCACTAGCCCTTTAGGAAGTGAATTTATCCTTAAAGTTAATCGTTGTCCTCCCAATTACACTTGTGACGTTCGTTGATATGGTTAAGTGTAATTGAGGTATCCAATTTTTATCATTTTGTATTTTATATCTTGGGTGGTCGAAATGTAGACAAAAGGTAGTTTAATTAACTAATCTAAATAACTAATTAACTAATCATTTAACTACTCCTAACATAAGCATTCATTCCCACTTTCCATACATATCCTAAACCCATGTATCCACTACTGGATGACCAAACACTACGCTACTGGGTGTATCAAGCAATAACATTGCTGGGATTACCAAATGATTACGTGTTACACTTGAAGTAGTCATACTTATATATTTAATTTATCTAGCTTAATAATTTCATTAACTCAATTGTTGGAAAATAATAGAAAAATAATTGAGAATAATTAACAAATAACTGAAAACATTGAATGCATAAATAAAAGAGCTAATCTATCCAAAGTGTTACAAAATTTATGAGAAAGCTTGTCTTTATTGCCACACATACTATCATGCTCAAGTACAACAATGCTTGAATAACAATCTATATAGTCAATGACTTCTATTGTGCACACTTAAGAAAAAGAATTCCAACTTTCAAATGGAAAAAATGCAAGATCTTTGCTACTACTAAATTTTGGGCTTCCCATAAATGCGGTGGGTAGGCATGTATTTATAGGTGATGGATAGACACCATGTCGATGAGGCATTGTTGACATAGGTCAAAATGCATCGACTAGGCCTTATGGATGAGGCCCCATCTATGTGGTTGATTCTGTTGAGAAGGCCTCATCAATGTAGCCAACCAATGACAATTCATCATACCCCCCACAATTGAATGAAAACTTGTCCTTGAGTTCTTTTGCAAAATTGGAAAGGTATGGGATTATTGATTGACTTTTCTTTCAGAAAAACAAACTTGACTAACTTGACAAAAAATGGAGTGCTTGAGTGTATGGATCAACACATTACAAAAATAGTGGTGTTCAAGACACAAAAGTGAACACCATGATACAACTCTTCAAAATTTAGACAACATGTTTCTTGATGATGTAAAGCTTATTGGAGAAGATCAAATGGTGATAGCTGGTGGGGGTTTTTAAGGCTCCAAGCAACCTTCACTTGCTTCACAGATTGGTGGTGGTTGAACTATGATCATCCTGCTACTACTAAAACTTCATGTTGAAAGTAGAAAACATCCAACAGTGCTTTCATTTTCTCCTCCTTACTCTTGGGATCATGCACCATCCATTCAACAATGATTTAATTTGTGAATCACCCTTTGAGGACTTCAAGTTCAACATTAGCAATCTCAAGCTTTTTCTTAGTATCCCTATGGTGTTTAAAATTGACCTATGATAAATCATGATCTATCTAGTCGAGATATCAAACCCGCGATAGTGAATACGTGATATCGCACCCAAGAATGATATCGGATATGCGATATCGTGGGTCTTGCATGGGCCTATAAAGACACATGTAGGCACATGGGAAGGGAGTCTTTTTAGTCAGTTTTAGAGAGTTAGTTAGTGTAGGATATTTTTGTTAGTTTTCCTTTCAACACTTTCTCCCAGTGCATGCCCAAAGTGTGATGATTGTAATTGTATGGCATCCTTTATTCTAGTGTGATGTACTTGGACATGCACATGACCGACAATAACGATCAAGATTACTTCATCATTGCATCACTTAGTTTCAATTACTGAATTAATTATTGTTTTCATAGTTAATATCTCTTCACCCTAAACACCTTAAACATAGGAATGAGTACGAGTTAATCACAAGCATTTAAGTATGACTACTTGGTAACCCAGTAGTGTACCTAGGATTTGTTCTTGGTAATCCTAGTAGTAGTTGTGCACAAGGTCCAAGATGTGTATGAATGATTAAGGTACAGATGCTCATCACACATAGGCTAGCTTAGACTCTCTCTCTCTCTACCTCCTCTTAGTATAGCTTTCTCTCTCCCTTTACACTCCTAGCTTAGCTAAGATTACTTTCCATTATCTTGAGTAGCATTAGTTTAGGAACACATCATACACCTCACTTTGGACTAAACCATATGTGACATAGCAAATACTAGTCCAGGTGGAAAGATAGTGAATTGTGATCAGTGAGTAACTATCTAGATAACACAACTAGCCGATCTATGGAGTTCAAATGGATTGTGCGTGAAATGATCATATTTATATGGTTGAGTGTAGGGGTACCTCACCACTCATCATTGGCACTATTGCCAGGGATGGTGCTAGTTATTTAGATTAGTTACATCATACAAGATCATTGTGACAAAGTATTCACGATATATCTTTCAGAAAAAAATATAATAAATAATAACAATAATTGCAATTAAATCACACACAATGTCTCTCTCACAAGACTATGATAATACAAAAACTAGTAAGGCAATTCATTACAGAACCAACAAATTATACTACGATGAAGATGAAGTTTGGAGTACCCAATCTAATGTGGGGTTTCCTATAAACATAAACGAAGACAACATTGTCCCAACTCACGAATGCATAATATACCTAGTGACGATGAACACCTACTAGCCAATATAAGCCTAACAGAAATACAAGAGGCCATTCAAATATCCCATAGGCATTGCAAGGAAAGCCGTCTACCTAGGCTTGACTTAAACAACTTTTCTAAGTTTTCAGAAGGCTACAATTTAGTTCTTCAAGAACATTTACAAGCCTTCTATGATGCTTATGCTTGTAATAACATCGATAATGGATGGTAGAAACTTAAGCTCTTTCCTATGACACTCGTTGGCCATGCAAAAGTATGGTTTAGGTCTTTAAAACCAAAATCAATACAATGTTGGCCAACAATGATAGAGCTCTTCAATCAAAGAGATCAAACCTATGCAAGAGTGTCAGCCTTGAGGAAACAAATCCAAGAGTGAAAACAAGCAAAACATGAACCCTTGGACATGGCCTTAGAAAGATATTATGCATTGTTAAACAACTTACCAAGGCATGAGTTCTTTGAGGAGAGGCTAATGTACCACATCATAGATGGGCTCTGTAATGAAACAAGGGAGACCCTAGGGATGTATGCTCGAGGTTAAATATATGAGCTACAAACCCACCAACTCCAAGACCTTATCAAATGGGTAGCAAAAGAAGAAGGAGAAATGGCTAAGTGGGAGAATGTTGAAAAGTATCAACAGACCCAAAGCCTTAAATCAACAAGAGCCCATGATAATGTTGAGGAGAAATCAACTCACCATAAGGAGGTGGAACCATCTTTGCTAGTACTACAATCATTGGATGAGTTGAGGCAAAGATCAATAAGATGATGGAATGGATGCATAAAAACTTTGGAGAATATGCCAACATTATTGGAAATAGAGTTATGATAACTCAAGAAACAAGAAAAAACACCTTTAGATGGTTGAAAAGAAAGGTTTAAGAGAATAAGAACTTAACTACCAAGCATATGTATCAATGAAACATTTGCCTGTATGACCACCCTAAGGGCCAATGCCCAATACTATCACATTTACACGAGCATTGGAAAAGAATGTTACATCCAGATTTCTTACAAAGATGTTGTGTTCAATCATAGTGGCAACAATCCTAGTCGTGGAGCAAGCCACCCTCAAACTAGTTACACGCTTCATACCATCTGAACCTAAGTGCTTATCAAGTCAAACATCCTATTTCCCCAACTAGGTCAACATCCTCTATCTCACTACATTATTATCATTCTCTCCAATACTATCAACCCATATCCTCTCCAACACAACCACCACCTTAGATACCTTACATTTCTTCTCAATTTTGAAATTCTCATCCTTCACCTACTTCTACATCTCCACTAAGTGTTTTAGAGGGTATTGCACCACAGAACCAACCCATGAATGTTACTTGTGCTACTACTAAAAATAGCAGTGGGGAATCTCCTCAACAATGAAGGTGCCCCTTCTTTAGGCATGACTATAAGAAGGGACAGCATAATTCTAAGCCCACTGTACCTTCCAACCCAGCACAAGTCCAACACTGTGGTGTAGCACCCTCCTTGAACCCAATGCCTCATGTTTCTTTCTCTGGGCCACCAACCACTACTCCAAAAACCATGGGGCCCAATGAATATAACCACCAAGGGAGACAAATTGATCCTTGCATACCATCTTATGGTCAAGGCTACCATAGTGGTTCAACCACTCATCGATTGACTACATCTTACAAATTTTCCCACTATGCTTACTATAATCTAGTGTGTGAATCTGAATGGGGTAAGTATGATCGAGTTCCAATATTTCCAACATGCAAGGATCCCAATCTTCCATTTATTAATTCTAGCCATGTTCAATCATTTAGTTATGGGGGGTATCCCCCATTCTACCAATAGCAGAATTAATAAATGTTTTCCTCTCCTTGAATTTTACAATTTTTTATTTTCTAGTTTTTCATCTTTTAATTTATTATTTTATCTTTTTAATCTTTTAATCTTTTTATGAGTAATCTCATCTAGGAATAAAACACTCATGTGAATTGTTTCTTGAGATTTTGTTTTATGCTATCAAGTCTCAAGTGACTAATTATTTGGACAACGAGCCCACAACATCCATCCACTCATTCTATTAATAAGAGGTTCTATGCTGGGTACAATGATATTCCTAATCATTAAAACTTAAAGTAATTTTGTGTTATTATTCCCAGAGTGAAGAAGGATGGACCAAGAGGGAATGGTTAGGGTGTGGCATCAAGGGGACTTGTGGATTCTCTTTGTTAACATTAGTGGAAGTTACCATGTATCTTGGTTGTACTAAGATCCTTGTTAATCAAATAAAAAATGGAAGTAAGAGTAATCAAAAGGCATGCAATCAAGAAATTCCAATGTTATTCTAAGGAGTCCCACTGGAAAGACATGCACCCATGCCTGAAGGTAGGCAACTTATCTAGATTAAGTAATACTTGAAAAAAAAACACAACAACATGTGTGCCATAAAGAAAAACTCACTTCTCCCTTGTATGAAACACCAAGTGATCATACACCTTTCTTTCATGATGCTCTTATGGTTGTCCATCATTGGATGCAGCAATGCATTGTCACTGATTTGAGGAAGGGACTTGGGTTCTGATTTTGAAATGATGGGTTAATGACACATTAATCATGTCTTACACATAGGATTCATTGTGTCCTACATCCGTTACCTCATGTCTCAATCTCTACAATCCCTTCTAAAATTCACCTCAACTCATTATTTGTGTTTTTGTGTCTTGTGACTTGGGTAGCATGAAGTTTATCTCTCATCACGGTGACATCTACATGTGTGTGTTTTGTGAAATTGATGCAGATTGCATTTAACCCTTCTAATGCTTACAAATATTTTAAGATGTGATTATGCAAGGGAATTATTGGTTGGAAATTGCTTTGGGGATGACCCACTTGTGCAACCTTTGTAATTTACACGTATAACACATCTCCCACACATCATTCAATACCCTCTAAGTATTACCAATGTTCTTCTTTCCCTTATTATCCTTTTGGTTCAATCGTTCCTATGAGCTAACACATGTCCTTTTTCCCTACTCTTCATAATTTTCATTGTTAGATTTTACACTATTATACTCTTTGTGCCTTTAGGACTAGTTTGTATTACCTTGGACTCCTTTACATTGACCTACACATCCTCAGTTTATACCTTGGAGTTTCAAAGAAATTTTAATTTTTTTAAAAAAAATTAAATTTTTTAAATTTGTTAAATTTTTCAAGTGCCCTATTTTCGATAGGATGCGATATCAGGTCCTTGATATTGAGTCTGATGCGATATCGGATCCTTGCTAGCAAGTACGCAATATCACATCCTTAAAAAATATATATACATGGACACCCTATGCTTGTCAACATCATTTGTAACTATTCACATGGTGGAAGTTTTTAAATTTTCTTCTTCAACTTGCAATTGCACATCTCTTGCTTCGATCATCATAACTTGCTTGCTGGTGCTCTAATTTTCATTCTGTCTAAACCTACTTAAACCTAGAGTGTTTAGCTTAGTCGTGAGGGAGGGGTACATGCTAAATTGTGCATTAATTTTTTAAAATTTATCATCACCCGAAGGACACCATCAAGGGTGATTAGTTATGAAAATAATGAACATGTGCCAAAAATAATTACATCTCCTTATTCAGGAAACTAAACTTTGAAACCACCTAAGTAAAGTGGACCAAATATTAAAATATTTTAGGGGACATTTCCATAAAAATTCCTAACCTTAAAATCATAGAGAATCAAAATAAACTCATTAAGAAAAGAATTAAAGTATAACTTAACTTTGGTAAGCAACCTTACTAATGATTGGCCCTATGTGATTGCAGATGGCCCTAAAGCATGGACAATAGGAAGGTCCCTCTCAAGGTGTGTTTAAGCAACCTAGAAGAGGTAGAGGATAGATTCCTACTGAACAACATGTAGAGTAGGAGGAACCATCGTTAAGTATCCATTAAGATAAAGGCTCTACTACTGTACAATCAAGATAGATAGAAGGAGGAGTTACTACAACGCCTGAACAGGGACGACACCTCACGTTGCCCTCGGAATGTATCCAGACCATCCAAGAAATGTCCACATCAATTGTAGTGATTATGGAATTAGACCTTGAACCTTTCACAGAATTCACTCCTGAGGTCATTAGGGACCACCTCAAAGGGTCCTCATTATGGCCTAGCCTTTCCTAAAGTGGTGCTTGGTACTTAGGAGAAATGTACCAATTCTAGCACAATAAAGAAGAAGGTACCCCAGTGGAAATTTGTGGTGTGTCTATTGATTTTTCCATCAAAGCCATTTTGGAAGTGTTAAACCTTCTAAACATAGGGCCAAAGGTTGCTTGTCTATCTACTCACTCTGATGTTGATGCATGATAGGTTTGGTTAGATAGGGTGTATGGTAAAGAAGATAAGACCTATGGAAAGTTGATGTTGGAAGAGAGATTCTACTTTAAATTTGGAACTTATCACATCTTCCCAACAAAAGGACTAAATAGAATTTCAACATATGTAGAAAGAGGAAGTGCGATATTGATGAAAAAGTTTAATGGTAACTTGCCTCGTCTATATTTCATGGAGATCTTAAGGCCGTTTGAAGAACGCAAGATAGGGAAGTTTGTGTTACCCTTCCCTTGTCTCATTAGGAAGCTATGAAAGTGTGATGATATTCGAGGAAGCACCAATGATGTCCTTAGAAAAGTTCAAAATGCTTCGTACACTGAACTACTAAAGCCACTAGCTGCAAGGAAAATTGCTAGTGAGATGCTAGTGCAAGAATAAGAGCAAGAATAGATAGTGGGATCCACTGCAACTCAACTTGGAAGGTCGAGCCAATCTCAAAGCACAAGACCTAGTCAAAAATGAGAAGCAAGGCCTAGCATGAGCCAACGAGATCAACCACCACCACTGCTATAAGATTACCAACCATTGATGAGTCATCTCAAGGCCATCACTGAGATGGTTAGTTGGGGAAGTTATGATGATGCAAATCTCTTCTACATCATTGATGATATTGTACAAATCATTGTCTCTATAAATCATGCATGAGATGAGGTTTCCATTTAGACAGAAGGGGAGGAGAGTTATTGGTCACAACAAATTTCAAGGAACGTTGCATCCTTTCAGGTGCAACTAGAAACTGGTGAAGGGGCCATAGTGATGGTTATGTAGCACGAAGATGCAGCAGAAGCCATACAAGTGGTCATAGACCACATTAAGGAATCTTTTAATGTTCCTATTGTGTCACCAGTAGATCTCACAAGTGCACGAGATACTCAAACTCTAGTCAGTCCCTCAATGACTCCATAGATGTCAGCAACATTCTTTTGTTTCTCCAAAATTGTCAACCAAAGAGAACATCTGTGGAGAAACAAAAGAATGTTCTTGAAGAAAATTTTTAGTGGTTGCGAGAATAGTTGATTAGGGTTAAATAGGACATGAATTATTTGGCCAAGGAAAATCAAACCCTCTCAATGGAGGAGGTACATGCCATCTATCAGAAGATGGCCATCAAAATAAGCATGTGGCAGAACAAGGCCAAGCGGCACAAAAAATTAAAATAGCACTTTCGTGACTAGTGGGAATGAACAAACAAATCATTGAGAAAGATATCCATATGGCTAACACCCACATCAATTCTTTCAGTGCTCCACACACTAATTAGTGGGCCTTATCGGACACATATGCATTTGTCCACTAGGTGGAGCTTAAAAGCCAGGACTTGCAGATTCAAGATCTCACAAAGTACATGGAGTTGGAAAATCTACAAAATGCCAATCTAGCCATGTTAGCGGTAGGGTGCTCAAGGATAGAGCTCACGAATTAGGTAGCTACCACCTTTGCCAAGTATGAAGTAGAATTTTTAGAACACAAGAAAACATTGCATAAGCTAGAAGTCAGAAATTTTGAATTGGAGGTGGTTAAAGCAAGCTACCAAGGATAAAAATATGTTGTAATGGACTTGGCTCAATGGCTTATAGATTTCAAGAGTATAGAGACAAAGCTAGAGCCTGCAAGGAGGAACGATGGTTGTTTGTGGCCTGGTACCTCAAGGCAAACAAAATGTTTCTGCAATTACAGTGCCCATGGGAGGTGTCAACTCCATCAAACATTGGAGCATCAGCATGGATAGCACAGGACCCCTGAATTGAAGAGGAGAAACTTCAAGCACTACTTCAATGTCATTAACTCCCAAAACCTGTAGCACAAGACAAGGGAAAGCAACCCATGGGGAAGCCACGACCACTAGGAACTACATGAGTTCCACCCAATTTTGTAATTTTGGGAATTTTACATTTTTCATGTTGTGTCCAAATTTTGTTCTATTGAGTCCTCTATTGTGGCATGAATATATTTCCTATTAGTTAATAATCCAATACCTATCCACTATGTAATCAATGGGGCTTGTTCTCATTTTTAATTGAGGACAAGTTTTCATTTAGTCATGGGGGTATGATGAATCGTGATTCATCTGGTTGCGATATTAGACCCATGATATTGAATACGAGATATCGGGTACACGATATCACATCCAAGAACAATATTGGATATGTGATATCATGGTTCCTACATCGGCCACTAAATACACATGTAGGCACATGAGAAGGGAGCCTTTTTCATCAGTTTTAGAGAGTCAATTAGTGTTGGATTTTTTTGTCAATTTTCCTATCAACCCATTCTCCCAGTGCATGCCTGCAGTGTGATTACTGTAATTGCACAACATCATTTATTCAAGTGTGATGTACTTGGACACGTACATGACTAGCAATAAAGATTGATATTACTTTATCATTGTAGAATTTACTTAGTTTAAATTACTTGATTAATTATTTTTTTCATAGTTAATATCTCTTCACCCTAAACTCCTTAAATGTGGAATGAGTACTACTTAATCATTAGCATTTAAGTGTAACTACTTGGTAACCCAGTAGCGTACCTAGGATTTGTGCTTGGTAATCTTAGTAGTAGTCATGCAAGATGTCTATGAATGATTAAGGAATGGATGATCATTGCACTTAGGCTAGCTTAGACTCTCTCTCTCTCTCTCTCTCTCTCTCTCTCTCTCTCTCTCTACCTCCTCTTAGTTTAGCTTTCTCTCTTCCTTTACCCTCATAGCTTAGCTAAGATTACTTTCCATTATCTCTAGGAGTAGCATTAGTTTAGGAACACATCATACACCTCACTTTGGACTAAATCATACATGAGAAAGCAAATACTATTCCAGGTGGAAAGATAGCGAACTATGAACAATGAGTAACTATTTAGATACCACAACTAGCCCGTTTGTGAAGCTCGACTAGATCATGTGTGAAACACTCATATTCATATGGTTGAGTGTAGGGGTACCTCACCACTCATCAATCTCATATAACAAATACAAGCTAGCCACCTACTTCACCAATTCTAATCGTGGCCATTCAATTTTTAGCATTACTAGGTTTTCATAATAAAGATTGACCAACTCCATATATTCTATCATCTCTTCAATCTGTAACTCCTTCATGTGGATCTCCGCTTTGTTGTAGGCATCAATCCCATCAAGGATGGGCTGCCACATTTCTCTTCCTTGCTAGAGTTTCTGGAGGAATTCATTTACTTTAGCCTTTTCCATATGGATTTCTTTTTCATTGATTTCCTTTTGCAAGTTAACTTGGTCACTATAGTTATTTTTCACCCTCTCAAACTTGAGCTTCATTCTTCCAAGCAACAATTTCAATGGTAGAATTTTGTCATAAGCTACGTACCTCCTCCATTAACAGATTTTGATACTTTGCGGCCAATTTTCTTAGTTCAGTGTTGACTCTAGCAAGCTACTCCTACTATTGATGAATTAATTCCTACATTTGATCTCTTTGAGAATCCATATTTTATAGGCGATGATTTTACATAGTTAGTGCCTCATTTTCTTAGTACATCTAATTTAAGCCATTCTTAATTGAATACATTTTAGCTTCTACCAAGACTTGTTTGAAGATGGTCATTACTACTTCCTCTTCAACCTTTTGAAATCATTCTTGAAGCTATTTGATAGCTTCATCGCTTGTCATTGTTGGGCTAAGGATTATTTACGCTATAGTTTGGGCACGAAGTTCAGCAACCTCCATGGCCAAGCATTGATTTTTCTCATGGGCCATTTCTAGTTGCCCCTCCAAAATGATGCATTTTTCCCCTGTATTCAGTAGCTATGATTGAGTTGCATTGATGTTCTCTGGAAGATCAAATATATCTAGAGTTAGTTCTCTAATTCTCACTAGTCATTCTATCAGTTGTTCATGCTAGGTTGCATTCAATTTCTCATTGACCATGTTTGTGGATGTCTACACATCTTAGAGTGTAGATATGTTTGGTATAGACATCATAGGTGCGATATTGATGAAAAAGTTTAATGGTAACTTGCCTCGTCTATATTTCATGGAGATCTTAAGGCCGTTTGAAGAACGCAAGATAGGGAAGTTTGTATTACCCTTCCCTTGTCTCATTAGGAAGCTGTGCAAGTGTGATGATATTCGAGGATGCACCAATGATGTCCTTAGAAAAGTTCAAAACGCTTCGTACACTGAACTACTAAAGCCACTAGCTATAAGGAAAATTGCTAGTGAGATGCTAGTGCCAGAATAAGAGCAAGAATAGATAGTGGGGTCCACTGCAACTCAACTTGGAAGGTCGAGCGAATCTCGAAGCACAAGACCTAGTCAAAAATGGGAAGCAAGGCCTAGCATGAGCCAACGAGATCAACCACCACCACTGCTACAAGATTACCAACCATTGATGAGCCATCTCAAGGCCATCGTTGAGATGGTTAGTTGGGGAAGTTATGATGATGCAAATCTCTTCTACATCATTGATGATATTGTACAAATCATTGTCTCTATAGATCATGCATGAGATGAGGTGTCCATTTAGACAGAAAGAGAGGAGAGTTATTGGTCACAACAGATTTCAAGGAACGTTGCATCCTTTCAGGTGCAACTAGAAACTGGTGAAGGGGACATAGTGATGGTTATGTAGCACGAAGATGCAGCAGAAGCCATACAAGTGGTCATGGACCAAATTAAGGAATCTTTTAATGTTCCTATTGTGTCACCAGTAGATCTCACAAGTGCACGAGATATCTACATCTTAGAGTGTAGATATGTTTGGTATAGACATCATAAGTGTGATATTGATGAAAAAGTTTAATCGTAACTTGCCTCGGCCATATTTCATGGAGATCTTAAGGCCGTTTGAAGAAAGCAAGATAGGGAAGTTTGTGTTACCCTTCCCTTGTCTCATTAGGAAGCTGTGCAAGTGTGATGATATTCGAGGATGCACCAATGATGTCCTTAGAGTGTAGATATGTTTGGTGTAACTAGAAACTGGTGAAGGGGTCATAGTGATGGTTATGTAGCACGAAGATGCAGTAGAAGCCATACAAGTGGTCATAGACCACGTTATGGAATCTTTTAATATTCCTATTGTGTCACCAGTAGATCTCCCAAGTGCACGAGATCTCACAAGTGCATGAGATATCTACATCTTAGAGTGTAGATATGGTTGGTATAGACATCATAAGTGTGATATTGATGAAAAAGTTTAATGGTAACTTGCCTCGTCTATATTTCATGGAGATATCAAGGCCGTTTGAAGAATGCAAGATAGGGAAGTTTGTGTTACCCTTCCCTTGTCTCAATAGGAGAGTTATTGGTCACAACAGATTTCAAGGAACGTTGCATCCTTTCAGGTGCAACTAGAAACTCATGAAGGGGCCATAGTGATGGTTATGTAGCAAGACAATGCAAAAAAATCCATACAAGTGGTCATAGACCACATTAACGAATCTTTTAATGTTCCTATTGTGTCACCAGCAGATCTTGCAAGTGCACGAGACACTCAAATGATCTTGCATTCTCACAAACTTCCTCTTCAACCTTTTGAAATCATTCTTGAAGCTATTTGATAGCTTCATCGCTTGTCATTGTTGGGCTAAGGATTATTTATGCTATAGTTTGGGCACGAAGTTCAGCAACCTCCATGGCCAAGCATTGATTTTTCTCATGGGCCATTTCTAGTTGCCCCTCCAAAATGATGCATTTTTCCCTTGTATTCAGTAGCTATGATTGAGTTGCACTGATGTTCTCTGGAAGATCAAATATATCTAGAGTTAGATATCTAATTCTCACCAGTCATTCTATCAGTTGTTCATGCTAGGTTGCATTCACTTTCTCTTTGACCATGTTTGTGGATGTCTACACATCTTAGAGTGTAGATATGTTTGGTATAGACATCATAGGTGCATTTAGTGCTTTGACCACATGGTCAACTACCACTTTTGTTGTGGTTTCCTTCCCTTGGTGTTAGATCACTAAGATAGTTGCCTCTTCATCTTCCTCCAACCTCATCAAGAAAGTGGTAGAATTCCTAGAGATTTTTAGGAATAGATTATGTGTCGCTAGTGACACTGTCATCTTTCAAGTGTTGGGATTTGATCTTGAAGGTAGCTACATTCTTTGGGTAGAGAAAATGGAACCACCCCTCTCCATCTAACTAACTATTTGAGCCATCTCATTAAGGTGACTCATTACTAGCTAATACACAGATGTATCTACCCCACTCGTTGCTACCTACTACTCTTGTTCACTCAAAAGCCACTATTGGATTTTTTGTAGATGCTTAAGATCAACATAGTTCATTAGTGTTCTCTCCTAAGTGGGTTGTGGTGGTAGTAGCTCCTCCTCTTTGATGGCTGCTAGTGTTTTTTCCTTCATGATTTTTGCCCATGAGGCCAAGGGAGTATGCGTGAGAGTATCATTGGAATAGTGAACAATACCTATCCTCTTACAAAGTTTTCTTATAAGGCATGGAAGGGAAAAGTCCTCCTTCTATGTTTTCTCTCCTTAAAGAGTTTCTAAATCTCTAAATAAATTATTTGTGAAAGGTTAATATGAAATTTTCCACTTAGAGTGACACATGCATGAGTGGAGAAGGTAGTCACCTTACTTAGCCTTACCATTGGATTGAGGTGATAGGCTACAATCTTGAAATAAATATGCTTCGCTAGTATGAGTGCACTATACTCCTTAGGGTCCATCCCATAACATCACTAGGTCCACTTCCTTTTCACCCCAGGGTCACATTTTGTTAATATTTTTGCCAACTATGTTCCAATGTCAAGCAACCCCAATGCCTATGCAATGGCCTCTACCATGTAGGACACTTGAACATCCTTGATTTTTATAATAATCCCTAGCCTTTAGCTATTTTAGAAGAGATAGGTCTCTCCCATGTACCATTCCCTACTAGCCATGATAAATGGCCACATGGGAGAGGTTTGCAATTGTGTTCTAACATCCTCTAGAGCTTTCTCCAAAAATGGCCTGAAG
The DNA here is from genome assembly GCA_015680685.1 of Gnetum montanum. NCBI lineage: Eukaryota > Viridiplantae > Streptophyta > Gnetopsida > Gnetales > Gnetaceae > Gnetum > Gnetum montanum. The sequence goes on along the minus strand of MNCI01028635.1, from coordinate 95,480 downwards.
TTGATTTCTTGAAGAACTGATCTTTCGATCTCTCAAGACTTAATGATGTCTAGGCAGGCTTGAGTCAATGTGACCTCAAACCTAAGCACAAGTCTAGGTGCTTCTCCTTGTTGAGATTGTTTTGTAGGCACTTCTTCTTCTGGAATTTGTCAAACAGATTCCACTTCAGGCTCCTCACGAAGATATCCCATTGCATGGGTTACCTCTTTTTGTTCTTGGCCTTGTTCTTGCTAGCTCCTTCTAGCTCTAGGTCATTTCTCCCATGGTTGTGAGGGTTCTCCTTCCTATGGACACTTTTGTTTGGGTTTCATGTTCAATTACAATTGAGCCATGGATTAGCAATCATTATGTAACCTTAAAATAATTAGGATACCTTAACTCTTGAGGGTAGTTACACTTGGCTAAGTTGTAATTATGGTTGATTTAATTAAATTAATTGTTATTTCTATTTATGCCTTATCATTGATAAATCATCTCAGAGGTTGTTGGAAGGGTTAACTTGGAAAACATTCATGTTTATGTATGATTAAATTTACTAACCCTTAGAAGAGTTAGAAAACATTTTTGAAAAGTGCATAAAAAACCTTAAGGTTTGTGGCCCCCATGATAAAGATCTTACCTTTGATAAGCACAGGATTGAAAAATGGAGTGATTTGGAAAAACGGTTTGAAAGTTATGGTCTCTAAAAGGTTTTGGGCTTTGAAAAATTTCGAAAATTCCCTATGTTATGAGCAAATGACAAAAAATTCTAAAGTTTCTAGTAATATATATAGTATTTTGTATTGTATCGACAAGGCCTCAATGATGGGGCCTCATCGACGAGGCCTTGATGATGTAGCTGTTGACCACTATTAACTTCTATGGACTTTGGTCAAACTTTCGAAATGCGAGAAATTTTTTTTGATGAAATTGGGATCAAATGAAAGCTTAGAAGACCAATAATATTATGAAATCATGAGAAGAGTATGTTGAAGTTCATAAATTTAAAAAAATGGAAAAAATTGATTTAATGGATGAATGCAATGAAAGATTAATGAGTACTTAGTGGTTTACACAATGGAAAATACAAAATATAAGATTGTAATGATGTGAAAGGTAAGGAACCTTAACCAGTTAAGCCAAAAGCTATGCAAGTGGATCTTTCCCATAGCAGGGTCATGCCCTTTTTGCCTTGCATAACCTCAACTAAGGAGTCTATGGGCCTTGTAGTCGATTTAATGATCATGACAAGTTAAGGACCAACCCAAAAAAGTCCACTCAAGAATCCCAATATGTTAGACTAAGACATAGAGTATAACATAGAACTTGGTAGTGAGGTGAATTATGGTGGCATGAATGGATAATAGAGAGGGTGGAATGGAGTTCCAAATTAAGGCCATAAGTAGTCCCTTGTGGAATTGTGGTTAAAATGACTTGAGAAGTTCTATCCTTAGTCTAGACCAAAGCCATTCACTTTCAATGACTTTGCATCGCCACTCTAAGATTGATCCATCCACTCAAGACATTAGAGTGCCCCCACAAGACAACTGCTATTCCATAAAAAAGGGAGAAAAGTAAGAACAAAAAGAGAGAGGGCTTTAGTTAGAGGGGACCTTTAGGCATAGGTGTATGTCTTTTGAGTCCCATAACTAGTGCTTGTAGCCCTTTTATTTGTCCAAGGGGTGTGCTTTGAAATGCATTATTGTTATTTTTTAAATGGGAAACACACCATGCAAGGACTTTATTCATTTCAAAGTGGTGATCTTTGAATTCCCATTATTTTTTTTTCTATTTTGAATGATGAGAACCACACCATGGAATGATGTTATTTATCTTCCTATCATTTGTGGTATATAATAGTGAGAAGTCTATGAAAAAATACTCAAGCACTCAAGAAAGAAGAAGAGGAAAAAGAGTATTGAGTTCCCTTAAAGTCACACCCTTTACAAACCTTTGGATCCTTCCTAATTTTGGAACTACCAAGGTCATTGATTGATTAAAAATTTCTTTAATGAAAAAGGAACCTCAAATTCCTAGAGCAATGAAAACCATAGAGTTCTTTGGATGGGTGGATGACATGGACTCACTACCTATCCCATGAAAAATAAACCATGTCAAAGTCATCAAACATCAAAATTCAAAAATAGAAACTAGACATTGATAATCATACATTAAGCACAAACCATCATTAGTAAATAATAATAGTAGCACTGTGTCCTGTGATAATAAAGAAAGTTTATTATCAAAAATGAGAAAATATCACACTTAATCAAAAGAAATTCAAGAGACAAAATAAAGTAAAAAATATGTAAGAAAGTGTAAAATATTGAATAAAATTTAATGTACTAAAAATGGTATAAAATTAGAAAAATTTGAAAATCAAAAATTTGTAAAATCAAAAATGTGAAACATAAAAAGGATAGAAAAACTGAGAGACCATTGTAGTCGTTAGCATGAATGGCCATCTCCCCCATGACTGAGTTGGAAGGAGCAAATCCAAAAGATAGAACGTGGATGTCCATCAAGTGAAGAAATATTTACATTGGCCAATCGTTGTTCTAGTAAAGGTTTGACTTGTTGGATATTGACCAACTATTTTTTATTTGGACTATCATATTTGTAAATTATCAAGGCCCCAAAGGGAGGTTTGATCAATTAGATAAGGTCCCTATTACAATGTTTGAAATTTTGCTTTTTGAGGTACATGTTTGGGGTTCCAGTATAAGACCTGATCTCCTAGTTGAAACCTTACTTTCCTAATTCTAAGGTCATGGAATTGCTTGCTAAATGCTTTGTTTATCTCATTCAAAGATAGGGCCACTAAGCGATTTTTTTCTAGCATGTTTAGATTGATCAATCTTTCTTATTGTGGTAAAATTAGGTTAAGGTTTAGATCATAGGCCATTAAGAGTTTACGGGGCTCAGATTGAATTGGGAGTGTTGGAAATTTTTTGTACACTAACTCATAGGGAGAATGTCCAATAGGAAGTTTCCAAGTTGATCGATAAGCACAAAGAGCATCATTAAGTTTTGTACTCCAATCCTTCATATATTTGCTAATGGTTCATATTAATATTTTACTAATCTCTTAGTTGATTACCTCTGCCTTATCATTGGCTTAAGGGTGGTAAGGTGTTGTCAATTTATGTTCTACCCCTAAGCATTATATTAATTTTCTAAATGTGGCACCTGTAACATGAGTTCCATTATTAGAAATTAGTGAACATGGCATCCCAAACCTATTTACAATATGTTGTATAAATCTGGTAGCAGTGGATGATGTGCAATCTGTATTGGCTACCACTTCAACCCATTTTATGCAATAGTCAACAACTACTATAATATATTCTTTTTTGTTAGACATGGGTGTGATGGAACCCATGAAGTCAACACCCCATATGTTGAAAAGTTCTAGTGGTTGAATCCACTATTGAGGACATTCCATACCAGTAGTTATCCACCCATCACTTTGACAATGTTCATAAGACTTGACAAACTCGTGAGCATCCCTAAAGATTATGGGTCAATATTACCCTACCATTAGGAATTTTATGGTTGTGCATTTCCCTACATAGTGGTCTCTACAAGGTCCTTCATCAGCATCCTAAAGAATGCATAGTTGATCTTCATCAGGGACATACCAATAGATTAGGCCATCAACACACACCTTGTAAAGGTGTCTATTAATTTCTATGAAGTATTTGACCTAATGAATAAATTTTTTCTTCTTCCTAAAATTCAAATCTTGTGACATCTCTTGAGTGAGAAGATATGTGAGGATGTCATTATACCATACTACTTGTTAAGGTTTTTATTCATTTATTGCTATAGTAAAGAGAAGTTTGTCTAAAAACTGATTAGAGAGTGGGCTCTCCTCCTATTTGTTATCCCATATTAAGTAGGAAAGATGGTCAATGACCACATTATTGGTTCCTATTTGATCTACCATTGTAATATCGAATTCCTACTAAATCACAAGCCACCGTATAACATGAGGGATCACTGTTAACTTATTCATAAGGAAGCGAATTGCATTGTGGTCCATAAGTATAAATATTTTATAACCTAGCACATAATGTCTAAACTTTTTTACCACATACACCACTGCCATTAATTCTTTTTTCATGGTGGTGTAATTTAAATGTGCGTCCACAATGATTCTACTCACATAGTAGATATAATATGGACATTTTTTATCATCCATCTATGTAAGCATGGCTCCCAAAGCATAGTTAGATGTGTCTATCATGATATGGAATTGTTTGTACCAATCTAGTGCTCTTAGGATTGGTGTTTCTACAAGTTTGTATTTTAATTATTGGAATGTGTTTTCACATTCCTTGGTCCAAATGAATAATGCATCTTTCTTTGTAAGTTCTACCAATGGTTTAGCAATCCTAGAGAAATTCTCAATAAAGCATTAGTAGTAACTAGTGTGTCCAAAGAATGACTGAACATCTTTGTTGGATTCTAGTTGATATATTATTTATTAGATGATCCTTATCTTTTCTAGATCTACCTCAATCCCTTTCTACAACATTTGGTGCCCTAGCACAATTCCTTCTTGGACCATGAGATAGCTTTTTTGCCAATTGATCCATAGGTTTGTCTCAACACATCTTTTCAGTACTTGCTTAAGTTGGTCCAAGACTTGCTCAAAGGTAGCTCCATAGGTGGAGAAGTAGTCCATCAAAACTTCAATACCACTACTAATGTTTTGTTGAAGGATGCTAAGAACCAAGCATTAAAATGTTATATGGGAATTACATAGACCATATGGCACTTTATAGTATGCAAAAGTCACCGAGGGACTCATGAATGTTGTCTCGGCTTGGTCTTCTCGTATAATTTGGATTTGGTTATAGCCACTATAACCATCTTAGAAACTAGAATAACAATTCCTATATATGGTATCTAATACTTGATCCATGAATTTCAAAGAAAAGTGATCCTTAAATGTTGCAATATTTAACAACCTAAAGTCAATTCAAACCCACAATTTACCACCCTTCTTTGGTACACTTATAAGTGAGCTAACCCACTTACTATCTACGATTAGATAGATAAACCCTATCTTGGGGAGTTGCTTTATTTCCTCCTTAACAATTTCCTTCAATTTAGGATTTAGCCACCTTTGTGGCTACCTTCTAGGCTTCAGGCCCAAGTCAGTGTAGATGTGGTGTTGGCATATCCTTGGATTAATTCCTGTTAGCTCTAGATGTGACCAATCAAAGGCTATTAACCATTTATTTACCACTTTCAACAACTTTTATATTTTTTTAAGAGAAAATTTGGTATTAATGATGATTAGTTTACCATTCTTTAAAAATGTATATTCCATTTCGACTGATAAAGTTTTTAGTTCTAAGGGATCTTGCTTGAAGTGGTCAAGGATCTCCAACTCTCCCCAATAGTTATCATCATCTTTATTAAAGAGGTGGGAATGGACTTGTTCAATTTTGTCCATACCTTCTATATGTACAAGTTAAGCCCTCAATTGGCTTCATGCATATTATGCTACTATCTAAATCAACTATCAACAACTAGGTGCCCTCTTATTTTGTGGCTATTACATATAAACACCATTGAATATTAATTTCTTATGCACACTGATTGCATGCCTTCATATATGTGCTTCTAATTAACTAAATCTTTTGCATGCAATTGCACTTGTTATCACTTTATGTGATGCATGGAATACACTTTTTCTTAATTTTTCTTAACTCATTCTCATTAGATATTTCAAGAGATAAGTCTGTTATACCCATTTGCATATTGATCGTGCTTAACCAAGCCCTTCCCATGATGATAGAAAACTCAATTTTATAGTTGTCCACCTTAATTACTAGAAAATTAGTAAGATAGGATCACCCACAAACTATGCTTACAATGTCCTCTACTAATTAGAAATGGAGCATAATCAATTGATCTACTAATTCTAAATAGATGTTTCTCTTCTTAAGAGGTGGTAGGTTCTAGGCTTTGTACATATCATGGGAGATGAGGTTAACTACAAAACTAGAGTCAAGAAGAGCCTTGTATGATTCTTGTTTGGCAATCTATAGGAAGATGAGTGGACTTCCTAGATCATATATTTTTGTAGGAAGATTTCTAGCATTGATCTATTCAAAAGAAACATGAGTTAGCAACATAATGCAGATCCTAGGTGGAACTTGGTTTGAAGGTTGCTCAAAGGTATTTAATGCAGAGGATGAGGGTGCTAGAGATACAAGGTAATTAGCCAAAGTAGATTATGAGGGTTGGAGAGGACTATAGGGTGGGAAGCAATTTCATTTCCTTGATTGATTATCTAGACCATTTGGTTGAAAAACTAGTTGTGAAAGTATAGCCCTTGTAGCATTTCATTGCTATGGCTGTGGAGGAATTTCACCCTGCATGGATGGAGCAAGAGGTAATTGAGTTGAAGGTGGAGGTGTAGGTGTAGAGGGATGTGGAGGATGATAAGGATATGAATATGGGTTTTCCCCTTAAGTAGATGATGAGTGTGTTCAGTGGTACTCTGGAGGGTAATAGTGATGCTGAAATGATGCATGACTTGCCAAAGTTCTAGGAGAGATGGGTTGCTAAACATATTTCTCATGTGGATCTGGTTGTGTAAAAGGGTATTGCTGCCTTGGCATTCATATTTCCCATGATTGTTGTTGGTACCATTATTGGTACTATTCATAAGGTTGTGGAGGAGTTCCACTTGGGTAGTAAGCTTGTTGTTGCTAGTGGAATTATCTTGGATTGCCTTCAGGGTAAGGCAGTCATCTTGGAGCTCTCTTACATGCTAGGTAGGGTTTCAATGTATACAATCCAAACTCTTGTAAGTGTGACACCATAGGGAAACATCCCTAGGTATGTTCTTATTGATAGATGTCACATTCGGTTTCATCATTAAAGTTATATTTCATAACTTCCTCTACTATAGTAGCTTTTCCCTTACCTCTTTAGTAGGCATATTTAGCTTCTTTTCTCTATCTACAATTATGTTCAAAAATTTTCTCGTTGGATTCTTTAGAAATCTTCAAAGAAGTTTAAAAATTTTCATCCAAAGAGTCCCATAACTTATCAAGTTTGGTTGAAATGTCAGAAATAAATTTTTGGATAGGCAAGGTCTTTCTATTCACTACTTCATCAAGTAGTGAGTCCTTCTCATAACAAAATTAGACCTCTCATTTTCTAATGGATGGGTTCCTATTATACTCTTTAGAACTATCCCTTTTCTATAGCTCATCTTTTTCTTTTGCTACCTACTCAATTAGCCTTTGAATCTGATAAGCTTGAATTTTAGACAACCTCCCTTTAGCATACATCCTAAGGGTTCTTCTTGTTTCTACCCTGAGCCCATCTATGATGTGACAAAGTTGTTCTCTCTAGGATTAAGCATGGCTAGGACATCTATGTAGGACTAAATAGTATCTATCCATGGCAGCATCCAAGGGTTCATGTGCTCCTTGTTTCTAGCCTTGGATTTTTCTTCTCAGATTAGACACTCTAGAGTACATTTGATATTTGTCATTGCATAGTTCTAACATGGTACTCCATCTTTGAATAGATTCTAGTTCTAAGGACTAGAACCAAATTTTAGCTTCCTTAATGAGTGTCCTTGGGAAAAGCTCAAGTGTTTTCTACTTATTCTCGATGTTTTATAATGCACAAGTATCTTGAAAAGCTTATAGATGTGTCTATGGATCAAAATTATATCCCACCTCAAATCTTGGGATATTATTTATACTTATACACTTGATCCGACTATCCTTCATATTCTTAGTTGGAATTCTTACTACCTTGACAATGTTAAGCATACTTCAAGTCACCAATAAAGGCTCACCATCACTACTGCATTAGTGATGCCGATGATGATTTTAGCCACCCCTTCAATTTTGGTGGACTTTACGATCATTATTATTTCATTGATCACCTTTATAATAGTTTTTTCAATGGTGGCTTCTATGAGAACCCTCAAATAAAGAGAAATGTTAAGAATAATATGAAGAGGATGAAGAGGAAGGTAGATTGCCACCACCACCACTCTCACACTTTTTATGATCTCCATTATTAGATCCCTTGTTATTGCAATATTTGCCCAAGTTTCTACTTTGGCTATCACTCTTCCTTGAAACTGGTTTATGAATAGTTGATCATAGGATCAAGTTTACACCCTTACCGTTGTTAGTAAGAGGTGGAGAGTCTTCATGTTGAGAACCTTCCAAGGGAGTATCCTCATTGTCCTTTTGATCTACTAGGAACAAGGGATTAGTGTAATGTTTCCCCTTTGTGGCTTCATGGAGTCTCTCCTAACATTTGTCTTGCTTGCATTATGTTTCACTGGGATGATAGTTCTAAGTTCCATATCCATCCATAATGTACTCTTCATGAAGATTTGCTATGTCCAACTTCTTAAGGATTTTAACTAGCATTCTAGGCACAGATCTATCAGGGGGGGAAAATGACATTGTCCTCTATATCACACCATTGCATTTGTTTATCCTAATGTAGGATGAAGGAATATTTTGTCACAAACTTATTTGGATAATTGTATACCACCTTGTATTTCTTTTGGACGAATGATTTAGTATTGTCATGCTTATGAGAAGAAGAAGATAATTTGTAAAGAAAAATGAAATTCTTAGTGTGCTTTTATAATTTATGTATAGTGGCAATGATATGAACTTAGGCTCATACAACAATATTAGTGATATTCACTTAGAACTAAATAACATACATTCCATTAACAAGGTCCTTGACAATGATGCTAATGATGAGTGGTGAGGTACCCCTACGCCTAACCATACGAATCATAAAGTGTTCATACATGACTCAGTCAAATTTTGTGGACCTTATCATTTTCAATGCACTAGCCATTTAGGAAGTGAATCTAACCTTAAAGTCAATTGTTGTTCTCCCAATTACACTTGTGATGTTCATTGGTATGGCTAAGTGTATCCAATTTTTATCATTTTGTATTTTACATTTGGGTGCTTGAAATGTAGATAAAAAGAAGTTTAATTAACTAACCTAAATAACTAATTAACTAATTATTTAACTAATCCTAACATAAGTATCCATTTCCACTTTCTGTACACATCTTGAACCCACATATCCACTACTGGGTGACCAAATGCTATGGTACTAGATGTACTAAGTGATAACATTGCTAGGATTACCAAATGAATACATGTTATGCTTGAAGCAGTTGTACTTATGTATTTAATCTATCTAGCTTAATAATCTCATTAACTCAATTACTCCAAAATAATTGCAAAATAATTAACAAATAACTAACAACATTGAATGCATAAATAAAAGAGCTAGTCTATCCAAAGTGCTGCAAGGTTTATTAGAAAGCTCATCTTTATTACCACACATACTATTGTGCTCAGGTACAACAATGCTTGAACAAGGATTTGTACACTCAATGACTCCTGCTACAGGCACTTAGGGAAAAACATTCTAACTTCTAAATGGAAAAAAATACAAGAGCTTTGCTACTACTAAAATCTGGACTCCCCATAAATGCGGTGGATAGGCATGTATTTATAAGTGATGGATAGACACCGCATTGATGAGGCATTGTTGAGATAGGTCAAAATGCATTGATAGGGCCTCATGAACGAGGCCTCATTGACATAGTCAACTACATCAATGAGGCCTCATCAACATAGCCAACCAACAATGACTCATCATCCCATGTGATGTATCTTTTGTAAGATTTTTCTCTTTATCAATATCTTTCTCCTCATTTTCATCTAGAAATTCTAGAGTGTTGTCATTTGTTTGTTGATCGTTTATTATATCTTCTTTAGTTTACAAANTAGAGTGTTGTCATTTGTTTGTTGATCGTTTATTATATCTTCTTTAGTTTACAAAAAAAATCTAAGAACTTGCTATGTAATAGAATCAAAAATATTTTTTCTTTTTAAAATGATAAAATATTACATTTTCCTGAAAATTTACATCTTGTGACCCTACAAATTGCTTTTCCTCAAGACCCCATAATTTGAAATGCAGTTCATTACTACCATAATCCACAAAAATACAACTGTTTGATTTATCATCAAATTTAGATCTATTTTTCTTTTATATATGCATATAAGCAACACATCCAAAAACTTTTAAATGATTATAAGAAACATGTCTTCCAAATCCCAAAGACTTTGGTACTACATTATTTAAAGAGGAATGTGGTGATCTATTAATTAAATAAGTAGAATTCATAATAACCTTAGCCCATAAAATTTTAGATAAACTTGCATCAACAATCATAGATCTTGCATTCTCAACCAACATTTTATTGCATCTTTCTTCTACATTTTCTTGTGGAGTTCCAGGAGGAGGATAAATATGCTAAATTCTTTTTTCTTTGCAGAATTCATTAAATGCATTTGAAGTATATTAACCACCATTATTAGTAAGTAAACATTTCAACTTTAAACTTTTTTATGTCTCTATTTTAGCAACAAAGGACATAAAAATATTTAAAATAGCATTCTTGGGATTTATTTGAAATACCCATACTTTTCATGTATGATCATAAATGAAAGTAACAAAATATAGTGAACCAGTTGATGATGCTAGATTTACTAAACGGAAAACATCATAATAAATAGGTTCCAATTTATTAGCTCATCTACATTGTATATTTCTATGAAAATTCATGATTTTTTATTTACCAATAGCGCAATCTTTGCAAAATTCAATGCAACTTACTACAAATTGAGGAATGTAGGAGGGTTTAAGTACCTTCTAATATGGACTGCAAGAGTATGCTAATCGCACTACCTTGAAATTTATCTTGAATTTTCAACTAGATGACACTCTGCCTTTTGGAAGCCACGATCTCTAGGCAAGTATTTGGAACAAAAAGGTCTTAAAGCCTTCTAGTTGATCTTCAGTCTTTCATATGACTATCTTATATTTGGTAGCATCAAACTATAAGCAATTATTTTCTTCTAGAAGGTCTAGCTACCTTTTGATTGGGACTGCAGGAGGATGCTAGTTGCAGTCCCTATTAGTATATCTAGAATTTTCATCTAGATGGCCCTCTACGTTCTGGAAGCCAAGATCTTAAGGCAATTAAACCCTTTCAGAAGGTTGATTACCTTTCGGTATGGACTACAGGAGGGTGCCAATCACATTCCCTCATAGGTTAGCTTCAATTTGCAATTAGATGATCCTCTACCTTCCAAAAGCCATGATCTCTAAGAAATTATTCACAATCAGAAGATCTTAAAGGCTTCCAATTGATCTTGAGTCTCCTAGATGATCATATTTCTTCCAATATCATCAAATTACAAGTAATTTTTCCCTTCTGGAAGGTCCTACTACCTTTTGGTTGGGGCTGTGAGAGGATGCTAGTCATACTCCCTTACAGTTTAGCAAGAATTTGCATCTAGATGGTCCTTTGCCTTCTGGTAGCAATGTTATTGTAGCAATTAAAGCCTTCTAGAAGCTCTAAGTGCCTTCTAGTAGGGACTGTGGGAGGGTTCTAGTCACACTGACTCATAATTTAGCTAAAATTTGCAACCATGTAATCCTCTACCTTCTAGAAGCCACAATCTTCAAGAAAATATTCACAACTAAAAGGTCTTAATGCCTTATGGTTGATATCCAGCCATTTGGATGACCCTATGCCTTCATGTAGTATCAAATTACAAGCAATTTTTTGATTTCAACAAAACTAGTTATCTTCTAGTTGAGACTATAGAAGGGTGCTAGTCGCATGCTCTTGTAGTTTTTCTAGAATTTACATCCAAATGGTCCTTTGCATTCCAATAGCCAAGATCTTGTAGCAATTGAACCCTTTCAACTACAAGAGGATTTTAGTTAAACTGCCCCACAATGCACCTTGAATTTGCAACTAGATGACCCTCTGCCTTTTGAAAGCCACAATCTCCAAGTAATTATTTGCAACTAGAAGATCTTATTACCTTTTAGATGATCTCTAGCCTTCTAGATGATCCTATACCTTCTAGTAGCATCAAATTATAAACAATTATTCCCTTCTAGAAGTACCAATTGCCTTCTAGTTGAGACTAGAAAAGGGTGCTAGTTGCACTTGATTACAATTCAGCTAGAATTTGTATTTAGATGGCCCTCTACCTTCCCATAGCCAAGATCTTGTAGCAATTGAACCCTTCTAGAAGATCTGAGTGGCTTCTAGTAGGGACTGTGGGTGGGTGCTAGTTTCATCGCCTCGTAGTTTAGCTTATATTTACAACCATATGATCCTCTACTCTCTAGAAGTCATAATCTCCAAGCAATTATTTACAACCAGAAGGTCTTAAAGGCTTCTTGTTGATCTTGAGTCTTTCATATGACCATCTTTCTTCTAGTAGCATTAAATTACAAGTAATTATTCACTTTCAGAAGGTCTGGCTACCTTTTGATTAGGATAGTAGGAGGGTGCTAGTCATAGTCCCTAGAAGTTTAGCTAGAATTTGCATCCAGATATCCTTTACCTTCCAAAATCTAGGATCTTGGAGTAATTGAACCCTTCTAAAAAGTCTAAGTACCTTCTAGTATGGATTGCAAGAGGACGCTCATTGCACCCCCTTATAGCTTAGATTGAATTTGCAACTAGATGAACCTCTACCTTCTGAAATCCATGATCTCCAAGAAATTAATCATAACCAAAAGTTCATAAATATTTTTGGTTGACCTTAAGCCTTCCAAATGATCATCTTCCTTCTGATAGCATCAAATTAAAAGTAATTGTTCCTTCTAGAAGGTCTAGCTATCTAGTTCGTTACACAGTTCTAACCATGGGCTAAGGTCCATGTTATCTACATAATAGCTCATGAGGATCTCAATGGGTTCCATGCATAGTGTTAAGCTATCCTTTATTTCAATTATTAGCCACTGGGTTCCCTCCTATTTTGTGACTATTACATACAGGTGCCTTGGAATTTTCATGATGTCTACATACTACCTACATGCTTTGAGTGTTGTGCTTTTTATGGTCCACAATTTTTGCATGTAGTGAACCTATGTCATTGTACATGATGCATCAAATGTGCTTCTTCTTGATATTATCAAATTTATTCTCTATGGAAATCTCCAATGAGATGTCTCTTATCCTTTACCATGCATCAATGGTACTCAACCATGCATTTTTAATAATGATAGGGAAGTCCCCTTTGTAGTTATCCACGCAGAGCACTAGGAAGTGAGTAGGATAGGACCATCTATAGATGGTGGTTATAATGTCGTCCACTAATCCCAAGGGAACAATGATGGATTGTTCTATCAATTCCAACCTTATATTACTCTTTTCAATGTGGGTAGGTTCTAGGATTTGTACATCTCTTGGGAAATCAAATTGAGTCTAGAACCTGAGTCCAAGAAGGCTTTACAAGGTTCTTTTTCGGTGATTTGAAAATAGATAAGGGGATTTCTAGGATTAGACCTCTTCTTAGGAAGGTGGCTAGCATTAATCCAATTAGTGACCACATGGATCAACATTACACTATGCACTTTGGAAGCATTTTGGTTTGAAGGGTTCTTGAGAGAAATTTCGAAGGAGGTAGGAGAAACATGGATAATAACCTAGTTTATGACGCTCTTCTACCAATTCATGCAAAACTCATGACTGGACGAGTGGATCTTCTCCATGCTGGAGAGAAGGCAGTAGCTTGATTGGGAAATGAGGAAATCCATCATGATGTGGGCAGCCAAGGGTCTAGTGTATTTGCATGATGATTCCTGCAGCTGCATGTTGCACCTAGATATCAAGCCCTAGAATATATTACTATAACATGCATTTATGAATTGAAGTGGCCTCCATATTTCGGCTAATAGATATATGGGTTGGCATAACATGTTTTTGTGTTGGCATTATCCGTAACGTGTTGTCATAACATGGTTTTACATTGGTGTTGGGGTGGCATCCACATCTGGATGGGGTTTTGGTGTCTTAATTTTAAATTTTCTCTCATGGTAACTAATTCCATGGCCTATAAATTCATTCTTGATGGGAGAACAAAGGAAGCACAAATCACAATAGGATTGTAGTTGAGGTCCCTTTCACAGACACTTGGAGGTTGCATATACCATTGTTGTAGAGTGTTGGTGTACAAGAAGAATCTAAACAAGATTATTCAATGGCATCAATGGCTAGAGGTTAGTTCCATTTTCTTCCACATTCTATACTCTAATTACTTGTGCAATCTAGATTTTTTGCACAATTATTTTCTTATATTTGGTATCATAGCATTAGATATCTATCTTGATGTGTTTTGATGATGGTGCAAGTGTTTGTATCGACTTTGGACTAGAATCCGGTTGTTGAGTTTAAACTGGATTAAATTAAATGAATTTTTCATCGACTTCACTAGCACTTGGGATATTTAAGTATGTATTTATGTTATGTTTCCCATGAGTGTTTAATATTGAATGGCCTATGTTGCTGTGCCCATTGCCGGTGTTGCTATGCCTATTGCCTGTATTGCTATGCCCATTAAATGTGTTATTGTGCCTATTGCCTGGGTTACTATGTTATTAGAACTATCAAGATTACTATGTTTACTCTACAAGATACAACAAGTTTGTTTTCCCCTATAATTTTAAGAATTTGGTCATGACCATCATATTCCAATAAGTCAATGGAGGATATTTTACTACCATTTTAGTTACTTAAAAGCATGTGGATTATGTTTTATGATTTAACCGTAAAAATATACATAATGATAATAGAAAATCATTATGTAAATATGTAACATGTATTAATCTATGACCATTAGTGCTTTTGCTATTATTAAAAAAAACATAGGGTATTAACTTGGTGTTTCCTTTTTTCCGTTGTCACAGTCCAAAGGTATCACGACTATGAAGTATTAGAAGTCAAAGGATAACTTTTCTAAAGTCCTAAGATAGTTGGTTATATGCATCAATATTTTTGATTAAATTATGTTTATACCATGTTAAATTTGGTAATTTATCAATTTTAGGCATATGTTTATATATATATGCATCATTTTCTACATATGAATTAGATCTAGTGATCTATATAATTTTGTATAATTAGAGAGTAGCCACAACATCTTTAATTATGCAAAATTATGTACTAGGAGCCTTTTGATCACATATGGTAGACAACATTAAAATTGTTATTAATCATATGTAATATGATAAATTATATCCCACAGGAATTTTTATTGTATTTAATATGATTAATTATGATGAAATGTTAAATTATTTTTCTTAATTTTCCCACGGGGATGAAGAAAAGAAATATAATTTAATAGTTTCATAGTAAGGATATATGAATATGTTTGAATTAAAATTTAGCCCACATGCAATTTTATATCATTTGATTCATATTTTTTATGTTTTACATTGGTAAACATGTCTTGTTGTATTTTAACCTCAAATTTAGTAACATAAGCATGTTTGATTATGCAATTCTACAACCTCTAAGCTACTCTAATTTTAAATGTGACATTCTTGAATTAAAGGGTGATAATTATAAGGTGTGGAAGGAGAGGATTCTTCTTCATTTAGGCTAGATGGACATTGATTATGCCATCTATAAGGATAAACCACCTGCGATTACAAAAATCAATCATATGGATGATATTGTTAATTATGAAATTTGGGAGAGATCTAATTGCCTCTATGTCATGTTCATAAAAACCATGATCTTGACTAGTATGTGTGGATGACAATGTGCGCACTCTGTTAAAGGCCATTGATGAACAATTTGAGTCATCAAACAAGGCGTTAGCCAGCACCTTGATAATGAAGTTCTCATCCATGAATCTCATTGAAACTCATGATATGTATAAGAACATAATGCAAATGAGGAATATAGTGGCTCAACTCCTTAAGGTTGAGATGTCAAAATATTTCCTTGTGCACTAAATCTTAAACATGCTTCCACCGTAGTACAAACCCTTTAATATTTCTTATAACACACATATGTACAAATGATCAATCAATGAACCAATGACCATGTGTGTACAAAAAGATGGAAGACTTGATATGGAAGTTAAAGAGAGCGTTCATCTAGCTACACAAGGAAAGAATAAAGAACAAGACAAAGGTAAGAGGAAGGTAAACTTGCCTGTACAAGTTGATATTAAGAAAAAATCCAAATGTTCTTTCTATAGAAAGAAAGAACACATAAAGAAGGATTGTTCTAAATATTAGAAATGGCTTGAAAAGAAAGGTACTCGATAGTCACTTGTTTTTCTTGAATCTAATATGGTTGATGTTGGCCATGACACATGGTTTGTCGATTCAAGTTCTACAATCCATGTTACCAATTCCTTGCAAGGGGTGAGAAACCTAAGGAAGCTAGTAGGAAGTGAGTCATGCATCTATTTAGGTAACAAGCTGCACTCACATGTGGAGGTAGTCGCAACATGCAAATTATTTTTAAGTAGTAGTTTTGTTTTAGAGTTGGAAAAGACATTTTATATTCCTAATTTTTAAGGAATTTAATTTTTATTTCAAGGCTTGTATCATTGGGATTTTTCTTTAATTTTTTAGATGCTATATTAAGTTTATATTATAGATCTAAAATTATTTGAAATGATACACTGATAGATGGTCTTTTCAAAGTTTATTTACAAAATGAAGCTTCTTATACTTTTATGAATGTTCATGCTGGCATTAAGAGATGTGTTATAAATGATGAATCCTCTATGTTGTGGCATCATATATTAGGACATATCTCTATTGAGAGAATAAAGAGATTAGTAAATGATGGAGTACTTCGTACTCTAGATTTTATTGACTTTGATACTTGTGTGGACTGCATAATGGGAAAGTAGACCAATATGTCAAAGAAAGGTGCCAAGAGGTGTTTAGACATATTTGAGATCATATATACAGATATTTGTAGTCCAAATATGGATGCATATGATCAAAAGTATTTCATTACCTTTATTGATGATTATTCATGATATATGTATCTCTACCTGCTTCATGAAAAGAGTGAAGCTTTAGATGCCTTTAAGGTGTTTAAGGCTAAAGTAGAAAAAATGTGGTAAGTAAATAAAGATAGAAGTGGTAAATACTATGATAGATATACTGATGATGGACAAACACCTCGTCCATTTGCTAAGTTTCTTCAAGAGCATGGAATTGTTGCCCAGTACAGTATGCTTGGTTCTCCAAATCAAAATGGTGTGGCAGAAAGAAGAAAATGAACATTATTAGACATGGTGGAGAGTATGCTTAGTAGCTCTAAGCTTCCTAAGTCCTTGTGGAGTGAAGCTCTCAAGATAGTGGTTTATATATTAAACCGAGTTCCAACCAAGGCTATCTCAAAGACACCATTTGAATTATGGAAATGTGAAAACTAAGTTTGTGATATATATGCATTTGGGGATGCCCATATACATTAAGATTCTATAATCTACAAGAAAAGAAGCTAGACCTAAGGATCATAAGTGGGTATTTTGTTAGATATGATAAACGGTCTAAGGGATACAGAGTTTATTGCCCATCACATACTACTAGGTTTGTGGAATCAAGGAATTTCTTAAGAATGACTTGATTAGTGGAAGTAGTAGATCTTGGAACATTGTTCCTAATATAGATTATACAAATTCTCAATCCACTATTTCAAATGATAAAATGATTGTTGTGCACTATATTCCTAAAGCACAAATGTGTAATGAACAACAACTAGTCATTGAAGTTCCACAAACTGCTAATTAAGAAGTAGTAGATCTAATTGACCAATAGATACCAAAACCTATTGAATAACTTATTTAATATCATGATCCTCAAGAGAATGATGAACTAGAATTAAGAAGATCTACTAAAGTAAGATGATTAGCAATTCCTAGTGACTACAGTGTGTATCTACAAGAGTCTAACTACAACATAGTAGCCGGGAATGATCCTGAAATGTTTTCACAAGCCATGAGTTGTAAGGAATTTAACTTGTGATATGATGCCATGAAAGATGAGATGAAATTTATGTCATATAATGGTGTTTTGGATCTTGTCACGTTTCCTAATGGTGTAAAAGACATTGGATGCAAAAGGGTCTTCAAGACTAAGAAAAACTCATTAGGTAACACTGAAAGATATAAGGCCAAACTTGTTGCTAAGGGGTTCACTCAAAAAGAGGAAATAGATTACATGGAGACCTTTTCTCTTGTATCTAAGGACTCCATTTTTGTTATCATGGCATTGGTTGCCCATTTTGATCTTGAATTAGATCAAATGGATGTGAAAATGGCTTCCCTTAATGGTGATCTAGAGGAAGAGGTTTATATAAAACAACCTAAAGGATTTTTCTCTAGTGATGGTGAGCAATTAGTATGCAAGATCAAGAAATCCATATATGGATTGAAATAGGCCATCTATTAATGGTACTTAAAATTCCATGATATCATCACTTCATTTGGTTTTGAAGAAAACATCATGGATCAATGTATATACTAGAAGGTTAGTAAGATCAAATCTATTTCCTTGTTCTATATGTGGATGATATCCTTCTTGCAACTAATGATAGTGGATTTCTATATGAGATGCAACATTTTATCTCTAAGAATTTTTAAATGAAGGATCTAGGTGAGGCATCTTATGTCATTGTCATTCAGATCCATAGGAATAGATCTAGATGTATTCTGGGACTATCAAAGGAAACATATATCAATAAAGTTTTAAAGAGGTTTCAAATGAAAGATTATTCACCAAGTATAGCATCCATTGTGAAGGGTGATAGGTTCAATTTGAACCAGTGTCCTAGAAATGATTTAGAGAAGAGTTAGATGAGCAACATTCCATATGATTTAGCTATTAGAAGCCTTGTGTATGCTCAAGTTTGCACAAGACCTAACATTACATTTTCTATGGGAATGTTGGAAAAATGTCAAAGTAACCAAAGTATTGACCACTAGAGGACTACAAAGAAAGTGATGAGGTAACTTCAAGGTACAAAAAGCCACATGCTTATGTATAAATGAACTAACTCCTTGGAGGTGACTGGCTACTCTAATTTAAACTTTGTTGATTGTGTTAATTCATGAAAATAAAAATTTGGTTATTTTTTTATGCTAGCTGGAGGGGCTATATCCTAGAGGAGTGGAATGCAAACTTTGATTGCTACTTCTACGATGGAGGTAAAGTTTGTTTCTTGTTTTGAGGCTACTTCACATGGTGTAGAGTTAAAGAGTTTCATAACTAGGCTTAGAATTTTGGATTCAGCTAGGCTTATGTTGATGTGTTTTGGATTCAGCTAGGCTTAGAATTTTGGCCTAGAATTTTGGATTTCGAGTTAAAATATTTATGGCTAAGAATAATAAGAGTGGTAGTCAAAGTAAACACATCAACATAAAGTACTTAGCCATAAAGGAATGCATTAAGGAAAACAAAGTGGTCATTGCAAATATAAGCACTAAATTAATGATAGTTGATCCTTTGACATAAGAAATGCCACCAAAGTCATTTAAGGATCATGTAGTTCAGATGGGACTTGGTTCCATAATGTAATTTTTTGTACATACAACTTATAGTCTTAATGAAGCTCTTATTCAGTTGTGTTATTTTCTCATATGGTTTGCACATTTAGTTACTAGAGAAAGTACACATATAGCAAGGCCTTGAATGAACATTGGATTTATTCATAAAGTTATCTTACCATATAAGGAATTACGTTTGAGACATAATCCATTGTAATACATGGAAGATAATACTCACATTAAGAGGAACTATCGCCATGATTCATGCATTTATTTCTTAAACTCTAGACTTGATTAAATATGGAGACTAAGTGGAAGATTGTAATATTTGTTTACGCATTGAAGTAGCCTCCATATCGGTTGATGCATATATGGGTTGGCATAACACGTTTATGCATTTATGTGTTGGCATTATGTGTTTATGCATTATCATAATGTGTTTTTACATTGGCATTGTGGTGGAGTCCACATTCGAATGTAGTTTTGGGTCTCTTATTTTAAAATTCTCTCTCATGGTAACCAATTCCACGGCCTATAAATTCGTTCTTGATGGAATAACAAAAGCACCATGAATCATAGTAAGATTGTAGTTCAAGTCCATTTCATAAACACTTGGAGGTTTCATACACCATCATTGCATAGCATTGGTGTGACAAAAGAATCTGAACAAGATTATTCGAAGGCATCAATGGCTAGAGATTAGTTGCATTTGCTTTTGCATTCTATACTCTAATTACTTATGCAATCTAGTTTTTCTACATAATTATTTTCTTACAAGTTCTAGACAACAAGCTTAGGACCAAGATTTCAGATTTCGGTACGGCTAAGATGCTAAACCAAGATGAGAAGAGCTACCTAGTTATGTTGTAGCTATGGTGCATACCTAAGTACATTATGGCAAAGTGGGTACTATATAACCAAGTCATCATGGCCAAGTTAGACGTGTATAGCTTTGCCGTGGTTTTGCTAAAATTGGTTTGTAGGCAACGGGTTGTGGAGAATGCTGGGAGTGAGTGGAGCTAGTACCTGCCTTGTATAGCCTGGTTGAAGGCACACTAGGGTTTGATTATAGAGATGGCAAACTTGGTTGTGAAAGTTGCAAGGATTGAGGAGATGGAGGAGATTGTGAGTCTGGTGAAGACTACATTGTGGTGTTCACATGGTAATCCTATGAGTTAGCCCACCATGAGCATCATGGTGTCCATGATCCAAGGCAAGTCGCTACTAAATGATATGCCACTACAGTTAAATATTCCTTTTACTCCTTCCCTTATTGCATTAGAGGATAGTAGCATCATTCAAGTCATCTTGCACATCTATTGGATGCTCGATCATGAACCATGATCTTGGGGCAATACCATTACTAATGGATGGGGGTGGGGAGTTGAATTAGAACTTTTGAGGTTCCAATCTAAAGTCTTACCACTAAAGTAACATTGTATTTTATTATTATTTTGTTATTTTGATCAAGATAGATTTGATTTTTTATTTTTATTTTTAATATTTTTTTAACAGCCAATAGTTATAGAAGTCTTTAAAACATTTTGTTTTACATTGAACTATGTGAGTTCTTTGACAATGGCATGTGGAGATCCGAATACAATTTATTCCATTATTTTCTATAATAATGAATTTATGTATCAACAAGTACTTAGTGTTTTATTCTAATGTGTATTTTTTGGTTAGAAAATGTGGAGGAGAGTGATTAATATATTAATCTCAACAAAACTCATGGAATCTAACAACTCGCATGTTAAGGTTATGATGAATGAGGTACGCTTTATTCACTGATCATCATAACGATAGGTAGACCATTAATATATGCAAGGATTTTATCATAACTTGTTATGGACTAGTTTATCAACCTAAAATTTTTAGTGTGCAAACGTAATAATAAGGTATTAATCTAGTGATACCCATTTTGTTGATAACCTAATGTTACAAGTTCAATAAATCTTAGGGTGTACTTATGTTTCAATTATTTTGGATTCTAATGCCCCCCTATAGCAAGTGAATGTATATGCCTTTATCATGTATATTAACATATTTTTTGGAATTGAACTTATGATTTATAGACCACAAGTCACACTCTTACTAAGTTTGCAATATCTCACTAATCATAAAATCTTCGATAACTAAAATTTTATTTTCTTAATGTTGAGATAACAAACTAAATAACAGATCAAAATATATTTGGTTTACAAGTATCAATAAAGAAATCTAAGATTTAGGTATTAATTATTATTTATCTCTTAATAGAAATGAATAAAGATAAAAATAATATTATTAATAATAGTGGTGTTTATAAAATCTTGTGCATTTGCGGTAAATATTATGTTGGTGAAACTAGTGGAGGCTTCTCTGTTAGATTCAAAAAGCACTTAAAAGAAATAAAATATAATAGATCTTCAAAATCACCTTTTGTAGAATATATAGAAAATAATAAGTATTATTCAAAATGATAATTTTGTAGATACAAAAATCAAAGAAGTCCTTGAAATTAGAAATTATTCAAATAGTATTAATCAAAATCAAGGCTATATTTCCCACTTAAAATGGTGGCCTATTTTAGCAAAAATTAAGTAATCTAGAAATTTTATTCTAATTAATTTAATCTTTTTTTCTCTAAAAATAATTTTTAATATTATATGTAATGTATTCTATGTCTATTTACAGACTCCTCATCTTATATGTTAGAAGTTGTGAGTTAAATTATGATGAATATCTCATTATATTTTTGGTTTCCTTCTTCCACTCAAACCTTTTATATTTTTAACTAATTATATTAAATTACTTTTTATTTATTTTTTAAAAACTTTTTTAAGTAGTAGTTTTACTTTTCCTAAAAAGCACTATCCCACTTTACCCACTAAACTAATGACCCCTTATCCCCTACTTAGCCTACCCTTTTATTTATACTACTTCTATCGTACAAGTAGCCATTTTTATTTTAGCACTTATTTTTATTTAAAAGGTGTTTTAAATAATGAGGTATTAGTCTTGTGGTATGATTCTTGGCTTGGTAACCTCAATTCACAAGTCCAATTGTACTAGATAGCACTGAGTTATAAACTTCTATAAATATTAGGGTGTACGTATCTTTTACTTATTTTAGGTTCTAACACCCCTTTAAAAATGTACTTAAACATAATATTCTTTTTATTTCTCCATATTTTTTCTTTCTACAACTAGTTTTTTTTATTGTTGTTGTTATATTTTAATTTTTTTCTTTTTATTTCTTTCCTACAACTAATGGTTTTTTCTAAAACTAAGTATACCTGCTGCATCTCAACTACCTATTAACTATAATGATATTTATTCCCTCTCAAACCTTTAAGAAATTAATGAATCATCATTGATGGGTTACATCGATGGACATGTGTCGACACATACCCATCAATGCATCCCCATCAATGTATGATCTAATGCGTTGATGCGTATGTGTCGACGTGGTGTTTGAGTCTACCTATATAAATGCTCACATCCACTACATTTATGGCATTAGTTAGTCAATAGCTTAGAGAAGTTCTTGTAGTTTATTTTCATAATAGTTAGAATATTTTCTTAAGTACTCGTAATAGGAGTCAAGAAGTGTATAGATCCTTATTCAAGCACTAATGTACCTAAACAATTTGGTGTGATTGCAATAAAGACAAACTTCTTAAAATACTTTGCAATATCTAGAAATAACTTAATGTTTACTTTAATACACTTTATTATTCATGAAATTTACTTCCATGTACTTAGTTAATTAAATAAAATTAATTAATATAGATAAGTATGACCATCCCGAACATAACGTTAATGCTTGGTAATCCTAGTAGTGCTAGCAGTTGGTAACCCAACAACATTATGATGTGTTTAGGATGTGTACGACAGGTGGGATTGGATGTTGGTGTTAAAAAGAGCTTAAGGCTCTAGATAGTGCATTATATTAATTAATACTTAATTATCTTTATTTTTAACTTAGACTAAAATAGATAAAAATGTAAAATTATACAAATCAAGTGCCTTGGTTACACTTAACCATACACTTGTACTTACACAAGTGGAACCAAAAAGACAATGATCATATCCTTAGGTTCACCACTTAAATAATGTGCATTTAGAAAACTAAATTCTATGGAATTCAATCAAATTGCTAGTGAACACTCGTGATTTATATGGTTGGGCATAGGGTATACTTACTCCTCACCATTTTCAGGGACTTTAATTAGCTACATTTGCTACCTAAGAAGTTAGTGACATCATTCAATGACATTGTAATGAATCTTAAGGTAAACATCATTAAGATAAATAACAATAACACATGCACACTATTTTACGTAAGCACTAACATTGTTTCTTATCACAAGAAAAACACTCCACCACTCTTTATGGGTGTTTTTGATAAGCAACAACTTGAAGGTCACAAGATACTACTGTCCCAAGAATTTAAGATGATCTACACTCATTTGGATGAATACACTATGAACTTTACCTTCATTCTACATCAAGATGAAAAACTATGGTGGAGTAACATATAAGGCAACATCATGTTGCCTCTTGATTCATATGTTCCTATAATGTTGATGAACAATCTTATCTAGCTAGGCATTGCAGGACTTACGTACGAAAGTGCAAGACCATGCCTATTAAGATTATCATCCCATAAAGGCATAGAAAAAAATTGATTAATGGAATCACAATATGAAGCCTTAAAAGGAAAACAAGGTCATACTCACTTATTTATATAACCACATAAAGAAGGAGAGGACTTCTTTTCGAGGACCTCTCAATACACAAATTCTTCTTCTCTCTTTGATGAGAAGACATATAAATGGTGATTTCAGTCCACTGTGGACATCCATGGTTTTGGGAAGAATGGATTTCATGATCAAGGAGTCTCAAATGAGAGTAGTCAAGGTCAGAACGAGCATAAGCACCATGACAAGGTAAAACATGATGACCATAGTAGGGACTAAAGAAGAGAAAGTAGTAGGCACTGCACTAGTGGTGGCTCCCCTTCCTCTTCATCTTCTTCATCCTCATCATCTTCCTCCTCCAATTGTAATCAAAGTTTTCAAGGTAACAAGGAACATGACAAAAGTGAATGATAAGATTAGGATGATCATCAATCTTGCCATAATGACAAGGACCATAGGCATGAGCAAAAGAAAGATGATCACTCTAGAGAAAGAAGTAACATCACGACTTGTCATGAGCATCATCACCATGAAAGGAATCACCAAGATCGCTATGCATATTATGAGTCCTTTCTTACTATAAGAAACATGTTGAACATCATGGAGGTTGTTAAAATACTAACAAGGCACATGAGGGACAACTGAATTAAATGATTAGATATGAATAATATCTCTAAGTTTGAAGGAGGATATAATTTAGATCCATAAAATCATCTACAAGTCTTTCATGATGCCTATGCCTTACAAAATGTGGAGAATGAATGGAAAAAATTGAAGTTATTTTGTAGGACACTCATCAAAGAAGTTGAAAGCTAGTACCAGTCCTTGGAATCAAAATCAATTTGAAGGTGGAGTATGATGCTTGAAATTTTTAATGATAAGTACTAGATGTACTCCTGAGTGTCCAACTTAAGAAGCCTAATCCAAGGGTGGAAGCAAGGCACACATGAGTCCTTGGATGTAGCCATGAGTAGGTAGTACTCTCTGTTGTGTCAATGCCTAAGCCATGGCTATTCTCAATGGGAGTAGCTATCCCATATCATAGATGGGATCTAAACTAACACAAGGTGAACCCTTTGGGTCTATGACCAAGGGAGACTATTGGAGCTAAGGATCCATTTAATCCAAACGCTAATTTAGCAAGTCGCAAAAGAAAAAGGTGAGCTAAAAAAGAGAGAAAGTGTAGAAGAGTACAACAAGGATCTCTCACTCTACAAGACGGAGGTTCATTTCTATGACAATGAGGAGGAGACACTACTTAATGAAGTGGTGTAATGAAAAACCTTTTCAATCCAAAAATATATCTCTAAAATATCAACCAAGGCTAATAAAATGTAAGACTCCTTGGATGAAAAATTCCAAAATACTGTGAGAACTACTAAGGAGAATAGAGACCAATGAGGTAGTTAACATGGAAAAAGAATGAAAAAGGAAGCTAAACATGCCCATCATACAAGCAAGGGTAGATTTGATACAGTAGAAGAGGTTATGGGTTCCAAATTAGATGATGATGGGTATGATATTTGTTAATATGAACATCCTAAGGAATTTTGCCCAATTATGTTACACTTGCAAGAATCTGAGATGTACACTTTGAATCCTTTCATAAAAAAATAGCAAAGACCTAGGAGGTTACCTTATCCTCAAAGTAATTGTTAGTAGTTCCACTAACAAGCCTACTATTTGAGTGTAGCACCACCTTAGCCTCATGAGCAATATCAATAGTGGCAACATCCACAATCATGGGGGATGTCACCACCAAGGTAGTAGTATCATTACCACTAGATAGATCAATATGGGTACTATCTTCTGCAACCTATCTCCCCCACATGACTCTTCTAGTCACACTTCCTTCCAATATCACTACTATCCTCATGAATATTAGAGGGCATCATGTCCAAAGGGGGGAGTCCCCATCTCCTTATTACCCTTCTCATCCTTTCGCTCTTGCACCTTCATCCTTAAATCCTTTGCCACCTACTCCATTTATGCAAAGAGAAATACCAGCTCAACCTAGCAAAGAAATACAATAAGGGCCTTGAACTTATAACCAACTCCTCAAACAAGTGTTTCTAACACTAAACCTTGAAAAATATCATTCTTTAGAATCACCAATCCAAAAATAAATACTAATGACTATTATCCATGTTTCTCATACCTCCTTTGAAATTTCTCTCAAGAAACCTTCAAACCAAAATGCTTCCAAAGTGCATAGTGTAATGTTGATCCATGTGGTCACTAATTGGATTAATCCTATCCACCTTCCTAAGAAGAGATCTAATCCTAGAAATACTCTTATCTATTTTCAAATCACCAAAAAAGAACCTTGTAAAGCCTTCTTGGACTCAGGTTCTAGACTCAATTTGATTTCCCAAGAGATGTACAAAGCCTGGAACCTACCCACATTGAAAAGAGTAATATAAGGTTGGAATTGATAGACCAATCCATCATTTTTCACGTGGGATTGGTGGAGGACATTATGACCACCATCTATAGATGGTCCTATCCTATTGACTTCATAGTGATATGTGTGGATAACTACAAAGGGGACTTCTCTATCATTATGAAAAATGCATGGTTGAGTACCAATAATGCATGGTCAAGGATAAGATACATCTCATTGGAGATTTCCATAGAGAATAAATTTGATAATATCAAGAAGAAGCACATTTTATGCATCACGTACAGTGACATAGGTTCCACTACATGCAAAAATTGCAGACCATAAAAAGCACAACACTCAAAGCATGTAGGTAGTATGTAGACATCATGAAAATTCCAAGGCACCTGTATGTAATAGTCAAAAAATAGGAGGGCACCCAATGGCTAATAATTGAAATAGAGGATAGCTTAACACTATGCATGGAACCCATTAAGAGCCTCATGAGCTCTTATGTAGATAACATGGACCAACTAGAGTGGATCCATTATCAACTCTTCGAATAACAAGGAGAAATCAATTAGGGAGAGTTGGAGATCCCTCAAACATTCAAGAAGGAGCCCCTTGAATTAAAAGCTCTACCAAGGTTGATGGAATAGGCCTTTCTAAATAATTCATATTATGCTAGTTATCATGAAAGTCAATTTTGCTCCCTTGTAGAAAAATAAGGTATTGAAAGTTATCAAAAAATGGCCAATAACCTTTACTTGGTCATATCATGAGCTCATAGGAATAAATTGTAGGATATGCCAACATAGGACCTATACAAACTCCTCCATAAAACTAAAAACATAATTGTAAAAGAGATTGAATCCTAAGCTTAAACAAATCTTCAAGGAGAAAATTGAATAAATTCTCAAGGTATGGTTCATTTATTCCATTGTGGATAGTTATTAGGTTAGCCCACATATCATAGTGCCAAAGAAAGGAGGCAAGTGGAGGGTCTATATTGATTTCAAGTCATCAAACATGAAAACTTATAAGAATCACTTTTTGTTACCAATTTTTGACTAAGTTTTTGACACAATAATAGGGCATTACTACTATAGCTTTCTAGATAGGTGTAGTGGACTTTTGCATACAGGAAGATGCCCTTTGGCCTATGTAATGCTCTTGTACATTTTAACACTTGGTCCTCAAGATCTTCTAATACTAGATTGATAGTGGGGTGGAGGTCTTCATCGATGACTTCTCCACCTACAAGGCTACGTTTGAGCAAGCCACTATCTAGAGTAAGTGCTTAAAAGATGTGTGGAGATCAACCTTAGGCTTAACTAGTAGAAGAGCCATTTGATGGTCCAAGAAGGTATTATCTTGGGGCATCATATTTCTAGCAAGGAGAATGAGGTAGAGCCAAAAAAGATAAGGATCATTTAAGGAATCACTAAACAACTTGAAAGTATTAAATATGTAAGGTCATTTCCTAGGCACATTGGTTATTATAGACACTTTATTGAGAAATTTTCAAAAATTTCCAAATCATTGGTGGAGCTCACAAAGAAATATGCACTATTTATGTCGACTAAGGTGTGCGAGCATGCATTCTAGCACCTCAATAGAAGCTCATAGAAACACCAATCCTACAAGCTCCAAATTGTTCTATACTATTTCATATCATGTCATATTCATCCAACTATGTTTTAAGAGTTGTGCTTACAAGCTAGATGATCAAAAACATCATTATTATATCCACTATACAAGTAGGAGCATTGTGGGTGCATAGTTGAATTACACCATCACTAAAAAAGAACTCATGGTAGTGATGTATGTTCTAAAAATATTCAAACACTACATGCTTGGATATAAGGTGTTTGTACACATAAATCATAATGCTATATATTTCCTCATGAACAAACCAAAAGTGAGTCCCCATGTTATACAATGGCTAGTGATTTTGTAAGAGTTCTATCTTACGATGGTGGACAGAAGGAGAACTAAAAGTGTGGTAGCTAACCACTTGTCTCAGTTACCATGGAACAACAAGAAGGAGGAGAGCCCATTCTTAGACCAATTCCCTGATGAACTCCTCTTTGCTAATGTTGTGAATGAGTAAGACCTAAAGGAGATCAACTAGTATAAGAACATTCTATCCTACTTGCTCACTCAAGAGATGCCATAGGAAAACAACCATTAAGATCATCATGGTAGGATATTATTGGCTAACACTTTTCAAGGATGCATATCACTTCATCTGCTATTATGTTAGATGCCAATGAGACAAAGGGATTTCTATCATATGAAAGGGTTTTAATAGTGGATCCAACCACTAGAGCCTTTTGACCTCTAGGGAATTTACTTTATGGGATCCATCAACCCCATGTCCAATGGGAAGGCCTACATAATTGCAACTATTAACTACTACATGAAATGGATAGAAGTTGTGGCATCACCAAGTGTACATCCTCTAAGATAGCCTAGTTTGTAAAAGAATATGTTGTAAATAGGTTTGGCATGCAAAGGGCACTTATTTTTAATAATGAGACACACTTTATAGGTTCCACTTTTCATAAACTTATGCAACGCTTGGGGGTTAAGCATAAATTAACAACTCCATACCATCCCCAAGCTAATGGTTAAGTTGAATTCACTAATATGAAGTTAACCAAAATGCTAATGAGAATAGTTAGTAAATATAGGAGAGACTAGAGGTCTAAACTCAATAGTGTTCTTTAGACAACTTGGAAACTCCCTATTGGATAGTCACCCTATGCGCTCATATATGGAAAGCTTCTAATACTTCTTATCCAAGTAGAACTCCATACACTATCAATTGAATGTGACCTCAACTTGGACCTAACTATAGCACAGGAAAAATGATTGATGAACCTCAATGTGCTAGATGAGAACTTATTAGTGGCCCTATCATTCAACAAAGTGCACAAAGCATACAATAAATAATGACATGTCCTGAGGATTAGGAAAGTCAAATTTTAACTGGGAGATAAGGTGCTCTATTGGAATCCTATGCACATACCTCAATGAACTAAGTTTTAAACATTATGGAAGGTCCCTTATATCATCTATGAAACCTTTTCATCCAAGTTCATGTTAATCTACTAGCTTGATAGCCCAAATAAGAAACTATTAGTCAACACTTAATAAATAAATCCTTTCCATGAACATTGAGTAACGAGTGAACATAATGCCTCAATATTTTAGATCTTCTTCTTCCAACTCAGTCATGGAGGAGATCGCCATCCATGATGAAATCTTATAAAGTGGCTCCTCAGTTTTTAACTTTTTTTTTAGACCATTTTAGCACATTTTCCATGTTCTTTGATATATTTTTTGTTATTTTAATTTTTTGTACATCCCTTTATTTTTCTTTATTGCCATTAGGACTTTGTGCAAGGTACAATTGCTATCGATGGTTGTTTAAACTTTATTGATTACTTGATGGCAAATGGTTGGATTTCATTTTGGAATTTTGATGTTTACTAATGGAACATTGATTCTTTTCATGTTAATAGGTAGTGAGTCCATGTCATCCATCTCTTCATTGAACTCTATGGTGTTTCCTCATTTTGAAAATATGAAATCCCTTGTTAATAACAACTTGTAATGAACTAGTGACCTTTGTATTTTTCAAACTTTGGACTAGTTAAGTGAATTGACAAGGGTGTGACTTCAAAGGGATTTGTCACTTGGTTACCTACCTACCATTTTAGTTACATACGTGTTTCCATGGACTTCTCACCATTCCACCATCAACCAATCCCAAGAAGCAAAATCTTTACATGGTGTGATTTCCATAAAAAAATCAACAAAAAACAACAATAATGATGGGAATTCAAAGCACAACCCTTAGAAAAAATGATGGGCTACAAGCACTAGTCATGGGGCTAAAAAGACATGTTACCCATGCCTAAAGCCACCCCTCTAACTAAGTTCCTATTCACTTCCTGCTTCTTTTTTCTTTTTCTTTAGCAATGATGAGTGGTCTACGGGGATGTTCTTGTTTCTTCAAGGCTGAAATGGTCTCAAGTGTCAATGCAAAGTCACTAGAAGTGGATGGTCTTAATTTGGACTAAGTAAGAAAGTTCTCAAGTCATACTTAATGACATCTTTCACAAGAAACTTCACATGACCATTATGGGAAACTCCATTCCATGTTCTCTCTCATCCATTACTTCTTTCCATTAACCACCTCACCACCTCTTTTCATGACTATTTCAATGGGTCCATTGGTAAAAAAATTAAAATTATTTAATGAATTATTTGGTGATTTGGCCTTTAACGATCCACAACCATTAATCATCCTCGAGGTTCATGGACCCCTTGGTTTGACGACATCTAAGGGCATTAAGGGCATGAGCCTGCTATGGGGAGGACTCACTTGCATACTCCTTGGTTGGGTTAGTTAAACTCCTTATCCTTGAGTCATCTCGCTCTTAAATCCTATGCATTGCACATCAATTACATTTATTTTTGTACTTCTTCACCAATAATCTCCAAGTCAATCTTGTTTTTGTGCATATTCATGGCCTCTTCAAGAATTCCCTAGTATTATATGCTTTTTTGGCTTTCCATAGACTCCAATTTCATTGAAAAACTCCTTATTTTCCTAAGTTTTTTATGTGTAAAAATTGTCTTACAATTAATGCATCCTCGTCGACCAAATGTGCTATGTTGATGTAACACAGAAAGCCCATAAGTAGTGGTGGGGACTTTGTCTTTTTTTCACATTTTTCATTTAACAATAAAGGAGTTTTTATTATTTTTAGAGCCCATAGCCTCTCTAAGCCCATAACTTCCAAACCACTTCATGAGTGGCTAGTTACCCCTACGCCCAACCATACGAATCACGAGTGTTCATGTGCAACTCGATTGAAATCCGCAGACTGTAAGCACTTAACATACACCAGACTCTAACTAGTGAAACCTTGGGTTAGAATGGTTGTTGTCCTCCTAATCTCACTTGTGAGGTTTGATTTACGATGGTTAAGTGAGACTAAGGCTAATGATTTTTATAATTTTTGACTAATTATCTTGGAAAGTAAGGCTAGAATATTAATTAATCTAAGATTATCTTAATCTAAATCCTAACTACTCCTAACATAAGTATCCGGCCCCATATTTTGAGCATGTTCTGAGCATCTCCTAACACCTCTGGGTTACCATATGTTAAGTGTCACTAGGTTTACCAAGTGTTTGAGTTACATTCGAGATGGTCGTACTTATGGCCTTTACGAACTACGAACGAGTGATAATGAGTGAAATCATAATATCAAAACTCAAGTAAATAACATGTAACTAATAAAGCATAAACATATTAAACTATTGAATGCATAAAATAGCTAAGTCCAAATGCTGTAAGCAATGCTTGAATAGTTTGTCAATGGGCTCAAATACATCAATGCTCGAATAAAGAGTCGATCACTTTTCTTACACCTGCTACAGGCACTTGGAAAACATTCTATCTCCTATGGAAACAAACTACAAGAGCTATGCTAAAACTACTAGAAAGATGCCTAAATGAGGTGAAAGGCCCTCTTATTTATAGGCTAAGATAGACAGCTATGTAAATAGTGCCACCCCGACGTAGGGAGGCTACGTCGACGGGCCCGCGTAGATGCAGCCACATATACATGGCCCCGGATACGCACCCTAGTCAACGCATTGACTTAATGACATTTCATCATATCCGCAAGACTGAGAAAAAACTCATCCTCAAGTTACTTTACAATTTGAAAGGTATGGATTCTTATTTACAACACACATAACTTAAACACATACATGACACACACATGACACAACATGAATTTGACAAAGTTCCCAAGTTACAGAGGAGGACAAGTTACAAAAATAATGGTGTTCAGAGATAAAATTAAATACCTCACTGGTCTTAGAACCTTTTCTATGTAGGATGATGGACAAAATTGCTAAAGAAGATCACACTGTCCCTGGGGGTGGTGGTTCTAATGAACCTTCTCCAGCCTCTGGCCCATGTGTTGGTGGCGACACAAATGATGGTTGTCCTATAGTAGCTACCACTTCTAGAGGTAGTTGGAAAGCGTCCAAGAGAGCCCTCATCTTTTATTCTTTGCTTCTAGGGTCCTTCACTCTCCAAGAAACTTCTCCAATGTGTGCTGGAATTGGAACTTCCTAAGGACATGGTAGTGTTGGAAGGAGTTCTTTCAGGTTGACAAACTAGGCTGTGAAATGCTTACGTNGAAGGAGTTCTTTCAGGTTGACAAACTAGGCTGTGAAATGCTTACGCTGAATGTTGAACGCTTGAATTGATGCCTGCAACTGCTAGTAGTCATTCATTCTTCAGGCTAGGTCCTCTGTGACTGTTCATTATCCTTCAAAGCTTGTGTGGAGAATCTCGAGTTCCATGTTTGTTGTTACCATCTTTTGCTTTGTTGCCTTATGTGCCTAAAACTCTTCCTCATATAGGGAATATGAGGTGGCCACTTGTTTTTTCAATTCTGACCACAATCTCCTGACTATGAGCATAGTCATGTTTGCATATCGAAGGTTAACAATCTCCATGTATTCTGTCATCTCCTCAATCTGCAGCTCCTTTAGGTGAATTTCAGCTTTATTGTAGGTGTTCAACCCATCGAAGATGGATTACCATACATCGCCTCCCTCTCGGAGCTGTTGGAGTGCTTGGTTCATTTTGGCTTTGGAAACTTGAATATGCTTTTCATTTACATCCTTTTGCAATCCCACCTGGTCCTTGTAATGATTTTTGACTTTTTCAAATTTCAAGGCCTTATTCTTCCAAGTGGCAATTTCGATTACAAACTTCTGTCGCAATGCTTGAACCTCCTCCATTAATAGATTTCAATTTTTAGTAGCCAACCTTCTTATGTCAGCATTCACTCTATCTAGTTCTTCCTAATGTTTGTGGATAAGATTTTTCATATGTTCATTTTCTGCACCAACATTGCACAAGCGATGAACCTTCGTAGTCAGCTGCACATTCTCCAGATGAACCTTAGCCAAGTCCTTGTCTAAGTGATATGCTTGGGCATCTCCCAAGGACTTGTTGAGGATCGCTATCTCTCTCATTCCTGATGATCTAAAGTTCAAGTTGGAGCTATTCAAAAGCTTCATCCCTGGTGATGTCATGGTCGAGGATGGCTAGATCAACAAGTTGGACTCTTAATTAGGCTACCTCTATTGCCAAGCACAGACAAGTGGCTTGAGCAACTTCTAGTTGCCCTTCCAAAACACAGCTCTTGCCCCTTGCTGAGAGCAGCTCTGACTGGGTTGCAGTAATGTTTTCTGAAAGGTCAAAGACATTTGAAAGTGATTGCCCAGTTCCCATCAGTTGGTCCAATAGCTCTTCATGTTGGGCTACATCAACTTTGCTATGTGAAGTCCCAGCAAAATACCTGTACATCTTGTAGTCCATGAATGTTCAGTACAGGTATTGTCAGTGCATGGAGAGCCATAGCAATTCTGTCAGCAACCACTTTGCTCACAACTTCCTATCCCTGGTGATGCATCACCAGGACCGTCACCCCTTCACCATCTTCCAAGCATACCAAGAAGGTAGTAGCATTTCCTAAAATTTTAGGGAACAACTGTTGAGTTGACACTATTACCTCTCGGATGCTTGTATCTGTTCTAGTTGGAGCTTGTGCTCTAGTGGTGGAGAATACCAGCCCTGCCCTTTCAAGAAAACTAACTAATTAAGCCACTTGCTCCAAGTAGCTCATGAAAGGGCAATAGACCAAACGATCTTCTTCTTTACCAATCCTACCGGATTGCTCTTACTAGCTAGAGAGCATTTCTTGGATCTCATGGATGTATTCTATTATGGTTTGCAATCCCAGTTGCATTGTGTGTGTAGGTGGTGGTAGTGGTTGCTTCTCCTCCTCTTTCTATGTAGTGGTAGGAGTTTTATCTTTCATCATCTCTCACTACGAGAAAATTGGGATGCGTTGGATTACATAGTTGGAATATCGTATTGTCCCTACCCATTTGCACAACTTTTAGATTAGGCAGGGAAAGATGAGAGCTCGTCTTCCACATTCATTCTCAGTTAACCTCTTTTCAATCTCCAGAAATAATAGTTATGGAAGACTCATGGGGAATTTCCCACTCAAGGAAATACACACACGAGCAGAGAAGGCTGTGATTTTACAAGGTCTTGTCATTGGGTTCATGTGGTAAGATGTGATCTTTGAGTACACTCTCTCCACTGTGGTTAGGGAGCCGAATTCCTTGCGCTCTATCCCATAGCACCATTTGGTCCATTCTACCTTTACCTCTGGATTGGCCTGCTTTGGAATTTTCACCACATCTGCCCCAGTTTCGACCCTAGAGCCTGTGCTATCACCTCTGAAGAGTAAGAGACATGAATGTCTTTGATTCTTACTCTAGACCCTGGTTTTTGATTTATTGAGAAGAGATAAGTTTCTCCTAAGTACCATTCACCATTGGTTGTGATGATTGGGCACATCAGAGAGTTTTGTAGTTGGAGCCTTACGTCTGGTCCAAAATTTAGCTCTTGAAGGACCATTCATTGCATCTTTCATAGCGTGATAGTATCAAGGTAGGCTTAGTTCAGGGTGACCTTAAGCCATGGTGCTATCCCAGGAGTCTCATCCCTAAGTGATTGCTCAGTAGGAATCTCCTCTTTAGGAATCTAATGAACAAATTCGACATCAAGTCTTTCACGGAAGAGCCCAGTTGCATGAGAGCCCTCCGCATGCTTTGGCAGTTGCACATCTCATCCCCTTCCCATGCATGGGCACTTGTCCCTTGGTTGTGATGATCCTTCGTCCCTTGCATGCCCTGGTTTAGGTACCATCTACAATCAAACATAACCACCTATTAGACCATACATAAGTAGCTTAAGATGGTCTCTGTACACCTTCTCTATTTGACCAGGTTATGTTATTGGCACAGGCACACCATTAAGTCTTCTGAAGTGTTAATTTATGGGTTAGGGCCAAAGTTTCTATAATTAACCAACTAATTAATTAATTAATTAATTACACATAGGTACATCCCCCACGACTGAGAGCATATCTCTTGTTGCTTAAAAGGGAAAGGATCAGTTGATGCAGACTTGCAATGGAATGTAGGTGTGTTGGGAAGGATTAGGCAAAAAAAATAGTAAAAACTCCCCTCAATTTGAACTGCAAATGATGAAAACTGCAAAGTGTAGTGTGGGTATATATAGGGATTAGGCACTACATTGATGGGACCACATATACGTAGGGACTGTATATACGGGGCCCTGTATACACAGTCCTGTACACCCATTGACTAGCATTCACCAACCCAGAAAAAGCCTAAAACAATGAATTTGAAAAGCCAAATTGGGGTAGTTGAAGCACATGAAAGGCCCAATCATAGCTAAGGACATGAGGAAGGTAATGGAGTGTGAAAAAGAGACAAAATTGGAGAACAGGACTCAAAAAGAACTCCATGAGGAAGAAATCGAATAATGGGACACTGAAACCAGTTGACCAAAAAATTCAAAGGATGGGAGGCTTAACAAGAAGGACCAGGAATACATAGGTGGATCCTCCCCATAGTAGGCAATAGCCTTTGTAGCCCCTACATACCCTCAACATTAGGGTCCATGGGCCCAGGTGCCAAGAATTGATGTTGGCCAGTTAAGACTCCAATCCAAAAGATCCCGCCAAGACATGAGAAAGCCAAGGAGACCATGAAAACTTACAAATAAACAAAAAAAATAAGTAGTCAGGTAAGGTACAGAGAGAAAAGAGTGTAGAGATAGATAATAGGATGGAAATTCTAATTAGTGGTCACATGAAACCACTATGTGTGATGGGTGTTAAGTGACCTGGTAGCATCATTCCTGAGGGCAGACCCAAAACCATTCGCATCCAGTAGCATCGCAGTAATAGATGAAGCCTTGGCCAACCCCCAGGGAAGCAGGAATGCACCCATAGAGAACCACCACTCTAGTATATGTGAGAATAAGGAAGTTGAATAGGACAAAGTTAGACGTGACTAAGAAAGTTCCATAACAAGTGTGTGCTACCTGTGAGAGGCAGTCTAAGGGGTGTGCTTTGAATTCCCACCAAGTGAATATTTGTTTATTTTGTTTTATTTTATTTTTTTCTGGGGGATAACCACACCATGAAAAGAGCCATGCATGTTGGCATGCATTTTACCAAGGGATGTGCTTTGAATCCTCACATTTATTTATTGATTTTTAATGCATTTGATGAGGACCACACCATGCAAGGTTGAACTACCCAGAAGCTTCCATGGAGAGAGAAACGTGGAGTGGTAGGAAGTCTGGAAGGGCACACCCGCAACCCACGAGATAAGAGAGAGTGAAAAATGTAGCATTCCCTTTGAATTCACACTTGATTCAAACCATTGGATCATCCCCAAGATTGGGAACTACACGAGTAACACATTAATTAAAAGGTTAGCTATGTGAAGGGGTTCCATCCTCCCAAGGAAAACAATGGAGGAGATGAATGGGTGGATGACGTGGACTCACTACCAATTTTATGAGCTGAAAATAAATGTAAAATCCAAGGACAACCATTCAAAGGCTTGAGCCAGATAACAATGAAAACTCTTACAGTACCCATCATAACAAAAACCAACCATGCCAAATGCCTGAAGACAATATGAAGATAGATTAGCAATTATTTGAAAAAAAAAACATGTACAAAGAAACAAAAATTAAGTAGAGAAAGGAAAAAGAAAAAAACTGTTAAAATAATGTGCAAATGTATGAATTATGGTGAAAAAAAAGTGTAAAACAAAAGGTGTAAAACAAAAAAGTGTAAGACAAACAATTACAAAATGGCAAGGGGCGTANAAAAAAAGTGTAAAACAAAAAGTGTAAAACAAAAAAGTGTAAGACAAACAATTACAAAATGGCAAGGGGCGTAGTGAAATGGATCAGCAGGGATGATGGTCTCCCCCATGACTGGGTGGAAAGGAGGAGACATGAAAGATGGAGCAAGGGTGACTAGGTGATGATGAGGTGGTGGCACTAGTTTAGTGGAGTTCATGGAAAGCTTTTAATTGTTGGTGGTTGACTAACTATATTTTGGTGGAGTCCCCAGGTTTGTGGATAAGCAAGGCCCTAGATGGGAAGGTTTTGGAAACAATGTAAGGTCCCTTCCACAGTGTTTGAAACTTGGTTGATTGAGATATGTGTGAGGGGTTCCAATACAACACCTTATCTCCACATCTAAATGTGACCTTCTAAATCCTAAGATCATGTCGTTTCTTGTTATAATCCTTGTGGATTTCATTTGAAGATAGGGCCACTAATCGGTTCTCATCTAGCACACTTAAATTGATTAGTAATTCACGTTGTGCTAGTGGTAGGTCAAGGCTTAAGTCACTGGTGGTGGATAGTATATAGAGCTCAGCCTAAATTGAAAGTGTTGGTAACTTCTCATACACTAACTCATAGGGAGAGTACCCTACAGAAAGTTTCCAAGTGGAGCGATAAGCCCATAGGGCATCATTGAGTTTGGTACTCCAATCCCTCCTGTATTTATTGATGGTCTGGGTAA
The DNA here is from genome assembly GCA_015680685.1 of Gnetum montanum. Lineage (NCBI taxonomy): Eukaryota > Viridiplantae > Streptophyta > Gnetopsida > Gnetales > Gnetaceae > Gnetum > Gnetum montanum. The sequence goes on along the minus strand of MNCI01028635.1, from coordinate 57,466 downwards.
GGATCTTGGTGATCTCCCTACTGGTGATTTCGGCTTGTCCATTGGCTTGGGGGTTATAGGGTCTTGTAAATTTATGTGTTACCCCTAAGCATTGCACGAGTTTCCAAAAAGTGACACCCGTGAAGTGAGTCCCATTGTCAAAAATGAGTGCATGCGGCACTCCAAACGTGCTCATGATTTGTTGCTACACAAATTGTACGGTGGTGTTGGAAGAACAGTCAACAACAGCTGCCACCTCTACCCACTTTGTACAATAGTCCATAACTACGATGATGTATGCCTTTCCATTTGACAATGGGGTGATGGGCCCCATGAAGTTGATACCCTAGATGTCAAAGGGCTCCACTGGCTAGATCCACTGTTGAGATCCCTCTAACCATGCCGACATCCCACCATCTCTTTGGCATCGTTCGTACGAGTAGGCAAACCATTGTGCATCCTTGAAAAGTATAGGCCAGTAATACCCTGCAAGCAGGATTTTAATGGTCATTCGACATCCAACATAGTGGTCCCCACAAGGGCCCTCATGAGCATCTTGGAGGATGCGTAGTGTATCGTCATCACAGACACACCATCGAACCAGGCCATTTGCACACACCTTGTAAAGGTGGCAGTTAATTTCCATGAAATGCATGGCCTTATGGGGAAATTGTTGGTTTTACTGATGGTTCCACTCCTTTGGTAGCTCATAGGTTGTGAGGTAGGTGAGGATGCAATTGAACCAAGGGGATTCCTTGGGTACTTGAGGATCAACTGCACCTATGAAGAGGAGTTCATCTAGAAATTGGTTAGATAAGGGCTCCTCCTCTTCTGTGTCATCCCATTGTAATCGAGACAAGTGGTGNTCCTCCTCTTCTGTGTCATCCCATTGTAATCGAGACAAGTGGTGAGCAACCACATTCTTGGTCCCCTTCTGATCTACCATGGTAAGATCAAACTCCTGAAGAATCACCAACCACTGGATTATGCAGAGGCTCACCGTTAGTTTGGTCATTAAGAACCAGATAGCATTGTGGTCTGTGTGCACAAACACCTTGTATCCAAGCACATAGTGCCAAAATTTATCCAAGGCGAACACCACTGCCATCAACTCCTTCTCGGTGATGGTGTAGTTTAAATGAGCAACCACAATGCTATNCCTTCTCGGTGATGGTGTAGTTTAAATGAGCAACCACAATGCTACAACTTGCACAGTGGTCTTGATCATCTTCTCCATCCTTGTTACATGATCCTCCATCCCCTTGAGGATCATGGTCACTGAGAGGCTTGTTTTGAATGATGCNCATCCCCTTGAGGATCATGGTCACTGAGAGGCTTGTTTTGAATGATGCACTGGAGGATCTGCTGCCCCAGGGAAAGTTCGGTCGAATGGGTATCATGAAAGATGGGATCCCCATCGTCCTGTAGCCCTTTTGAAAATAAGGGGTTAGTGAATTATATCCCATTTTGATGTTCATATCTATCCACTTGCTACTAGTCTCTTTCTCATTGAGTTGAAGTGGGATGATAGTCCTAGTATTCATGGTCCTCCATGACATATTCCGCTCCACGATTCTGGATGCCTAGTCTGCCCAAATTGTGATATAGCATCGTAGGAGCAAATCGGTTGGGCGGTAGCATAATGCTACCCTCCATGTCCCTCCATTGCAGATGCTCATCTTGATGTAGGATAAATGTAAAATCAACGACATATTTATCGGGGTGCTTATAGACCACCTGACATTCTTGTGGCACTGGTGTTTCGAATACCTCTCTCCTGTGAGAAGACATGCTGGAAATTAGATGGTCCACATAATTGATGTACCTTAATATTTACTTTTAATCTACCTAGCATGTGTAAATATTCTATCCTAGATCCATCCCAACAACTTGAATAATGATTTCACTAAGGTTAGACGATGCACGTAAGACTAACAGTCCCCAAAAATGGTGCAAATGATGAGCAGCTAGGTACCCCTACATCCAACCATACAAATCATGAGCGTTCAAGCATGACTCAATTGAAATCTGCAAACTATAAGCACTTAACATACACTAGACTCTAACCAGTAAAATCCTACGTTAGAATTATCATTTTCCTCCTAATCTCACTTGTGAGGTTTGGTTTACAATGGTTAAGTGAGACTAAAGCTAATGATTTTTATAATTTTTAACTTATCTTTTATCTTGGAAAGTAAGGCTAGAATATTAATTAATCTAAGATTATCTTAATCTAAATGCTAACTACTCCTAACATAAGTATCTAGCCCCATCTTCTGATCACATTCTAAGCATCTCCTAACATCTCTGGGTTACCAGACGTTAAGCATCGTTGGGTTTACCAAGTGTTTGAGTTACATTCGAGATGGTTGTACTTATGACCTTTATGAACTATGGACAAGTGATAACAAGTGAAATCATAATATCAAAACTCAAGTAATTAACAAGTAACTAATAAAGCATAAACATATTAAACTATTAAGTGTATAAAATAGCTAAGTCCAAATGCTGCAAGGAATGCTGGAATAGTTCATCTTTATTATCATCACATCAATGGGCTCAGATACATCAATGCTTGAATAAAGAGATGATTAATTTTCTTACACCTGCTGTGGGCACTTGGAAAATATTCTATCTCCTATGAGAAAAAACTACAAGAGCTTCACTACAACTACTAGAAATATGCCTAAATGAGGCGAAAGGCCCTCTTATTTATAGGCCGAGATAGGTGGCTGCGTAAACAGGGTCATGTCAACGTAGGGAGGCTATGTTGATGGGCCCGTGTTGATGCAGTTGTGTATACGCAGCCTAGTTGATGCATTGACTTAATGACACCTCATCACGACTTATCCAATTCACTTCGTTCATCAATCCTCTGGCTACCAGAGGTGAGGTTTACATCGTGGAGGCCATAAATCATAAATTTCTAACATAAACATTTTTTAAATTTTTCTAACTCCCACAAGGTTTAATGAATAAAATAGTATTAAATATCACTAATCCACTTTAGTCCAACCTCAAAAAAAACTCTAGTAGCTATTAAACTAAAATAATATTAAGATAATCGATCCTCCATAATCACAACTTAGCCTAAGTGTAATTGATCAAAGGAGACAAGGTATCAAGTGTTCTGAGTTACACAAAAAATGCTAATCCTTGATCATGTTGTGATTATAGATGCCACTAATATCCAAAATAGGACATGAGGAAGGACCATTCCAACTAAGAGATAAGCAATCTAAGGGAGGAACAGGCCACCAACCATAGTAGCCCAAGAGGAAGTAACATAAACACATGCAACATGACATCTTTTGGAGGAGCCCAAAGTGAAGTCCATTTCATAGATTCCCATAGCTGAGATAGTCTAGAATATTAATTAATCTAAGATTATATTAATTTAAATCCTAACTGCTCCTAACATAAGTATCTGGCCCGATCTTGCAAGCACGTTCTAAGCATCTCCTAACATCTCTGGGTTACCATATGTTAAGCATCACTGGGTTTACCAAGTGTTTGAGTTACATTCGAGATGGTCGTACTTATGACCTTTATGAACTATGAACAAGTGATAACAAGTGAAATCATAATATCAGAACTCAAGTAATTGACAAGTAACTAATAAAGCATAAACATATTAAACTATTAAATGCATAAAATAGCTAAGTCCAAATGCTGCAAGGAATGCTGGAATAGTTCATCTTTATTGTCATCACATCAATGGGCTCAGATACATCAACACTTGAATAAAGAGCTGATTACTTTTCTTACACCTACTGTGGGAACTTGGAAAATATTCTATCTCCTACGAGAAAAAACTACAAGAGCTTCGCTACAACTACTAGAAAGATGCCTAAATGAGGCGAAAGGCTCTCTTATTTATAGGTTGAGATAGGTGGTTGCGTAAAGCTCTCTTATTTATAGGCCGAGATAGGTGGCTGCGTAAACGGGGCCACGTCGACGTAGGGAGGCTATGTTGATGGGCTCGTGTCGACGCAGTTGCGTATACATAGCCCAGTCGATGCATTAACTTAATGACACTTCATCACCACTTATCCAATTCACTTCGTTCATCAATCCTCTGGCTACCAGAGGTGAGGTTTACATCGTGGAGGCCATAAATCATAAATTTCTAACATAAACATTTTTTAAATTTTTCTAACTCCCCCAAGGTTTAATGAATAAAATAGTATTAAATATCACTAATCGACTTTAGTCCAACCTCAAAAAAAACTCTAGTAGCTATTAAACTAAAATAATATTAAGATAATCGATCCTCCATAATCACAACTTAGCCTAAGTGTAATTGATCAAAGGAGATAAGGTATCAAGTGTTCTAAGTTGCACAAAAAATGCTAATCCTTGATCATGTTGTGATTATAGATGCCACTCATATCCAAAATAGGACATGAGGAAGGACCATTCCAACTAAGAGATAAGCAATCTAAAGGAGGAATGGGCCACCAACCATAGTAGCCACAAGAGGAAGTAACAGAAACACATGCAACATGACATCTTTGGGAGGAGCCCAAAGTGAAGTCCATTTCATAGATTCCCATAGCTGAGATAGGGAAATCACATCATGACAAGGTGCCTGGGCTAAGAAAAAACCAAAAATTTACTTTGATTTAGGCTTACCTAAAGCAAATCAATTCTAAGAAGGTCAAAGATTTAGTTCTTTCTTGTACTTGGTACCAGAGTAAATTAGAACATAACTTCAAGGCTCTCCCATGAAATCTATCCTTACTTTCAATAGGGAATGATACATGGGAGAAACATATCTCTTTTAGAATAATAGGTAGGCTGATGCCATGGTAAAAATAAAGGACATTAGTGTGTCCTACATTGTGGAGGCCATTACAAAGGCCCTCAAGTTGCTAGATATTGGGGTAACCTTAGTGAAAATTTCAATGTAGGTGGACCTTCAAGTGAAGAAAGAATGGGTCAAAAAATGTTATGTAGTGGACCATAAGGATTACAATACACTCACTAAGGTAGCTAAGGCACACTTCAAAATTAGAGCCTACTACCTCAACCAAATGATGAGGTTAAGCAAAATCATCACCTTCTCTACTCATGCATGTGCCACTCTAAGTGGTAGATTTCTTATCAACCTCCCATAGCTCATATTCCTTGAAATCAAGAAGCACTTCAAAGAGAATGATCATGGGAGGAAGATACTTCCCTTTCTGTGCTTGATTAAAAAACTATGTAAAAGGGGATGCACAACTTGCTATGCCAATGACATCCTTCATCATGCTCCTGATGCCTCTTAGTAGGAGATGATGAAGGATAATGTAGCTACCAAGTTGTAGGAAGAGGAGCAACCATCATCACCACCTACTCAAGAGAAAATGTTGAGTCTTATGTTATCATTAAGCACATAAAAAAGTTCAGCGAACAACTCCTACAATAGAAACAAGTAGGATTGAGTCATGGTAAAGCATCATTCTATCAGCTGATGTTGAGCCATCGCAACAAAGTGACTAGAACCATTAGCTAGTTGGAGTAAACTACATCATTCATCATTGGCTAAAGAATGTAAGCATCCATAAGGTCACATCCTAACATCGAGGAAGTGACAGTGTCCCTCCTAGCATAACAACAATTCCTAGAGATTTCTAGGAATGTTGCCACTTTCTTGGTGCACCTAGAGGAGGGTAAGGAGGTAACTATCTTAGTGATGTAGCATCAAGGATAGGAGAAAATGGTGGAGATGATGGCTAACCATGTGGTAGAAGCATTGAATGCTCCTAAGATCACTATGCTTGATATTGTTGCACTTAGGAATGTTGATGTCTATAGGAGCAACTAGTAAAAGACTTAGCATAGCCTAGCATGAGGAAGTATGGGACCAACTAGTAAAAATTGGGCAACCACTTTCAAAGATCTTTGATCTTCTACATATCATCACTACAACCCAATGAAAGCTACTAGAAGCTAAGGGCAAGCTAATCATCATCAATGCCCAACTCAAGGCATCCACATCAAAAAATAGATGGTTCATTGTCAATGTTACAAAATTGAGAGCTTGATTAGATGATCTCACTACTCTCAATTAGGACATAACAAGAGATCAAGCTTTCCTATAGCTTTAGAATAAGCTAAGAGAAGCTAAGAGAGAAAATGAGGAGATGGTCTATAATGCATCTCTCTTAGAGGCCATAGGCTACAACACCAAGAAGGACTCACAAAAAGCTTGCAAGAAGACATTAATTCTAACCAAATACATTTATTGCATGCAAAGTGTCAAGATCTAAAAGGACCAAATGGTAGCATTTTTATGACAATAGCAAGAGCGACCTACTAATCTGACCATGGACTTGAGGAGGTTGAATACTAAAAATAGAAACCTCTTGATGAAGGAAGTCTACAAAATTTGCTAAAAATTGGCCATTAAGATAGCCGCCTGGAAGAATGAGGCCTTGAAGTTCGAATGTGTCAAGAATTACTATAAGGACTAGGTTGGGCTTCTCAAGGAAGTTAATGAAAAGAAATCTAATTGGCCATGATGAAGATGAAGGGGAAGATCCTTCAACACCTTAGGAGCCTCAACCTCCTAGGACCATGTGATCCTCTTCTCGTCTTTGGTAATTAGAGGAGTTCCAACTATCAATTTTTGTAAATGTGTTGAATTTTGTTTTCATGAACACCCATTTTTGTAATCATTGTCAATCTATATACTTACATACTTTGCATTTCTTTCAGTTATTTATTCATGTGATGGTTCCATACCTTCCCAAATTTTGTAAAAAAATTGATCCTTCTTTTGTTCACTTGAGGATGAATTTTCGGTAAGTCATGAGGGTATGATGAATCTTCATCGATGGGCTACATTAACAAGGATGTGTCGATGTGGCATCTAAGTCTACTGATATAAATGCATACACCCTCTACATTTATGTCATCGATTAGTCAAAATCTTAGGAAAGTTCTTGGTGTTTGTTTCCACAATAGTCAGAATATTTTTTAAGTGCCCGCAGTAGGAGTCAAGAAATGTATAGATCCTTATTTGAGCATTAACATACCTAGACACTTTGGTGTAATAGTAATAAAGACAAACTTCTTGAAATATGATGAAGCATTTGTAAATGGGTTAATTTTTACTTTAATGCACATTATCATTCATGTAATTTACTTCCATGTCCTTAGTCATCAGTCATGCATCATTGGGCTACATCGATAGAATGTCATTGATGCCACCTCGTCAATGTAGGGTTTGCAATGTTAATGGGACCCCATCGATGTGGCACCCTACCATAGCCTATAAACGTGCACCTAGCTACTACATTTATGGCACTTCTTTCATTATTTAAAGTAAAGATCTTGTAGTTTGTTTTCTCAAAAATATTTTCTAAGTGCCAGAAGTAGGAGTTAAAAGAATGTACAGATCTTTATTTAAGCACTAATGTACTTAAAAACCTTAGTGTGAACAACAATAAATATGAACCTTTCTAATCAAACCTTGTAGCACTTGGACTAGATTAATTATTTTCCTTATGCATTTATTATTCATGCACTTTACTCTATGAATTTTAATTAAGTAATTAATATCCATTAAATAGTCAACATAAGTACAACCACTTAGAGCATACATTTAATGCTTGGTAATCCTAGTAGCACTTAATGCTTGGTAACCTACTATTGCTATAACATGTTCAACATGTGTATAGAAAGTGGGAATGGATGCTTATGTTAGAATTAGTTAAATATTAGCTAGTTATTAGACCAGTTAAGCATTTAATTACTTTATTCTTATTCTTAGGTGACTTAAATCATAAAACATAAAATGATAAAAATTAGATGCCTCAGTTACACTTAACCATACGCTTGTACTTCACAACTGGAACTACGAAGACAATAATTGCAACAATTAGATTTACCTCCTAGAACCTAGTGTACATAGAGAGGTAAAGTCTATAAAATTCAACCAAATCGTGTAGTGGATGCTAGTGATTCATATGGTTGGGCATAGGGTATACATACTACAAATCATTAGCACTATTACCAAGGAATTTAGTTAGCTATGTGTGCTACCTAGGAGTTAGTGAAACCATTCAACATCATTGTAATGAGCCCTAAAGTCAAAATCATTAGCATAATAATAATAGTAAAAGCATACTATTTTATTTTTTGCAACTAAAATGTCTTCTTCTCAAAGCGCTAATTCTCCATAATTATTTGGGCAAACATCCAATCAATAAAGGTGTGGGGGGACAAATTCACCAGGGCCCCAATAATTAAGAGTGGTATATACTCTCTACAATGAGTATGCACTAGATTTCATCTACTTCCTACATCAAGATAAAGAGTTCCGATGGAGGGACATGGAGGGCAACATTGTGTTGCCACTCAACCAATCAGTTCCTGTGATGCTACTCCATACTCTAATGAAATTAGGCATCTAGGGGCTCAATGCTAAATATGTTGTGCAAGATCATAACAAGAAGATTATCATCCCACTATAGCATGAAAAAAGAGGGATTGATAACAAGATTGCATTACGAAGCATCAAAGGAGAAATGGTTCAATAACCCCTTGTTCTTGATAGACCAAAGAGAAAGTGAGGATCCCTTTTTTGGGGATTCTCAATTCACTAACTCTCCTCCCCTTGTCTTTGATGAGGATGGCTTGAACCAAAACCTATATTCCACTGTAAATAATCCTAATTTAGGAAAGAATAGGTCTCATAATCATGGAGGTTCCAAAGGTGGGAGTCATGGCATGAATAGGGACAAGCATCATGATGATGATAGACATTATGATTATGGTTATGATTGAAGAATAAGGGGTGGTGATCACCATGATGATGCTAGCCCTTCATCCTATTCACCTTTGACATCCTCTTCTTTCTCCTCTATCTCTCACTGAAGTCATAGAGGACATGATCATGATGGAGGTGACCAGTGGAATAGACATGATCGTAGGGCCTACCAAACTAGTAGAGACTAGGGGCATGAGAAATTAAGGAAATTCCACCATCATGAAAGGAGGAATAACAAATGGCATCATAGGCATCATGACAATCATAGATGTCATACCTATGATGAGCCTTTTCTTGCAACTTGAAATATGCTAAACATTCCAAAGGTCATGAGGATCCCAATGAGGCATGTGAAAGACAACTGAATCAAGCAATTGGATATGCATAATATCCCCATGTTTGAAGGGGGGTACAACTCAAATCCACATAATCATCTTCAAGCCTTTCATGATGCCTATGTCTTGTAGAACATGTAGAACAAATGGCAAAAATTAAAGTTGTTTCTAAGGATACTCATCAAAGAAGTTGAAAGCTGGTAACAATCCTTAGATCCAAAATCGATCCATTAATGGAGTGCGATTATTAAGCTCTTTAATGACAAGTATCAAACATACTTCTAAGTGTCCAACCTAAGAAAGAAAATCAAACATTGGAAATAAGGAGCACATGAATTATTGGATGCAGCCATGGGTAGGTACTATTCTCTCTTACACTGATGTCCTAGCCATGGTTATTCCCAAAGGAAGGAGGCCTCACTTGATGAGCTGGTGCAATACAAGACCTTACCGATTCAAAAGTCCATTCCTATAATGTTGGCTAAGGTAGACAAAATGTGAGACTCTTTGAATGAACATGTTCAAAGTACTTTGAAAGTAGTATATGAATCCAAAGAGAAAAGTAGTGATTATGATCACAGTAGAAGTAAGCTAAACATGCTCACCAAAGTAATAAGGGCAAGGCTACTATCATAGAGGAGGTTGAAGACTCTAAATCAAATGATGATGATGGGTGTGACATCTGCCAGGATGTTTTTCTATTATGTCACACTTGCAAGAATCTAGGATGTACACTCTAAATTGTAGATTAGTAAGAAGATAAGTACCAAGAAGATTGCCTTATCCTCAAGGTAACCCTAGAAAGTTCCACCAACAACAAGCCTACTATCCAAGTGGAGCTCCACCACAAACTTATAAGTAGTACCAATAGTGATAGCATCCACAATCATGGGGGATGCCAGCACCAAAATAATAGTACCCTTATCGATAGCCTGATTCATATGGGTACTATGTTTAAAAATGCATTTCTCTACATGCCTCTTCTAACTACACTTCATTTCAACATCACTAATACCCTCCTAAATACTCTAGACCCCAATCTTCAAGAGGGGGATCCCCATTTTTCTCATGATCCTCATCATCCTTCTACAGATTTCTCTCCATCCTCAACTTAATTATCACTTGCTCCATCAATACAGGATAAAATTCTAGTAGCAATGTAACACCATCAGGGTTATTGACTTACAACTGGCTCCTCAACCAAGTGGTTTAGAGATCAAATCCTAAAAAGGACCATTCTTCTAAATCACTAGTCCTTCAAAGCCATAGCATACATCAAAGACTAATAACCCTACTTCGTCCTCATCCTCTACATAATCTTTCAAGTCCCCTTCAAACCAAATGACTCCCAATATGCATACTATTATGTTGACTCATGTTGTAATTGACTGAACTAAGGTTGGCCACCTTCCTAGGAAAGGATATGATCTTAAGAGTCCCTTTATTTACCTACCAATCACTGAGAATGATCCTTGCAAGCATCTTTTGGATTTAGGTTTTGGTGTAAATCTAATTTCTCATGAAATGTACAAAGCTTGAAACTTACCTCCACTCAAGAAGAGCAACATTCATCTTAAGTTAATAAATCAATCCATCACTATTCCATTAGGATTGATGAAGAACATTATGACCACCATTTGTGGGTTGTATCCTACTAATTTCCTAGTGATCTGTGTTGATAACTGCAAGGGGAACTTCGCAATCATCATGGGAAAGGCTTGGTTGAGCACTATTGATGCACTACTAGGAATTAGAGACCTCTACTTGGAGATTTTCAAGGAAAATGAATTTGAAAATATAGAAAAGAAGTGCATTTCATGCATTTTGTATAGTGACATAGGGTGCAACTACGTACAAAAACTATGATTCGTGAAAAGTACCAATATCACAACATGTAGGTAGTGTGCAAATGTATTAGAAATTTAAAGGTGCTTGTACATGGTAATCACAAAGTAGGAGGACACCCAATGGCTAATAGCTAATCCTAACAATAACTCAACAATATGCATGGAGTCAACTCAGAGCCTAATAAGTGACTATGTTAAAGACATGGATGAACTAGAGCAAGTTCATTACCAACTCTCTAATGATGAACTTGATGAAACCAACTAGGGAGAGTTGGGAATTCCTGAAAGTTTCAAACCTGCACCCCTAAAGTTGAAAACTCTACCTGCTAGCATGAAATATTTTTTTCTTAGCAATGAAAAGCTAGTGATAATTAATGTCAAACTTGCTGCTAAACAAAAAGAGAAGCTATTGAAGGTGGTCAAAAAATGGCCAACAACCTTTTCCTGGTCATATCATGAACTAATTAGAATTGATCCATAGATATGCTAATATCACATCTATATAGATGCCTCCATCAAGCCAAAGAGACAACCACAATAGCTATTGAATCTCAAACTAAAGCAGATCATCAAGGAGAAGATTGAACTACTTCTCAAGGTGGGATTTATCTTTTCCAATGTGAATAGTGAGTGGGTTAGTCCACTCATGATAGTTTTAAAGAAAGATGACAAGTGAAGGGTTTGTATTGACTTCAGGCTATTGAACATGGTAATCTACAAATATCATTTTCTAGTTGTCATTTGTGGACCAAGTGTTAGACAATAGTTTTGGGCATTACTACTATAGTTTTCTAGATGGTTATAGTGGCTATAACCAAATTTAGATTACACTAGTGGATTAGGTCATAATAATTTTCACAACTTCCTAGGGAACTTTTGCATATAGAAAGCTGTCTTTTAGTCTATGCAACACCCTTGCAACCTTCCAACACCTTTTCCTAAGTATCTTTTAGCAACAGATTGGTAGCAGGGTCGAAGTCTTCATGGATGACTTCTTCACCTACGGAGCTACATTCAAGTAGCCCTGGACCACCTTGAGCAAGTGCTAAAAAGATGTGTGGAGACCAACCTTTAGCTCAATTAGCAAAAGAGCCATTGAGTTAGATCCTAAGAAAATAAGAAACATCCAAGGAATTACCTACCAACTAGAAATTGTCAAATATCTCTGGTCATTCCTTGGCCATACTGGTTATTGTTGTTGCTTCATAGAAAATTTCTCTAAGATCATCAAACCATTAATAAAGCTTCCAAAGAAGGATGTTCCACTCATTTGGACCAAGGAATGCAAGAATGCATTCTAGTAACTCATGAAAAAGCTCGTAGAAACTCCAATTCTATGAGCATCTAATTAGTTCATGTCATTTCATATCATGAAGAATTATTTCAATTATGCTTTGGGAGTTGTGCTCACATAGTTGAATGATAAAAAACTTCCTTACTATATCCAATATGTGAGTCAAAGAATTATCGATGCACAACTAAATTACAACATGATAGAGAAAGTATTGATGGTCATGGTGTATGCCTTGAAGAAATTTAGGCACTATGTGCTTGGGTACAAGGTGTTCATGCATACAGACCACTATGTAATCCAGTTCCTTGTGAAAAAATTGATGGTGAGCCCCCATGTCATATTGTGGTTAGTGATCTTATAGAAATTTGATCTCACATGGGAGATCGAAAGGGAACTAAGAACGTGGTTGCTAACCAATTATCTTAGTTGATATGGAATAACAAGGAGGAGAAGAGTCTACCTTTTGATTGATTTCTTGATGAACTCATCTTCATTGGTGCTCTAAAGGAAAAAGTGCCCACTAAACCTAACTGGTATAATGGCATCCTTACCTACCTTCTTACTTAAGAGATTCCAAAAATGCTAAATAATAAAAATAAATAATGGTTTCTTCATTAGGCCAAACACTTCATGGAGATTAAAGGACACCTTTACAAGGTGTGTGTTGATGGCCTGGTTCATTAGTGTGTTTCTAAGGCTGAAAAACTACATGTCCTCTAGGATAATCATGAGGGTCCTTATGGGGGCCACTATGTTAGGAGATGCATGATCATTAAGATCTTAATGGAAGGATATTATTGGCCAACACTCTTTAGGGATTCCCACCACTTTTCTCACTCCTGTGATCACTACCAATGTAATGGTGGGATGACTGCTGGTATGGAGGGACCTCAAAAGTTAATCCAATTACTAGAACCCTTCAGCATCTAGGGCATTAACTTCATAGATCTCATCACACCCATGTAAAATGAAAAGGCATACATCATAGTCGTTATTGACTATTGTATAAAATGGATGGAAGAAGTAGTCATCAACGACTATACTTCTTTTATAGTTGCTCAATTTGTACAACAAAATGTTGTAAATAGGTTTGGGGTACCACATGATTGGATTTCTGATAATGGTACTCATTTTATAGGTACCACCTTTCAAAAACTCATGTAATGCTTGGGGGTAGAACATAAATTAACAATATTTTACCAACCCCAAGCCAATGGTCAAGCTAAGGTCATGAATAGGGAGATCATTAAAATATTAACAAGAATAATCAGCAAATATAGGAGAAACTAGAGTACTAAACTTAACAATACCCTTTGGGCCTATCACTCAACCTAAAAACTCCCTATAGGCTACTCTCCCTATGAGCTGTTGTATGAAAAACTGCCAACTCTTCCTATTTAGTCCAAGCTCTATACACTTTTAACAACTTATCACCTTGATGTTAACCTTAGTCTAGCACAAAAAGAGAGATTGATCAACCTTAATGTGCTAGATGAGGATTGATTGGTGGTCCTATCCTTGACTGAAGTGCACAAGAAATTTAACAAGCAATGACATAACCTTAGAATTAGGAAGATGAAACTTCAACTCGGAGATAAGATCTTTTACTAGAACCCCATACATGTGCCATAGAGAACTAAGTTCCAAACATTGTGGAAAGGGCCTTACATCATCGATGAAACCTTTTTCTTCTAGAGTCATCTTGATATACAAACTTGAAAGCCCAAATAAGAAACTATTAATCAACATGCAACAAATTAGACCTCTCCATGAGCCTAAGAGAGCTAGTGATGTCAACACCTCCTTGGATAGACAAGCATGCTCAATATGATAGATCTCTTCCTTCCAACTTAGTCATGGGGAAGATGGTCGTGCATGTTGATCAATCAAAGGGGCTCCTCAATTTTTCATTTTTTCTTTTTTCACTATTTTTTATTTTTCACCATCTTTAGTACATTTTATCTTTCTTGAATATTTTATAATTTTTTAATATTTTACTTTATTTTGGTTTGTGTTTTTCTTCTATTTGTTTTCTTCTCCTTTATTGATAACAAGACACAGTGTTGTTGTAGCTACTATTAATGGTGGTTTGTATTTAATGTTATTTGATTACTAATGTCTAGATTCTATCTTTGAATTTTGGTGTTGATAACGAAGACATGGTTCTTTTTCATAGAACAAGCAATGAGTCCACATCATCCACCCATCCACAAAACTCTATGGTATTTCTTGTTTTGGAAATATAAGGTCCCTTCGTTAATGAAACCTTTAACGAACTTATGATCTTGGTAGTTTTCAAACTTGGGAAGGATTAAAAGGATTAACAATGGTATGAATTCAAGGGCATTTGATGCTCTTTGTACCTACCTACACTCTTAAGTGCATGAGCATTTTCATGGATTTCTTATCATTTCATTGTTCAACAACAAAAGGAAGTTAAAGTCTTTGCATGATGTGGTTTCCATCCAAAAATTATAAAAATATAAAATTCAAAAAAAAGCAACACAATAATGGAAATTCAAAACACACCCCTTAGACTCAATAATGGGCTACAAGCATTGGTTATGGGATTAGAAAGACATGTTACCGATGCCTAAAGGTTCCCTCTAACTAGGGCCCATCTCACTTCTTGTTTTTCTTTTCTTCTCTTATAGGAATGATGATTTATTTGTGGGAACATTCTTGTATCTTGAAGATGTGAACTTATTTTAGAGTATTGATGCAAAGTCATTGGAAGTGGTTGGTTTGATCTAAACTAAGGATGGAATTTATTGGGTCATTTAATCACAAAATCCACAAGGGACTTCATGTGATCATGATACAGAACTCTTTTCAACTCTCCTCATCATCCACAAATGCTCTTCTCACCTCACCTCACTGTTGGGTTGTCATGTTTGTTTAATGTTTTATTTTGATGTGTCAAAATTATTAGGTAGATTCTTTTGGGATTAGATCCTTAACTTTCCATAACCATTAATCAAACGTAGGATCCATAGACTCCTTGGTTTGAGATATGCAAGGGCAATAAGGGCATTTTCACGACTAATCCTTCTACATTCCTTATTAGAAGCATCCAATTGTGTGCTCCTTAATGACCTCTTTCTCCTTTAGTTCATTCTTCAATTAAAAACTCCGTTTTGTGAATAATCTAGACATACTCAAAACATGAAAATTGAACAACAAAGCAGTAGCAAAAATGAAAGCCATAGATCACTACAACGATGATGTTGTGGCATAGAATGACAAGCCAGAGGAATGCGCGATGGCGAGGAAGAACTCTTTGGAAGCAAGATTCTGCTGAACAGAAGGAAATGTCAAAAGAAAATGCAAGCAAGTATTTGCAAACATTGAAAATAGGGCCTTGTCGAAGCAACATGGGACTACCATGGCCTCAAGTACCTTCACTTGTGCTTTAAGATATTTTATGTATTTTATGGTCTGATCTAGCATGCACGCCATATCAAGTCGTGGACTTCCCAAAGGAAAAAGTTTTTCGATTACATGAAGCCTCTCGTGGATCTTTAAATGCCACTTTGGTGCGGCCACACTCTACAACTCGACAGATGCGCAGACAATGGGCGTAACGACACTCTGAAACTTGACAAATGTGCGGACAATGGGTGATGTCAGAACCAAAGATGGCTACAAAGAAGGAAAACAAGAAGAAAGTTTTTCACAGACCATTTCAATCATGTAATAACATGTTAGAATTTCCATCTTCCTACACTTCTGAGGAGGACCAGAAGATGGCAATAAAATGTTAGGAATCTATGTTTCTGTAAGGTAAGTATTTTTGAGGAAAAATGTTGGCAGCATCCATATTTCCAAATCAGTTAATGGATCGATGTCTAGAAAGGTGCAACAAGATTAGTTGGTATAGGCAGAAAAAAAACAAGAAGAAGAAGTAGAGAAAAAGCTTTATAACAAGGTAAAGAAACTACAGTTACTTGGGAAAAGGTGAAATACAGTGAGCCACTAAGATTGTGTGTATGGTGAACCACTAAGATGCAGCAACATAACAAAGCAACCTTTGCTTCACAGAAATGCTAAGACCTACTAAATAAGCAACCTATGGTTCACCAAAATGCTAAAACTTGCTAAACAAGTACTAAGACCTACTAGACAAGCAACCTCTACTTCACAAAAATGCTAAAACCTGCTAAACAAGTCCTATTCTGTTGCACTTACATCATTTTATATTCATTGTAATTATATGCACTAACCCTGGACTAGGCCATAAAACCCTCCATTTTCCCATTTTCTCTATACAGTAAATGACTCTACATTTTGCCAGCAAATCCAAATCTCTTGTATCAAACATTTTTAGGCAAATGTAACGATAACCCTGCGTTTTGCCAACAAATCCAAATCCAGTGTATTAAACATTTTTAGGCAAATGCAATAGTAACCCTATGTCTTGCCAGCAAATCCAAATCCTGCGTATCAAACATTTTTAGGAAAATGTAACAGTAACGGTTGCCAACAATAGGTTCAGAAAAATTAATTACACATATTGAAATCTGCAACATAATGTTCCAACAAAACATGTTCGATTGCATTACAGCCACAAAAAAATTTAATGTTCAGTTACAAAATATGTTGGATTTTATTATAGTTAAAAAAATTAATGTTTAGAAAATGTGTATTATAGCTCGCAAGGTCCCAAACATGCTACAGTTACAAAAAAAATAAATGCCGGTCCCCTTTCTTTCTTCAGTTTTTTGCATCGGCGGCAAGACAAGTAACCAAATTAGAAGCAATCAAATCATTAAAAAATGAAATCATTAAGAAAACAATCAAATCATTTTAGTAATGAGCTGAGAAAAGGTTGGTATATGCTCAAAAGCCTAACCTCTTCTAGAGGTTACTGGAATGGAACCTAGTCTCCAACTTAAAGCATCCAACACCTTACATTCTAATTAAAAAACCTTAATATAATATCTAGAAACTAAAAACCTGGAAGCAGCAGAGATTTTATTATGTCTTCCACATACGTTCCTTTACGAACAATAAATGTACATTCAACCAGGTACTCATTTCAGATTTAAATACTAAATATCTTTGAAAAAGTTTCACTACATGCAAATCTTTACTATTTTGTTACGGAAACCCCACAAGGGAGAGTCCTGGACACGATATGTAGACATTCGGAAATCCACTGAAACGGAGGCAAACATTAAAATCATATTTTATGTATCTATATCCATTTGCCATTTCTAATTCCCCAAATCCCACAAGAAACATGCAGACGACACCAAAATCACATCCACCTACTAAAAACCCAACAACCCTCGTCCAAGTTATCATTGCAGAAACTGAAAAATATTTGCGTACTTATAATAGTGTCAATTCCGTCGGAAGAAAACGCACGGACGTTGTTCCTTTTGCACTGCCGCAATGTTTGGTGGCTCCAATGCAGAAGCGGATCTCAGAAGCCAATTCCAGACATGGCATCGCTCGTCACTCCAACACGCCAGGATGCACTCGAAATCCGAGTCAGGAATGCGGATCTTCAAATGCAGATGCGACGGATGGTGGTAAGAAGCCTGGTGAAGCAGCAACATACTGCCAAACTCTCGCAGGCCCAACTTGCGGAGAGCCTGGACCACGGTGAACTAGAGCCAGAAAAGCTCGTCTTCTGCAAGCCCGGAGAAGCGTTCCTTCTGCCAGACTGGCGTTATTATGAACCATGGCCGGGCCTTCGCATCCATGGAACACAAAACTAGTGTCCTCTCGCACACTTCTTCCAAATAAAATTCTCTGAAGCATCCAGTTTTGCTACGTTAGCGCTACAATGTCAAAGTTTGAACATTAATAATCGAGTCTGAAACTGAAACTGATTCTTTGTTATGCCTCCATGTCCAAAGGGAATTTTTGGACAAATCAACATGTGTAACTTAACGGGAAATCGGAAATTTCTATTTCTTAAGACGGCATTAACCATAGTTACCAAAACAAGGAAACCGGGCAACAAGGAAACCGGGCAACGTGACTTAGGTTGCCAAAAAGAAACAAGCTTTAAATATAGAACCAACTAATAACTTTAGCAATTTTTATATTTTAATAAAATTATGTGTATATTTCTTTGTTATTTAAAATGCAGTACAATACAATAATTTTTATATATAAAAATTTACAATATTTTTATTTATTGGTATGGCAGAACAATTACCCAAACTTAGAGAGAAGTTGTAAAAAAATTTATTTCAAAAATAAATATTTAAACAGAGTAATCAATATGCTAGAACTTGACAGTCACAAAAAGGTAGTGGCATTCAAACCAATAATAAACGCAGATTCACCATTGCATGTTAATAATCAAATAAAATCCTCCAAAATGAGCTGAAAACAGTGCAGGACTCTGCCACCCCTCTTTCATCTAGATAAACAAGCAAGCCACCCCTCTTTCATAGATTAGATGTACCAATAGAAGAATTTGGTGCCCCCTTGAATTAGGAATAGAGAAAGGCCAAAGACAAGCTTTCTATATTAACTTTGAAGAGATGGACTTGAAGAATGAGACCGTGATATGATATTCTACCAGAATATGAATTGCAGTGATTGAACTTTACTGTAATAAGAAACTCTGACTCAAAGAAAATAATCCCAGTAAAGAAAGACCAATGAAAAGATAATGTACTAATATGGTGTTTAAATCTGCAGTTAAGCCCATTTTGAAGAGAGGAGTGCTTGTTGCAAAGCAGTGACTTACCACACAAAGTTGATGAACAATTTATGCTTGTGATTAGGAGAAGCAGCAGCAATGGCATGGAGAGCAATGCAAAAGCAGCAGCAATAGCAGGATTAGCAGTGTTCACAGTACAGCCATGTAGCACAGGCCTCAAATGCTTCACTTAAATGTCTTGCTTATTGACGTCCTTGCCATAGAAGTGGCCCTAAATGTTTTCCTCCTTGTTTGCCGTTTCACACATTCAATTTGCCGCAAACCTGTTTCACACATTCAATTTGCTGCAAACCTGCATTTAAATTCCAGCGTCAAGCAGCAAACGTTCTACGGCAAATCGTTTTCCGGTGGGTCGGTGCCGCAGGCCACATCGTTGGTGTATTTCTCTACCTCGGACGTAATGGCGCCCGGCGTCGACATCTTGGCGACGTACCCATCGTACCTGCCTTTCGCCGGCGCAGACAAGGCATACGATTACAGACGGTCTAACTTCAACATCATCTCGGGCACGTCCATGGCGTGGCCTCACGTGGCGGGAGTGGCAGCCGTGTTGAAGGCGAAACACCCGCAGTGGAGCGAAGCAGCCATCCGTTCGGCGCTCATGACCACGGCCTACGTGACAGCCCGCGATGGGAAGCGAATCCAGGACCTGTATTACGGTGGTCGTCGCCCCTCCACTCCGGATGTTCATGGAGCCGGATACATTGATCCTGAGAAGGCCAACGACCTCGGCCTGGTTTACGATCTGGGCTCTGCCGATTATCTCAAGTTCGTGTGCTCCTTGGGCTACACGGATGCTCAGGTCGGGGCCGTTACTGGCAGCTACAAGTGCACACCTCAAGACAAACTGAAAAGCATCGGAGATCTCAACTATCCATCATTCGTGGCAGATTTCCGTGGAGGAAACACGAGCGTGACCTACTCCAGGAGTGTCACCAACGTGGGAAAGCAGGCGCTTGTTATGTACACTTTCGCGGCATGGATGCCTCGGGTATTTATGTAACGGTGGACAAGCCGAACCTCAGATTTTCGTGGACCGGCCAAACACTGACATATAAAGTGACATTTGTTGCAACATCGCTTGATCCATCGTTGAAAAGCATGTTCGGATACCTTCGATGGTCCGACGGTGTCCATGATGTGCGTAGCCCTATTGCATTCGTTGTGTGAGGGATGCATTTCCAGTTCAGTCTCTTCATTTCAAGCAGAGCAATGCATGTTCGCTGATACCCAGGCATGCACTATTATATAAATAACTTTGGAATGATGTATTCAAGTAATTTAATAATGATGGTGTGTAGAATTTTATATATATATAACTTTGGAATGATGTATCCAAGTAATTTAAGAATGAAGAATGATGGTGTGTGTGTATATATATATATATATATGTGCATTTATAGTTAATTTATATACACATGCATATACCATCATGCATAGAGAAATCAAATGAAGCATTAAAATCATGAAGCATTAAAAAGAATCAAATGAAAAAAGTTGCAAAGCTTCCTTATCATGAAATTACCATATTATGTTGTTTAGGTAAGTTAAATTAAATACTTGTAAAGAAATTTATTAATCATGAGCAAAAACTTAATTCTTGTAATTGCATTTTATAACACAACATTTATTAAGTACCTATTTTAAAACACAACATTTATAAATTAGCCCACATGGTTATTTATTATATCTATTGTAGCTTTATACATACAAGATTTGTATGTAAGATGTTGATGCAACATCTTTGATGTTGTTAAGTGCTTATTATATATAATTATTCATCTATAGTTATTAAATAAAAGGTTTTATACTTGATGCATTAAGGTTTCTAGTAGTCATTTTTTAAATGCCCAGTAATTCTTATGGAATATATAAATTTTTTAGAATTTTATTCATGCTCAAGTTATTTCATGTTTTATTTTATAGTTAATTTTAGGATTGATACACATAGCCATAGAAAAAAAATTTATGTCTCTAAACAATAGTATAGTATTGGAATGGCAACTATTAAGTTCTATAATGTCTATATCAATAAAAAATCATTAATATTTCAAAAACCATCTTAAGAAGAATGAAGAGTATAAAACAATTTCATGAAACTATTGTCCCTACTTTCACCATTTTTTTTATATCTTACTATAACAAAAATAATTTAGAATGTATATGATGATCCAAACTTAATTGGCTGAGATGATTTTAAATAAGATGACTTTAACTAAGGCCAACTACTAGACGAGGTAACAAGATAACTAAAAATAGAATCACTCATCCCTCCTTTGTTTCTCTATCACTTACCTATTTTAGTTTTACCCTCTTGGTCAAGTTTGTTCTATCTTTGTTTGTTCATGGCATTTTTGAGAAATAAATCTCTTGCATAAATAACAGTTCAAAACCACCATGAATAAATAAAGAAAAAATAAATTTAACCGAGAAGCTAAAACTAATTTGGCTAAGTGGTAGAGAAATAGAGATGGGATGAGTAATTTGATTTTTAGTTATCTTATTACCTCATCTAGTAGTCGGGCTTGGTTAAAATCATCTTGGAAATTTGATATATATAATCTAGTGGAGTGATTTTGTCATGTTTCTCACCTTCACCCCTCCCCTATTTCTTTCCATCCCTAACACTCAGAAAAACCATTTGCAATAGTCCATCACTTATCTTCCTCTGAAACTTGAATCAGTTTATCAATGAAACAATCATATGCATGAAGAAAGAAAATGGAAGTATGAAACAAGTTCTTCAAAGGATATATATACCTATGCACTAGAGATTGGAAGTATTAAACCAATTTGTCAGAGGATATATACCTATGCATTGGAGATTCACGATTCTAGATAAATTTTGACAAATTGTTCATGTTGGAAGTATGAAACCAGTTCTTTAGAGGATATATACCTATGCACCGGAGATTGGTGATTCTAGATAAATTTTGATGAACTGTTCGTGTTGGAAGTGAAACACCCTAAAAAATTTGAGTCTTGCAATTTGCGCAGCACTATGGCAGTTCTTCAGGAGGAGAATGCTCTAAACTCAGCCTAGCCAGTTCAGCAAATTTTCTACTTTGGGTGTAAACAGGCTCTACAATTCATCATGCCTGTCCACCTAGGTAGGTTGCCCAACTGATAGCCTGCTCAAAAATGGTGCACAGAGTTGACAACAGTGCTCAGGATGCACGAAATAGTTTAGCAAGTTTTCTAACTCACGAAGTCTGCTACGCTACACCATGCTCCACTATGTAGCATAGCAAGTTTCAGAAAACGATTGTAGAACGAAGCGCCATGCTACGCTATGCTACGTAGCGTAGCGTAGCATGGTAAAAGCTATACAGCCAGTTCCATCAACCAACTTCAAGTCATTCAACAATGTTCCTTTCCGTCAAGAAGCGGCAGACCATGTCTGCTGCTACGCTACGCTAAGCTACATAACGTAGCAAGGCGTAGCAATCTTGTGGAACAGATAGAAGGTAGCTTAAAGGGTAGAATCAGCAAGTCTGCAAGTCTCTCAACACAAGAAGCGAAGCTTGCAAATTGGCAAAGTTTTCAAGACTAAGGCTGGTTGCTACGCTACATAGCGTAGCAAGTATACAGCTTGCATGTAGCAGAATGCATGACAAGGTGCTACGCTACGCCGAGCATCCTACGCTACGAAAGCATAGCAAAGCATGTGGGTGGTTGTGCGACATAAATGCACTTCACCTAATTGGACTGTTGACACACATCTCTAGACGTTGATGGTGCAATTGCAACGTGGCAGGCTTACAGTTATGGCATCACAAGTTCACATTACAACGGTCATGCAGGTCCAACGGTCATGCATGGAACGTGTAGCACCAAAAAGTCAACGTGGGCCCAGGGCACGTGGTGTCCAAATCACCCCTTTCGCATGTCCTTTAGCCCTATAAATATCCCGATGAGCATCACTTCAAGGGTTGGACTATCTCCTAGTTGGATTATCTCCTAGTTGGCCCCTGATGTCCTAAGACAAGCATTGTAACATTGAGCATTAAGCATTGTAAGCTTTTTGTTTGGCACTGCAAATAGTTAGCATTTTCAGTTGGCATTTTGTTCCCTTCCCTTTCAACCACCTTGGTAGAATTTTAACATTGTCAGCTCCCAAGTCCATGCGCAAAGTACACAACAGTTTTTCCCTACATGTCCTGGTTACTCTCGGGACATCTGCACTCCTCAACGTTGTGCAACTAACTGTATCCATCTTGACAAAGCAAGCTTGTAGGTTTGGAGCGGCACACTTTTCTAACTACATTTTACTTGGTTTCCTGCTTATTGCTGCATTTTACATTATTTTCTACCTTATTTACTTTTAAGCATTACTTCGTGCTTTTGTTCCCGTTTTCAAATTATATGTTGCAAAAGGCTATATAGATGTCAACTAAGTCCCTGTCTGATAAACCAGACAATTCAAGGTGCCCTGTATCTACTCACACACAGCATGGCCCTCTCTTGGATATAGGGTTGAAACTGTCACACCCGGCGACCCCTTAGTGTTTTCTAGTCGTCGACGTTTTCGGTCACTATAATTTTTTGGCGCTAGAAGGAGGGCCTTTTGGTGCCTTTTCCATGTGTCATGGTAGTTTTGTGAGCCTTTTTCACCCTGATACGCATAAGCATGAACGTGACACCTTCTTGCAGTTGTTTGTGCTTTGTGCTGTGCAGATCAGTCGTCTCGACGATTCCTCAGTTGCCCCACAGAACACAAGGCCTCTGATCACCAGTTAACTAGCCTATCTTATGGTAGTCTTGCATGCGTTCTATACCCCATTGCACAGTACTAATCGATCACTTTGATGACCCCTCAAGGATCCTGCAAGGCGCAAAGCCTTTGACCGTTAGCTAACTTTCTCATCTTATGGTAGTCTTGCACGTGCTTTATACCCTATCGCACACTAGCGTAAACGTGACACCCTTTTGTGGTTGTTTACGCTTTGTGTTGTACATATCGGTTTCCTTGATGATTCCTTAGGAACCCAGCAAGACGTAATGCCTTCTTTTTGTTGCTTTTCGGTTTTCTTTGTGCTTTTTGTGTTCTTCTTGCATAACTACTTGCTTAACAATGGCTTTTTCAAACACTACCACTAACACCTTCAACGTTGACGTTCCCATCATGGTTCAAAGCACTACTAGTGCCAAACAACTGCTAAACCAAATGTTGGAAATATGTCGATCTCTCAAAATCCAAAATCGAGGACCTAGGGGATTGGCCCAGCAACACAAGCGTTACAGCTTCCTCTATGCAAAGGGGTAAGAAAATCTAGCTTTGGATGTACATGAACTCAAGGACAAGCATACCTTCAAGTTCACTTACTACAATGGAAAGGAATTTGTTCCTACTCCTAGCGTTTTCTTACCTTTGACACAAACAAACCAAATGCTTCTAGACCAACTAATCTAGTTGACTAGGCTTAGGGAGCAACAGGAAACAACGTCCAACCAAGATAACACCTTTTAGGACGGACAAGAGGAACTCGATTCCCAATTAGACAAGGGAGGTCCAACCAACCCCATTCCTGTCCCCCCTACCTAGTCCTTCTGGGCCAAGCTGTTATCTGTCACCACTCCCTTTGTGATTACTACTACACCTTCGCAACCCACAACTACAACCACAATGGGTAGCCATTTTAACCTTGCAGTGTTTCAATGCTCTCTTTCATCTATTTCTTTTGCAGCTACTATTCCTTTGCAAACTGTTCAGTAGTCTATTCTTGTAGCACATCATGCGTCAATCATGGTTACCCTACCACATGTTCATACTGTGCCTACTTCATAATCATACGTGACTTCCACATCTATTCCTACATTCACTTCTGTTCCACCCACTACGGTGGGCCCTAGCCCATCCACATGATAGGCCTCATTCGCTTCCTTGCCTACCCCGCAACCATCGCAGATGTCTCAATATGTTCACTCTCAAGCCTACCAAGCCTCAAAAATGGTACGACCCAACACAGGGCTATGCTCTACGCTGTCGATGACATAAGTGTTCCATCTAGCAACTCAACCTACGGTTTCTTCCTTAAAAACAACACATGTAGGGTGGTGGAAAACATAAGCAACACCAGTTGTGGGGTTGTCCCAATGGCACAGCTGATAAGTCACACCACCACCCCTGCAATACCATAGGTGGGAGCTACCTCCGTAGCTCCCCAACCATTCACAATGTCACTGGGTCTGAACCAAGCGTTCTGGCTCATCCAGACGCTCAGTGAGAAAATAAAATGCATCAAAGCTACTAGATATGACACTGTACAAGTCATGGACTTCTAACAGGATGACCCCATTAGCCCTGCAATTCCTACTTTGACACTACCCCAAGGGATGTCTCTCCCACACGTCACGAAATACAATAGGGAGGGAGATCCCAATGCACATCTTGTTACCTTCAGGTCTGAATCTTTGCTATTGCAACAATGGCTACACATGATCATTCATGTCTTTGCAATGTTCCTAGCTGAGAAAGCCTTGGATTGATACTGTGCGTTGCCATGCTCATCCATTTCAAATTTGGAAGAGCTGCTAACCCAGTTCGTGACACATTTTAAGTACAACCTGAAGCCAGAAACCACGCTAGATCAGTTGATGAGCATGAAGCAAGACACTCTAGAGACAGTCCAAAAGTTCATTCAACGTTGGGGCACAACCCTTAATGAGATCTACGAGCCCATTGTAGAGGCCCACCTATTGGCCATCTTTAAGGGCACAGGGAATGACTTCATCAAGTCTAAACTGTACTACCTTGCTCCTCACTCTCCTAGTGAGGCTTTTGCTTAGACTAAGAGCATACAAGACGCTGCTGAAGCAAGAAAAGACCTAGCCTACATTACCTACAAAAACACCTTTGCAAAGAAGGACAAGGGTAAAGTCCCAACGACCACAGTGGCCACTATGGCAACTGAGGCCAAGCCCAAACCTAGCAACAACGGTAGCAAGAACAACAAGAAACCGACCATACTTGCAGGTAACCCCATGCCCAAATAGGGCCACACACCAAAACCTTCTATAACTACACCTGAGACATCTGCACAACCCAAACCCAAATTTGAGTGCAAAGAATACTCAAAGTACACCCCATTGCCTCTTAAGCCTTCGAAACTCCTGAAGCAATTATTGGTAGTGGGATACATCCAACACAAGCAGATGTCAGAAGAAGCAATCACGAGACATCAATGCTACTGTGAGCTCCTTAGGAACCCCTCTTTGGCCCTGCCTAATGAGCCTCCAGTTCCTAGGGGTTTTAGGCTGGACAGGTTTTGTGACTACCACCAACAGTGTGGTTACAACACAGATTACTGTCTGGTATTGCAGGATGACATCCAGAGATTAATCGACCAGGGGAAACTAGTGTTGGACTAAAGCAACCCAGTACGCCCTGAAAACCAATCTATGAATGTCTACACAGATCCCCTCAACACCAATAATGATGGTTATGTAATCAATGCCATTGGCATTGACAATGATCCTAGGCCACCCCATGAGCCATTCATGGTCCGTGTGCCTCAGCGCAATGCACCAGCACCACCAATGGTTGGTCGAAGCTCGAAGTAGCCATTTGTCTTGAGAGTCCCACCACAGGCATCTACCTTTGCAGCATCTGTTGGCAGGGCCACATGGTCCCACCCGTTAACACCTCTAGCTCCATTCGTCATATGGGTCTAACGCCCTCAAAGGCCCCTATATCATGCAAAATAGCTGAATAGCCTTCTCGCCCTGTAAGCCAAGAAGCCCACTTCATAGGTGAGACATCGAAGGGAAGTACCGTCAAAGGTACCCCCAAGCCTATGTCTTCACTCCTTGCATTTGTGCCTTCACCACCAAAGACAAAGGTCCACACGACCACACAGCCTACATCACTCTGCCAACAAGGATCTGAATCCAAATCTGAAGTCGCCCCTCCTTGAGAAATTCATCTTCTAGGATGAATAGAAGAGGAGGAAAGCGTTGAACCAGGGGGTGGCCAAGACCTCTTAGATGCCCTCACATAAGTCAAACAAGCTCTAACACAAAAAAAAAATACATTGAGCTTGTACAACCTAATCATGACATCTATTCCACATCGCGAGGCTCTGATCCACATGTTGATAATGATCCTAGTCAAAGAAGACATGCTAGCGGAGGAAGAAGCCATCTACTTGGTCATGCTTCCCTCCGTGCCTGCAGGGTCAGAACAGTCTCAACTAACCTTTTGCAACGATGCCATTAGGAAAGATCTCGAAGGCGGTCAAGTGACTACGACACCCCTTTTCATCACAATTCGGGTTGGCTAGCACCGGATCCAAAGGGTACATGTTGATGATGGGGCTACCATGAATGTCATTCCCTTCCCCAATGTGGACAGGTTTGACTTGGTCGACTAGATCAAACCCACAAAAAAGACATGCTTGAGGTCGTTCAATGGGGTGAGAGTCATGGTAAAGGGCATAGTCCACATAAACTTTGTAGCAGGGGATCGGTTCCCCACAAACGCAACATTCATCATGGTCGAGGAAATGCTTGAGTTTAACCTAATCTTGGGGAGATCATGCTTAGCACAACTTAGGGCTATCTCCTCACCCATACACCAGGAAATCCACCTACCTTATGCAGGTGGAGAAGTGGTGGTCCACGGTGATGAAGTAGCAACGCAAACAATCCATAATGTAGGGGTGGAAGAAGGCTCAGAGGTTGTAACTTCTAAGAACAAAGTGCGTGTTGCAACTTACATTGACTACCTGGCAGAGGGGTCGGCTCAGCAAGTTGATCCCCAAAACAAAAATGCATGGACTGAGTTACCCTTCCAAGTAGGAGGCGACGACGTAGATGAAGGCCTCAGTGGAGCACCTCGGCCTTATGTCTCACTCAACCCACATCGGGTCAAGAAGTAGCTTCACCAAGTGTAGCAACCCCACTGCTTCTTACCCAAACACTGCTCATATGCTTCTATGTAATGGCCCAGAAAGGCCTAAAATTAGCAATGTGCAATGGCCCAAAATGGCCTAAAACTAGCAATGTGCATGTACGCAATGGCAAGATGGCCTAAAACTATGCTATGGCCCAAAACGGCCTAAAACTAGCAATGGCCTAAAATGACCTAGAACTAGCATAACTTACTAGTTAGCTTTTGTTCAAGTTGTTGATACATCATCTCTTTGGCATGTTACGCAATGGCCCAAAATGGCCTAAAACTAGCACATGAAAGCATGAACATTCTATACAAAATGCACGTATGTAATACACAAGTTATCACAAAATCCTCTTGCTTTGTATAAAACTGTTGTCTTTCAAACAATGTTTGCAAAATTCGTTACATCAAAATGCAAAAATCCAAAACTTCAAATTTTCAAAACAAAATCTCATGCAGTCAAGGGTTATCTCTGTTTGCATAGTTTTTGTCTTTTGTTCCTACATCATTGCCTTGTCCCCTACCTTCCCCTGCTTTGTCCCTCGTCAACTCTTCATTTCGTCCTACTATGGGCATTGCACCCTCATCTAGGGCCTGCATAATGGGAATGAAGTAGTTAGCTAGGACAAAAAAAGCAAGCTATAATAGAGCATAAACATTAGCTCAGTAATAATTCACTAACCTGAGAAGGGTCCACATCTATCTCAAATGGTATCTATTCTAAATCAACCTCGAGGCAACACAAGACCTCCTCTACCATGATATCTACCCAACTCCTTTTACCAGGTGTAGCCTCTACTGCAGCAACTCTCTCCCTTTCGGTGGGTGTCCACCTTAGCAGCCCAAGAGAAAAGGAGATGGTTGCAGTCTCTCTCATGGGAAGGTCCACTTTCCAGTTAGGAGATTTCATGACCTTGACTTGCTCTTTGAACCTAGTATAAGCCTCAAAAGCATCAATGGAATTTATGAATGCCTCATACGTAAATGCCTCCACAGTAGCATCTTCATATAGTTTACGATGGGCAACATTTTCTTATTTATACATGTGTTTATGGTTTCTTTGGGTCAACCCTCATTCATAAATCTTGGCGCTGAATTCTTTTAGATCTTGACACTTTTGGTCTAGCAGTTCCATCTGTATCCACTACTTTGTCAGTCCATAGGTGGTCTCGACATTCTGATGCATAACTATCCAAAACCTAGTGTGGTCTACCACAATTGTGCACCAGTCCTTGTTGTTAGTGTTGCGGGACATGAGGAACTCATTCCTAGACTTGAGATCCTCCACCTCAGCCATTAGGTTAGCCTCCCTTTTCTTAGCCTTATAGACCCACTTCCACAGGTCCTTGTTGATACTCTTGCACTCCCACAAGGAGCAATCCAAGCGCAAAGTGCATTTGTAAACCTCGCCGTATGCACGATGAGATACCTCGGTCACTTCCGACAGGAATGTGGACACGCCACCAACTTTTAAAGGTTGTGTCAAGTCCCATTTGAGCATAGAAGCTACTATGACACAAAGAAAATGCCAATTGCATTAGCGTAGCACAAGTGGCAAACTCAAGAAACTTTAGCATAACAACACGAGAGCAGATGACAATACTACCTACCCGCTTCAAGGTCCACCTGCTGAAGGAGACCAATCATGTCATCAACAATCCCCTGCATAAATACAAACTTGTTGGGGATTTTAGCCTAGGATCCCACGTGAACCGAAGGGGGTCCTATGTCATCAGTAGTAGCTTCTGTCACATAACCAAACACATTAGCAATGACTAAGATGGACTATGATAAAGAAGACATATTGTTGAACTCACCAATGTTTGATTGTGGTCTTTCTTCTGGATCTCCTCTTCATGCATTAGTGCCTTTCCTTTAAGGAGACTAGCGTATTTGTTATTCAATGGAGGCTCCTCCTTGCCAAAAGAAGGATTCTCCCTGATAACAAGAGCCCCTATCTTAATTGTAGGAAGTCCCTTCCTTTTGACATGGGCCCTTCTCTCTAAGACTGGGGTCCCTGCATCTTTATTCATCATCCCTATCCTAAGGATCGACACCTCTTCTTTGCCTTCTTCTTTCTCTTCTTCTTTTGGTAATCAAGAAACTCATTGCAGTAGCTTAAAGCAAGTTAGCCTAAGGCAAATGCTACGCTATGCTACGCCACCTAGCATAGCATAGTGTAGAAGATAATAGCAAAGTAAGCACTGAATGAAAGCACTTACCAATAGGGGGTTGCATCCTCTATAGTTTAAGTCGTAGTTTTTGCCCCTCCTCTTCCCCTGTGTGAAGGGTTTCCTCTGCCAGAGGAGGCCTTTTCTATTGCAACTTGCTAGCCACAGTCTCAGCTATGAGACGTTCATCCTATGACACACTACCATTCACAGAGGGAGGCATCTTGCCTACGCTGTCTTGGCCACGAATGTTGTAGGCCACCCAGTTCTTAGTCATTACAGAAAGCAACTCCCCAATTATTTCTTGGGGATCCTGGGCTCAGATGGTCTGAAAGATCTGGCAAATCTAAGGTCTAAAAATCTAGTCACGATTTCACATGACCCAGACTCATTTCTCCTGGACCACCAAAAAATCTACGAAATGCTTAATGCAGCCTATATAAAAGGCATAATGGATGTTGGAACGGAACTCCATTTTTGTATGATGGGTGACATTTTCCTATTTATACATGTGTTTATGGTTTTTTTGGGTCTACCCCCATTCTTAAATCTTAGTGCTGAAGTCTTTTAGATCCTAACACATTTGGTCTAGCAGGTCCATCTACATATGCTGCTCTATTAGTTCGGGGTGGTCTCGACATTCTGATGCACAAATGTCCAAAACCTAGTGTGGTCTACCATAGCTGTGCACCAGTCCTTGTTGTTAGTGTTGTGGACCATGAGGAACTCATTCTTAGACTTGAGGTCCTCCACCTTAGCCCTTAGGTCAGCCTCCCTTTTCTCAGCCTTTTGGACCCACTTCCACAGGTCCTCGTTGGTACGCTTGCACTCCCATAGGGAGTGAGCCAAGTGCAAAGTGCATTTGCAAATCTCATCGTACACACGATGAGACACATCGATCACTTTCGATAGAAATGTGGACATAACACTGACTTTCAAAAGTCGTGTCGGGTGCCATTTGAGTCGAGAAGCTGCTATGACATAAAGAACATGCCAATCGCATTAGCGTAGCACAAGTGGCAAACTCAAGAAACGTTAGCATAACTATGCAAGAGCAGAAGACAATACTACCTACCTACTTCAGGGTCCACCTGCTGAAGTTGACCAATCATGTCATCAACAATCCCCTGCATAAACACGAACTTGTTGGGGATTTCAGCATAGGATCCCACATGAACTGAAGGAGGTCCTATGGCATCAGTAGTAGTGTCTATCACATAACCAAACACATTAGCGATGACCAAGATGGACTATGACAAGGCAAACATATTGCTAAACTCACCAGCATCTGATTGTGGTATTTCTTCCAGTTGATGCAAAACGATGATGGTAGTTTGATATTAAGTTCCTCCTAGGTCCCTATGGAGCTCCTCTTCATGTGCTGGTGCCTTTTCATTAAGGATACTAGCATCCTTTTTATTCAAGGGAGGCTCCTCCCTACTAGAAGAAGGGTTCTCCCTGATAATGAGAGCCCTTGTCTTAACCGCAAGAACTCCCTTCCTTTCAACACAAGTCCTTCTCTCTGAGACTGAGGTTCCTGCGTCTTTATTCATCATCCTTGTCCTAAGGGTCCACACATCTTCATTACCTTCTTCTTCCTCTTCTTCTCCTGGTGATCAATAAACGCATTTGCTTTAGCTCAAAGAAAGTTATCCTAAGGCAAATGCTATGCTACGCTACGCCACCTAGCATAGCATAGCGTAGAAGACAATAGTAAAGTAAGCACTAAATGAAAGCACTTACCAATAGGAGGTTGCATCCTCTACAGTTTAATTCACAGTTTTTGCCCCTCTTCTTCCCCCATGCGAAGGGTTTTCTCTACCAGAGGAGGCCTTTGCATCTGCAACTTACTAGCCACAGTCTCAACTATGAGACGATCACCCTGTGACACACTACCATCCATGGTAGGAGGCATCTCACCTACACTATCCTAGCCACAAACGTTGTAGGCCACTCTTTTCTTAATCATTACAAAAAGAAACTCCCCAATTATTTTTGGGGGGTCCATGGCTTGGATGGTTTGAAAGATCTAGTGAATCCAAGATCTGAAATCTGGTTGCAATTTCGCATGACCCCAGACTTCTTTCTCCTAGACCACCAAAAACTCCACGAAACGCTTAAGGAAACCTATATAAAAGGCGTAATGGATGTTGGAACGGGACTCCGTTTTCGTAAGATGCCCCAAGATCTCATTCCACAAGCCTTTACATAAATACTTGGCCTAGTTGTAATGGCTCCCCTCCTCCATAACCTCACGCATTATCTAGGCTTTCTCAAGCCCCAGGACCTTTCCTTGGGTGAGTAGCTGGGAGAATGTGTGAGCGTAAAAAATAGGGTAAACCTCCTTGGCAGGTCCTTCTTTGAGCTTATTCATAGTGAGCCCCTTGTGCTCCTTGGTAAGCCCCAACCACTCTTGAATGTCCTTCTTCTGAAGGGTCA
This sequence comes from Gnetum montanum, assembly GCA_015680685.1. Taxonomy (NCBI): domain Eukaryota; kingdom Viridiplantae; phylum Streptophyta; class Gnetopsida; order Gnetales; family Gnetaceae; genus Gnetum; species Gnetum montanum. Next base: position 25,059 of record MNCI01028635.1, on the reverse strand, counting down.
ACTCTATCTTTGACTTCAACCTTATTGGAATGCCTTCGGCAAGGTCACCGAACAGATCCAGGAATAGCTAGTCATTAACATCAATGACCACCCACACATCATGCATGCATATGTGAAAGTAGCTCACCTTGGTGGAAAAGGATTTGACTAGGGTGAGCATCTTGGTTGCAAGAATGTTCAAATTTAGGGCCAGGAATAGATCCATAGGCCCCACCTTTTCAATATTCTGGACTAGGGAGTCCAAGGACACATCATTCAACCAGCATTGGCTTGTCTCTACTTCCCCATACTTGAAGTAGACATTTTCCCCCTATTCCTTGATGGTTACCACCATCACCTCTTGAGGCTTGCTCACCCATGTAATAGTTCCACATAAACATTTAGTAAAAATCGTAGAAAATTCAAAAATTGTAAAGACACTTAAACATGTGGCACTTACTGCTTGACCTACTAGATCAGTATGGTAGTGGGAACTATGGGAGTTCAACTAGAACTTGTTCAATCATGGCCGATTTGAAGGGTTCTGCCCACTCCCCATCAAACTAGCCTTTTCCCTTGCACTAATTGTAGGGAATAGAATACACACCTAGGTAGGTGTGGTATTTACCCCCGCATTGACTGATGATACCCGCCCGTAGGTTCTCAGCAGAAGAGAACTCCTACAGGGATATCTGTGCTATGGTTAGTAGACCCAGTAGGTTGTGAACCCCACCCTTGCCAATGAAGAACCTGGTAGCAAATGCATACTATTAGCATTAGGCCAATATGGCTGATGTGACATAAACACAATAGAACAAGGCTGAAAAACTCACTCGCCAACATAATAGACAGTCCCTTGAGGGTTCTGGAAGCACATCTTCATAAAACGTGCGAGGAACAATGTGTTGAAGTGGTGGTAGTAGCTATACTCAGGCATTTCCTAGATCTAGGGTAAGTGCCTTAACCCTATTGGATGCTTACTGGATCCTTCTCCCCACCCAGTCATGATAGCCTCATCGGTCAAAAACCTTAGAATACCTCAACTTGCCCTAGGAAAAATGGTTTCTATTATGTTGGCCACCTCCTCCTCCTCTAGGGAGGACCAAATTATCACGCTAAAGTTGTCAAGGAGGAATTGTAGAAAGTTCTGTGTGAAAACACCACAAAATTTTTGCCTAACACTTTTAGACAAGATTCAAGTTAAGTCATGCAGCTACCCAAGCATGAGTATAGCATGACCAAACTTGGAGGCCTCTGAAACAACCCCCGATGGTTCATGATTCAATAAGCAAAGTCCTCCCAGGGTCCACAAGTAACTGCACCAACTTCTAATATCTAGAATCAAAAGTTTTGGGCCCAAAATGCTTGGTTTTGCCTAAGTATACTTTGGCTACTTTTTTAGATGCTACACAGTGTAAGGATCAACATCACCAACTTTTGGAGCCACAAAATTGAGCCAAAATAGGCCAAAATCAAGCATAAGGATCCCCATGACCTTCACCAAGGTCCCTAGTAGCTCCTAGCCTCTAGAAAATAAAAATTTGGGCCTCAAATATGCCACTTTGACTTGGTGACGCTAGGGTTACTTTTCAGATGCTACCCAACGTAAGGCTCAACGTCATCAACCAAAATAGGGCTAAAATGACATCCAAATCAGCCCAAATTTGGCACACAGAACCTTCATGGCCCATGCATGTAGATCCACTTGGAAAATAGGTCTCATAGGTCAAAAATGGGTTCAAAATGCATTGCTTTCAGGTCATTCACTGTTAGTCATGCTGACATGCTTCCAACAGCGTAAGGATTAGTGTCACCAACCAAAATAGAGCCAAAACAGCCTCTGAATGAGCTCAAACTTGACAAGAAGCACCCTTTTGACCTCATACATGTAGATCCACTTTGAAAATTGGTCTCACAGGTCAAAAATGGGCTCAAAATGCATCATAAACATTGGACACGTTAATGGTCACGCTGACACCCTGGGACGTTGGACGCCAGATGCTAATGCCAAAATAGGCTACGCACACATCAGAGCCAGATCCATGCATGCTGGAGGCCTTGGTGGAGCAAAAATAGCATATATCTATAGATCTGGAGGCTAGACATCCAGATCCACTCTTGTCCTTTAACATTCTTTGTACATTTTGCATTTTTCAGCATATCAAGCTCTTACGCTATGGATTACACACATCAGCATAAGAGATCTTGGTCACACTGCACACTGTACATTGTAACAATTTCTATGCATTTTGGTCAAAATGGTCACACGTGTCACCTAATCCACATCCCATGCATCAAAACCGTATAAATACCCCGATTTTCCACTAGATCGAGGTTGGCAAATTTGATCATAGAGCATCCTGTACACTTGTACATTGAACATTCTAGGCAACATTTCATACACTAGGCATCAGACTTGGTCATGCTGAGCAAGGGTAATCTTCGTCATGCTGCAGAACCTACAACCAGAAACCTGTATTCCTTAGCATCCATTCACATCCATTGGGGCTAAACGTCAGCCTTGCAATCATTCTGCAACTACATTCTGACAAGTGCATGTCTTTGTAATTTTCAATAAATACAAACAATTACATTTTTGCCAATCATATTTATAGTTTACATTATTTTTTTTGTTGTTTATGTTGTTTACACCTTGTTTGCACTTATCCACGTTTACATTTGCATTTTTTTACGTTTGTTTATGATAACTTGGCACAGTGCCATTGCGTGCGCTAGGGGAAGTCATTGTTTGATCTACATGTAGATCATCAAAGGAACTCTGCCCTCATTTTTCTAGCTTTCCCTCATGTGATGGTAGGGTCTGCTGTATCTCTCCAAAGATCTTTAGGTGTTCATTTTTTCTTCCAACCTTATGCCGACGATTTCAAATAGTACACTATGCCCCTTTCCTAAACTAGACCCCCTACTCTTTCATGCATATCTGTGGAGGAGAAGCATTAGCCATAGGTCTACTCACATGATATAGGACCCCTCTAATTTTCAAAACAATCATCCTGGGCCTCAGCACCACCCTACACAACACAATCAGCGAATGTTAGCATCATATCTAAGGGCAATACATGTGCAATGTAGCGATGCCTAGCAGTTCACGCATATAGCGTAGCGTAACCCTTTGCCCACACATAGCATAGCAACGGCATGAAGGCCTAGCATAGCAAGAACATGCAAATAGCCTAGCATAGCAACAGAATAATTGGCAACATGCCCTAACAAAATAGGTGTTATACTGTCGCATCACACATGGCCTAGCCTACCTAAGGGTTTTATGTTACGCCATTTGAAGGTCAAGCAACTTAAATTGCCCAAGCCCCCACGGTTATGACAACCATGGTGGTGGTGGTTTAAGTGGCCTTGCATGCAACTATGATGTAACTTTTATGCATCTGCCACGACCGAAATGGCAACAGTGGTGATGCAAGGGCCAAAATAATGCAACAACAAAAAAACATAGGAAGCCAATAATGGATGCAAAATGAATAAAATACAAAGCAAAAGTAGAGAACAACAGAATACACAAAACAAAAAAAGTAGAGGAAGCATAGTAACCTATTGGGTCAACGGTGTTCTCTTTCGTGCTGCAACATGCACTTGTGTCGCGTGCCCTAGGGTCTTCTTCGTCTCCTCAACCTTTGAAAGCACCAAATGAGTCTTAGGAGCCATTGTCCTGCATGCAGATCTACTCTCTTCACTGTAAAAACTCACCTTGCTAGTTGTTCGCACAATTGCTTTATGCTCTGAAATCGCCTTGTGCTCCGATGTGGGCTCTATGCTCTTATGGTAAGAATGGAAAAATTGCCAATGTTTAACCCCTATTTATGGTCATAATGATAAGATAGGGAAACTTGCCACTCTCTCTTTCCGATTAATGTAGAGCATATTGTAAAGCATAGCATGCTTGCCATGACATCGTAGCACTATTAGCATTAAAGCCTTGATACACTTGAAGCCAACCGTTCGCTTGCTTTCCCGAAAACAAAAAATATATATTTGCTTTCATTACGGGTCTAAAAATACCTTAAACTAGCAATCCTAGAAATTGCAGCGTGATCAGTCCGAAAAGACCTTAAACTAGCAATCCTAGAAATTGCAGCGTGATCAATCCAAAAAGACCTTAAACTAGAAATCCTAGTGTAGTTGCACCTCTAACGATCTAAAAAGATCCTAAACTAGTAGTTTCAACCTATTACATTCGTAGTCCGCAATGACATTAAACTAGCAATTCCACATTCTTACATGGGTTGTTTTGCATCTTCTCATAATTTAACATTTCCACATTGATAGTGTCACAATTTCTAGCAGTTTCATTTTTTCATGTCAATAGTTCGCATTTTCATATTAATGGTTTTGCATTTCTCATATCCGCAATTTCCCATTTCGCATATTATCATTTTGCATGTTACAATTTGGTAGTCTGAAACGACACTAAAATAGCAGTTTGGCATTTGCATATCGACAATTTCATAACTTCACACTTTGCATTGCTAGTTTTACATCTTAACCAGTTCTGCACTCTTATGCCTTGGTGGTCTACCATGACCTTAAACCAGAAAACTTTCAATCTTTACATCATCACACTTCGCAAGTTGCATCTCTACTTTGCAAATTCTCATTATACACAATCTCTGCCAAAAAATGCCTCTTAACTAGGCTTTTATCTCACGTTGGCGGGTTGAGCAAGAGATGGAAATCCATCGCAACCTTTTCATGCCCTTAATGTTAGTAGGGCCACATCGTAAAGTTGCAAGAAAATTGAACCCCAACCCGATCGATTGGGAGTCAACCATGACTAGCATGATAGTAGCCTTAGAAGCATCCCCAGACTGGCCCAAGCATCTAGTCTAAGCCCTAAACTTAGAATCTGGGGATGTAACTGAAGACCCTCTCATTGAGACACCTATGAACACATAAAAAGTGGAGATGAAACGTTAAAACTCAGCTCCCTCCTAGACACACAAATGCACAAAAATGTAGCCAAGATTCTACAAGACAACATCAATGTCTTTTCTTGTCAAAAGTCAAGACATGTGACACATGCCAGAGATATGCAAATCTCATACACATAGCACCTATAGACCTGCACCCAATGCAAATCACATGGTCCTTCCAACGATGGGGACTAGACCTCATATAACCTACCATGCCTAAGTCCTAATTAGGGCATAGTTTCATTATCACCGCCACTGAGTACTTTACCAAGTGGGTGGAAGCTATCCCCCTGAGGAAGATGACATCTTAGCAAATCTGCCATTTCATCCTAAACAACATCGTAACTAGATTCGGGCTACCAATGACTATTGTGATCCACAATGGGCCATAGTTCAATAGTACAAAAACCCAAACCTTCTACAACCATCTAGGCATTAAACAATCATTCTCCTCCCTGTACTACCTACAGGAAAATGGACAGGCGAAGGCTACAAATAAGTCCATCATCAAATTGCTGAAGTGGATGCTTAACAATAGCAAAAGGTGATGGTATGAGCAAATCCTCTACATTCTATGGGCCTACCAGATGACGTGCAGGACTACAACAAGTAAGATCCCTTACAGCCTTGTTTATGGATCTGAAGCTATGTTGCATCTTGCGTTGCAGGTACCATCACTCTAGATGATCCTATCCGACGTTGTGAGCGAAGCCCAGAATAATGGGTTGCAAATCATCAACCTTGACTCAATAGAGGAGGAGCACACGCAAACGTTGAGATGCATAAAGCACTACTAGAGCAAGAAACAGCAAAAGCATTGTGCAGACCTACATTAGCAGCCAGTGTAGAAGGGAGACCTCATCCTCAAGGTCATTCGTGAATTCTCAGCCAACTGGGAAGGTCCTTACTTGGTTACTAAAGCCTTCGGGAATGGAGCCTTCAAGCTAGTGAACATGGATGACAACGAGTTCACCAACCCGATGAATCATTCGTACCTCAAGATGTACTACATTTGAAGCACAACAGTAGCCACCACCATCCGCTATGACAATAAACTGGCAACGACATCGAGTAGCGTCCACAATGATGTTAAACTAGTGGCATTGAGCACAATCCACCACAATGTAAAACTGGTACAGCTAATCCACCACAAAATAAAATTGGCACGGCTCGTCCACTATGACATTAAACTAGCATGTATGCTCTATTGGGACCTTAAACTAGCATAGTGGTCCGCTGAGACCTTAAACTAGCACATGGTCTACCAAGACCTTAAACTGGGTTCGCGTTGCATCCCCAGCATGCACTAGCACCAAATATGCATTAAACGAATGGGTGTGATGCCGACATGTGGGAGGGTAGTTGCAGCTCTAGAATGCAGTTCACGCCACAATGGGAATGCGATCTAGAACACATGTGATGTCACCACCCTTCGCATCATGTTGATCCTCCAGAAATGTCGTATGACATCAAACTAGCCCTCCCGGACCGACCACCATTGCCCCTTGCCCTGACAGTAGTTCTTTGGCCAATGCCTACCGTTGGAGTTACGGTAGTATTGTGGGCCAACCATAATATTGTTATCCTTCAGCCCCCTACCAATGATGTTCGGTTATGTGGTAGCTGACCCCATAGCTAAATTGGGAAGGTATGCCCCTGGCAGGGATTCCAGTGTATCCACACTAACACTAGTGTCCTCGACGCCAGCTCCTCCACGTAGATGTTGCCAAAACCATTGTTGGCCTTCCTGCTTTGGACACCACACACTAGCACAAGTGTCCAAAGGGCTTCAACAATGTTCATAGCTAGCAAGACCTTTGCCCTCATCGGGCAAGGGCACGTCTTGCTACAGCAGCAAATGCTACAACATCACAAAGTGAGTGCCTCAACTAGCTTGACAACTTTAGAGCGCAAATCTCATGATGCGCGTAACATAGCTCATCGCATGGGAAGCATCTACATAGGACTCCATGATGTGCATAACATAGCTCACCACATAGAAAGCATTTATAGGCAAGTCAAAACCCTACATAGATGCAACACAACTCATCTTGGGAAAGACACCTGTCCTACAGGAGGTCGGAGGTCAACGAGAGGTAAATATGAAAATGTACACAAGTCCCTCATGAGCACTCCGATGAGGGACTCTGCTAAACATCATCTTTGTCCTTCTCCTATGCCTCCTTCCTCCCTGCTTCACCTTTTCCTTTCAATGCAATAGTCTGAAGCGTGGGCAAGCGACGTCTCAACACTCACCAAGCAACGATAGTAGCGTTTTGTCTCCCATGGTGTTTCGTTTTCTTTATCAATGTCTATCAAGAACACCCATAAAATGTTGACAAAGAGGCGCCAATGAAACACCCTAAGAAATTCGAAGTCATTCTTGCTTCACCAAGTCTTGTAATTGATGCAGCACTACGATAGTTCTTCAGGAGGAAAATGCTCTGAACTCAAGCTAGCTAGTTCAAAAAATTTTCTACTTTGGGTGTAAATAGGCTCTACGGATCATCCTACCTGTCCACCTAGGTAGTTTGCCCAACCGATAGCCTACTCAAAAATGGTGCAAAGAGTTGATAACAGCACTCAGGATGTGCAAAATAGTTTGGCAAGTTTTCTAAGTCACAAAGTCTGCTACGCTACGCTACGCCCCACTATGTAGTGTAGCAAGCTTCAGAAAATGATCGCAGAATGAAGCACCATGCTATGCTACACTATGTAGCATAGCGTAGCATGGTAAAAGCTATACAGCTAGTTCCATCGCCCAACTTCAAGTCCTTCAACAATATCCCTTTCCATCAGGAAATGGAAGACCATATCTGCTGCTATGCTACACTAAGCTACATGGCACAGTGAGGCATAGCAATCCTGTGGAAGAGACAAAAGGCAGCTCAAACGATAGAATTAGCAAGTTTGCAAGTCTTGCAACGCAAGAAGCGAAGTTTGCAAATTGGCAAATTTTTCGTGACTAAGGCTAGTTACTATGCTACATAGCGTAGCAAGTATACAGCCTGCATGTAGCAAAATGCATGATAAGGTGCTACGCTACACCAAGCATGCTACACTACGAAATCATAGCAAAGCATGCAGGTGGTTGTGAGACATCAATGCACTTCACTTAATTGAACCATTGGCACACATCTCCAGAGACTGACGACGTAATTATGTCATGATAGTCTTATAGTTACGGCATGGTAGGCTCGCATTACAATGGTCATGCAGGTCCAACAGTCATGCATAACATGTGCAACACTAGCAAGTCAACATGGGCCTAGGGCACATGGCATCCAAACTACTCCTTTTGCGTGCCCTTTAGCCCTATAAATACCCCAATGAGTAGTGCTCAAAGGGATGGACTATCTCCTGGTTGGCCCCTAATGTCCTAAGACAAGCACTGTAACATTGAGCATTAAGCATTGTAATCTTTTTTTTTGGCACTGCAAATAGTTAGCATTTTCAGTTGGCATTTTGTTCCCTTCCCTTTTCTACCACCTTGGTATAATTTTCACATTGTCAGCTTCTAAGTCCGTGCCCAAAGCACATAACCATTTTGCTCTACACGTCCTGGTTACTCTCGGGACCTCTGCACTCCTCAACGCTATGCAACCAACTGTATCCATCTTGACAAAGCAAGCTTGTAGCTTCGAAGTAGTGCATTTTTCTAACTGCATTTTACTTGGTTTCCTGCTTATTACTGTGTTTTACATTATTCTCTACTTTATTTACTTCTAAGCATTACTTCATGCTTTCATTCCCGTTTTCAAATTATATGTTGCAAAAAGCTATATAGATGTCAACTAAGTCCTTGTCTGATCAACCAGACCATTCAGGGCACCCTGTATCCACTCACACTCAGCATGGCCCTCCTGTGGATACACGGTCGAAACTGTTGAGCCTGCCAACCCCTCGATGTTTTCCAATCGCTAACATTTTCAGTCGCTACAAGAAGTATTAAACCAGTTCTTCAGAGGATATATATACTTATGTGTGGTAAATTGGCGATTCCAGATAAATTTTGATGCACTCGAGATTGGCGATTCTAGATAAATTTTGATGAACTGATCAAGTTGGATTCGGGAGCATGTATAGAAGCACATTATGCATGTTGGATTCAAAGCATGTACAAAAGCACATTATATCCACCTTGGGTACATATTTCATAATTTCCAATAAAAATTTTTTTGATACATATAAATTGAAATAGTCACCTTGCCTTGCCTTACCTCACCTTGTATTATTCTTGCTTTGTTGTGTGTTAAAATCTTACCTCTTCTCCTACTCTAAATCTTAGAGAAACGTCATTTCATGGTTAAGTGGCTAGCAAGCAATCACGATTCATGGCATCGGCATGAAGCTAACCACAAAAAATAAGGGAATACGAATGAATAAACAAACACATGGAAAACAAGCAAAAGGGCTACTTTGGTAACCAAAGGCGGAAATCAAGTTTGAATGGATTGGCCTTTGGAAGCGTCAAAATTTCTGCCATGACAGAAACATTCACGCGTGGTTATTGGTCATTGCTGATCTTTTCTCCTTTTTTCATCTCTGCCTAAAAAAGAAAATAGGGTCATTGTCATGGGTCATGAGTCATGAGTCATGAACATGATGGATGGATGCTTGTTTACCTTTTTTTGAAAATTTGATTGCTTATGAAACAATGAAGCCCACCAGCACATGGCCAATAGCCATATGCAAGCTCATCGTGCTCTATTTTTACTTTCCCCTTCATCTGACTAGTGTTGATTTCCATGGTGCTCTATTTTTACTTTCCCCTTCATCATAACTAGTGCTGATGCCCCAATGTTCAAAAGGTTTTCAATCATGGTAGGTGAGGTGAGTTACTAGCCTAGTTTAGTTAAGTTGTGTCATTTTATAATGTGGATTCTTCAACATGACCCCATGGTGCTGCTCATAGGTCATGGTTGAACAAAAGCATTAGCAAACATGATTTGTTATAAATTTGATTGAGGCTTGATGCTTAATTTCATTCCTGGAAAGATTGGATTGAGTAACAAAAGGGTTTCATTTTATTGCTATCATTTTGGTTGTTGTAGAAATTATATATTTGGCTGGATTTTGGCTCTTGATTAAGGAAATAGATTCGATGCCCTCCATACCTTTGCAATTTTTCTTACTTTAGTTTAATGGTGATATTGTAATCTTTTATGTAATTTTTAACCATTAACAATATTTTGGATTTACATTCTACAATTTTTTTATGATATATAAGATTTAATTTTTCAAAAAAAAAACCTAATATGTTTAAATTTTCTCTATCACATTGCAGGATACGAACTGGTCCCCACTTTTTCATTGAATCCTCGATTCCTCGCTTCAATGAATCTGATTCTTATGATGCATAAATATATTCTAAAATTCTCTAAACTCAAGATACTAGAGAGCTCTAAGCTCAATATTTACCATGAACATGTAAAAATGAATGGTAATGATGCAGCAATCACTCACTGGCCTTTTTGCTTTGTAAAAAAATGAATATGCCAATGACTAGCTAATGATACTGCTTCTTAAGCTGTAGAAATAAAGGAAAGAGAAGAACAACCATTGTGTTCATGGAAAGTGAGAATACTTGTAACAATGTTGCCCCGACATTGCCTAGCACCCCAAGGAATTCATGAAGATCCAATGGATCTGGGCCGGAAGACCTAGGGAATACGCCTTCAGCAAGCAAGCAACTAACGAGTGAGTGCAACCAGAAGCATAGATTCTTAATGTACACGACCACACGCCTCATGGAGGGTAACCAACTCCAAAATGAGGACAATTCAAACAAGCGCACATACACAACCTTGTAGACAACATCGGTGAGAGGGGAGACGATGCACCTACAAGGGAAGGTGCCTCACCCCTAGATCCCTCATGATCTGGTACAAGGTGTGGCTTGGCACTGCACCAAAACTATCTAGTCTTGGTTGCCTACATATCTACGACCACCATAGAATCAGGGCCATGTAGTTCTCCATGGAGAAGAGGGGGAATGAAGAGGACTTAGAAGATAGTTGTAACAAGAGGGTGTCCTGTTGCTATCTTGGTACCACTAAGCCAGGGTGGGTTTTGTAACACTTGAGAGCCACCCGAGGGCACCTCAGAGTGTTCCATGACCCCTGAACCATGGGGAGAGCCCAACAGAGCCACCACTCTAGGACATCTCTCACAATACTCCCCCACACAAAGAAGTGATGTCCTCAAAGTAGAGCCTAGGATAGCTTCAAGTGTACACTTCTACATGGGTTTTGAACTCCATCAATTTTGGGGATCTGTCAACTCCTTAGATGCTAGGCTTGAAGGAAGGTACCAAACCCAACACCTGTTACATCCTTCCACCCAATGCCTTACATGAAATGTAAGGGCACTTGGAGGAAGCCCAAGACTTTCCTTCTCTATGCGAGTGGGAGAGTCCAACCCAAAGGGCCAACGTCTCTAAGGCATCCCCTAGATTCGTCCCTTCTAAGGGTCTAGAGACATATCTTCTTGCATAAACCCATAACTTATGCAAGAAGATCACTCCTCTTCCACAAGTCCCACCAAGTTCCCCTATGAATGGCATCTCAGCATCCATTTTTTTTGTTTTTGAGGGTTCACCAAGGCCACTACCCTTGGTGAGGGACTTGGGAACATCACATTGAGAGGGAGGACATGCTCCTAAGAGCCATGTCTCCACAAGCAACTCGTGCTTGCCAGAACTCCATGTTCTGCTACTCGCATCGAGACCCATGGGATCTCACTAGTGCAACCATCTAAGCATTAATTCCACATGCATTGGTACCATGCACATTCTCTTTTCTCATCATGTTTTTTCAATCTGGCATGAAGGGTGTCAAGCATGTTCACCCTTACAAACAAGGTACATGAACATATCTTTAAGCTTGACCTTGCTGTTTATAGACACCATCATCGTATGCCTCAATTCTTCATTCATCATTCCATAGTATTCCAATGAGAGAGAAAAGATCCAAAAATCTATTTGGAAACTTCTCCAAGAGGCTAACATACAACAAGCCCCAACTATCAACAACACCTCTTATGATTTTCCAACATCGAGAATGCCTGCTTGAATGTTAGAACAAGTGGAGGGTCAATTGGGCAACCAACCCCATGACAATCCCTCATCACCTGTCTCATATCAGCCATAAGTACATCATAGAATGCAACCATAATATCCCCTTCATGGAGAAGGATCACCCACATTAGCCACCTACAAACAATCCTTCCCATACCAAGTTATGGGACAAGCACCATTTTCTAAACACAAGGTCCAGGAATGAATACAGAGTCACCTCAGAGAGTAACCAAATCATGAATTCTCCGAGGAACATCAACATTCTTAGAATTTGCATTTCCCCACTATATCAAGAACAACTGCTAATCTCATGATCAACACCTTTCAATAGATTTTGCATTGCAGGAAGGATCCTCTTTGAGAGGTTTCTTCCATAGGTAAGTATAGTAGCCCAGCTATACCTTACCCATCATACATGCCCAAATAGTCAATATAGCCAATTGAACCATATCGTGGAACTATCACCAGCTGAGGGAAGACATGGGTTCACAAGTCTTATCCAATTCAATTTTTCCCCTTGAGAATAACTCGAGACACCTAGTAGTTAATCCCTTTGATCAAGAGGGATTTTTGTTTCATCTTGGGAGATCTAGGTTTTTATTTCATACATCCCAATCAAGACCATTTACATCAATTTGTGGTGGACAAGGCCACACCACTACCTATTGTCATTCACCCAAACAACAAACACAAGTCAACAACAACATCTTGCCCATAGGAGGACCATGTCCTCAAGATAGTTTTTACATGGAATGGGCTTTCATCAACATCATTTACAACTGAAACACAAAATGATTCATCCTTGAATGGTTTACAATAAGGATGGTCTACTAGAAAACCCCAACAAGGAAGCTCCTCTGAAGACCCAAAAACTAAGAGTAGACAAGATCATGCCTTGTTTATAAGAAGAGCAATATGTGTCTTTAATTTACATCAACAACACAACCTCACAAGGTAGGTTTCATAAATTTCCCCAAGGTAACAAAATTTTGTCTCTAAGAACAAGCCCCACAAGTTCACAAACATGGGACCATAGCTAGCGACAAGTCCCAACATTAACTACTTCTAGGTCCCAAATAGGAGACAACCATCTCAATACCACCTACCTTATTATTTCAAAAACTTAAGAGGGCATTCATTGAAATGGAGAATGATCCCTCACGATCAGCTCTGCTATCCCACCAGGGAGGTAAGAGCACCAACAAGAATTAACCTCATACCAAAGACATGGGACAATACATCCAAGAGGGACTGTGTGATACCTCAGTGTACATAAGGGATAGAGTACATGGGAGAATTTAGCAAAACACCATAGCCTGTTAGGCACAACGAGTTCCCAATCATAGAATCACACCATAGACAACAAACACAACAATAAGTCCCAATCTATGAGAGTGCATCATAGCTCTCGAAAGCACCAAAGGCAGTTAGTCACGAGAGCCCACCAACATGCACAAATCATTAGAAACCCCTGATCATGAGAGCATCGACTCAAGTGTTTTGAGCACATTCAAGCCCACCGAGAAAGGCCACTAAGAGAAATCACAATTTCTGTATCTGTAACATCATTTATCCAAGGATGGACCACCATCTCATTGTTTGGGCAATTTCCCCCACAATTGCCTCCAACATGGAAGAGCAAGTCAAGGTGCCACCACCCAGGATTCTACTCAAATTCACCATTAGCCATCATATTGATCTAAGTTTCAGTCACCATCGATCATCTGTGGACAAGATATTTTCCAGTCTAGGAACACAAAAGAATGTGTTCCCAAGATTTGTCCTATATCAAGGACATTCATAAAGCATACACCATCTAGGCATGCCAACATCATCAGGAACACATGGCATCAGTTCAAGAGCATAATGGGCAAGATCATCTGTTCATTACAACATCATATCCCAACTGAAGCATTTTNAAGATTTGTCCTATATCAAGGACATTCATAAAGCATACACCATCTAGGCATGCCAACATCATCAGGAACACATGGCATCAGTTCAAGAGCATAATGGGCAAGATCATCTGTTCATTACAACATCATATCCCAACTGAAGTATTTCTCATGAGGTTTTTAGTAGGATTATACATCAAAGAATAATAGCCATTTACAACATATAACAAGGGTTCTTTAAGAAAAGCACTAGGGAAAACACCATACATCAAGCTTGGCCTTGTCACAATGTGTGGCATAGGACTACAACCAAGGGACAACTGAGTCACATGGGCAATACATCCAGCACTTTTGAGTGCATACAACCAAATCGAGAATATTGCAAGGTTACATTTCACACACCCACGGATAGGATTACATTCATATATGGGAACATATATGGTATTTGGGAATGCCACCCAAGCCTAAAAGGCTATAGGACAACTACCCAAGCCCATCCTAGGCTGAAGGATTTAGGCCACCAAGAACATCCCATGAAAAAATCATGTTATTTTGAGAAAAACCTGTCTCTATCACGAAGCATACAAGATGATTTGTTATTTCACCACTATCTCAAAAGAGACATGCTCAAACGTCACACTAAACCCACTGCATAAGTAACCTCGAACATAAATGATTCAAGACACGAATGCAACAATTGAATAACGAAACACACCAATTGAGTATCCACAATCCTACCATAGTGGGACCTCATTGCATTGGCCACTCCTGGGCCATCAATATCCAGCATGGCCAAGGATACCATTTCATGCCATCTGCTAGCCTAATATCAGTAGGGTCTATGACAGATCACCATCCTCTGTTAGTTCTCCCCCAGCACAGAGAGGTAAACAAATCATAATGTACCTACTGATCCATCATAGCCAAGGTACTGATAAATCTGCAACCCAATGTTGGGATTCTAAGACCAAATATTCAATTCATGAAGGTCTCAGGAGCACACATCTTTCCGATAGACATAGTGCTCACAGAATTCAATTGAGGTCATCACTAGTTGCAATCTTTGTACATGTGCTACCTGCAAACACTGAGACACAAGCTCGGAAACATAGAAGTTAGCAAGAACATGATTAGCACATTAGCCTCATTCACATCCATCAAACATGATGATATAACAAAGTCATGTCACTCTTGCACATCATAAAATTCTAGACCTCAACAACATGCATAGAGATCAATCATGCAAGACCTTGATGGAGGAATTCGATCCCCACTAAAACAAATGATTTCATCATAAGGCACACCAAGAGAGAGATAGAACACTCTCAAGTTTTTTAAGATTCATACGCAACAATTATTCCCAGCAACTAACACTGGCCTCAACCAGGACCAAAATCTCAAGACAATCGTATGAGTCATGGGCAATAGACATTCATCAACTTAACCCAAAAATAAGGTGGAAGATCAAAGTCTATCCAACAACAAGTTTGCATCAAAAAAATTCTCGCAACAATGAGAAACATCACCGAGGATGCTTTCACAAGAAGACTCTCATCAAACAAGGTGAGGTCTCAACAAGAACCAACAATAGGATGACCCACACCAATAGTCTTCGAATCAAAGTGACCAAGAAATGTTACCAATAAAAATAGTGATACCACAAGCCCAAGGCAACACCACCAGCTCAACAGAGGAGCACACTCGCAAAGATCAGTAATAAGGGCAATCATGCCTCATGCACACGAAGTTGTCAAACAAGACAACAAACATTTGGCTTTGGGATGACACAAACAACCATTTCATCCTCAATGTTCCCAACAATAAGTCATATACCGCATAAAACATTTAAGCCTTTCATTACAAATGATAGATGCAACCGTGATAACAGGCATGCAAAATTTGAAAGTGCAACCAAGAAGACATGCATACACAAGTAGATAAACATACAATCGCAAACACGAATGTAGGAAGTCTATCGGCAATGGTCTTAGTCCACCCAGAACAAGGCTCACCAAGAGCACATGTCTGAAAGACCTCCATCCTAAGGTACCTAGGAACCATCTTATCCCCATTTGTATTTTCCCATACTCATTATATCTAGGGTGAGTGGGAGTGCAAAGGATATCATATCTTGCATTATTCAACAAATGCCATCTCAAAACATGTCATCTGGGTGGAAACCGAACTAGAGACTCGGTCCGATTCATCCCAAATGAATCACTGGAGACATGAGGTGGGAGCTCCTTGAGCAAAAAAATTCTAGAGTTGCCAATAGAAATCCTCTCAACCATATTGCATACAATCACAACTAGTTTAACCACAAGTAAACAAGGAGAGGACATCATCAAGACGCCATCATTTATATCCCCATAAAGAGCAACATACATCCATTGCTCACAGTTTCTCATCTATCCCTTTAGGAAGAGTGGAGAACATTACCATCATGAATCTCTTCCAAAATACATAAGGATATGACCCTAGATCACCTAGGTATCAATCCAAAGGGAGCATCAACCAAGCAAGCTTAATGGAGTAACACAACCAAAGAGCACAACCATATCACAACACAAATGCTCTGATACCATCTGTAACAACATTGCCCCGACGTTGCCCAGCACCCCAAGGAATTCACGAAGATCCAATGGATCTGGGATGGAAGACCTAGGGAATATGCCTTCAGCAAGCAAGCAACTCATGAGTGAGTGCAAGCAAAAGCATAGCTTCTTAACGTATACGATCACACACCTCATGGAGGGTAACCAACTCCAAAACGAGGACAATGCAAACAAGCACACACACACAACCTTGTAGAAATCATCAGTGAGAGGGGAGATGATGCATCTACAAGGGAAGGTGCCTCACCCCTAGATCCCTCATGATCTGGTACAAGGTGTGGCTTGGCACCACACCAAAACTATCTAGTCTTGGTTTCCTACATATCTACGACCACCATAGAATCAGGG
The DNA here is from genome assembly GCA_015680685.1 of Gnetum montanum. NCBI lineage: Eukaryota > Viridiplantae > Streptophyta > Gnetopsida > Gnetales > Gnetaceae > Gnetum > Gnetum montanum. The sequence goes on along the minus strand of MNCI01028635.1, from coordinate 8,198 downwards.
CCATGTAGTTCTCCACGGAGAAGAGGGAGAATGGAGAGGACTTAGAAGAGAGTTGCAACAAGAGGGTGTCCTATTTCTATCTTGGTACCACCAAGCTAGGGTCGGTTTTGTAACACTTGAGAGCCACTTGAGGGCACCTTAGAGTGTTCCATGGCCCTTGAACCATGGGGAGAGCCCAAGAGAGCCACCACTCTAGGACATCTCTCACAATACTAGTCCCCATGGGATGAGAAATATGGATTAGAATGTGACAATTTATAAACTGCAAGAAATGTTCTACGGTTGTTTAGGTAACAAAGGAAAAGTATTAGAAACTTGCATGAAAAGGCGATAGCCAATGCCAATACCGAGCAGACAAACAGTTTTGAAAGCTTTTCAATGAAGATGCAACAAAAGATTTAATGGTTGTACCAAGTAGTAGGGTAGTAGAAGGTCTAAGATCTTTGACTGCGCTCTGTCTCCTCAGTGCCTTGTCTAGCACAATGACCAAGGCAACGTGGAACAAATCACCATCACCAACTCACCATCATCTAAAATTTTTTAGAGTTTCCTATCAATGTCTATAAAGCCTACCTATGTAAATTAGTTTGAATGCGGAACAAAGAAATGGGTATGCTATATGCGATATAAGTAGAGCTTCAAAGACTTGTCAATCTTGGATTTCTATGGCTGAAACACATGAACTTCTGGCTCTATAGGAAGGGCTTAGCTCCTTTTTCCATTGACATCTTCCACAACAAAAGCAAGTGGCAAATATGAAAGTCAACATGAATTTTTTAGTTCATTTACTAAAATCTTTTTAAAATTATTTGAGATTATTTTTAGAATGAAATGAAACTTTGAGGTAGGGTTTCTAAGGCTCTGACCACTAAACTAACACCTCAACATTAATGTATTTCAAATTGTTCTTTTTATTAAATTTTTAAACCATTACTAAATGATGTCATAATTGCTTTGTACTCAAGTTCACTTCGTGTTGCATTAGATTTTTTTTATTAGTTTGATTAAAAATGGCAAGAAAATTTCATTCACAAGTTTAAATATAAATAAATTAAAATTTTTGAATATTTCATATAATGTTATTCTTGTATGCTTATTGTCATCATGTATCTGAACAAAGATAAGACTTTATCCTTTTCTACCCTAGAGGAAAGTTTTTACATAAAGATTAAAACTTGAGAAGGCATCCCCAAAACTATTAGTTTTTTTCATTAGATTTTGTTTTTATTTTCATACTTGTTGGAGGCAAAAACTCAAAAGTTACTTCTAATACAGGCCAAGGCCAATCCTTTTCATGCCCTAGAGGGAAGGTTTTTCAAAATTAGTTATAAGGGTGAAAACAAGTATTAGCACCCCCAAAACTGTTAAGCCTTGCCTTTTTCTCTTAGAAATGTTATTGGTGTTTTGAAACAATGATGTGAGGCAGTTTTTATTTAGTTATCTTAGTCATGAACTACAATATGTATTGTTGTTGTTTATTAGTAAATTTTGCAAGAAAATATTACTTCTAAAATGGAAAATATAAAATAAGCTCTAAAATCAAAAGACAAAAATAGTAATACTACATACATAGAATGTAATTGTACTAAAATTAAAAATAGTGATGAGACAAAGTAACAATTCAAGGGCAAAAGTGTAACTATGTTACCCTTGAAAAGCATTGAATGGCACCACCCAAGAGCCATGAAGCAGCAATGATGGAGGGCAAACTATTCCTCAATGCTCACAGTACTTGCATGCACAATATAAGTGCACACAACTCATTAGTCCAAGGTTAGTAGTGTAGCAATACACCTTAGTAAACATACAAGCAATAAAACCAATGAAACATATGCACACATACCAACAACCAATTCCTTAGAGAGCTAAGACACGTTCTTACTCTAACACATTTAGCCATAAGCCCTAATTTGAAGAAAAGGGTGATGGCCTGAGCCAAGGAGGCAAAGCCTTCCCAAGAAGCCTACATATCTTTGTGATGAGGTACAGAAAGGAGTCAAGGCCATGTAATTTTATCAATGATGGTTAAGATAGCATGGAACTTGAGAGGATCTCTATACTCTTCCTACACATATTCAGAGGGAAACAACCTTCAATGCACAAACAAGGTATATTTTTTAATAAAAATTTCTCTCATTAATTAGTGAGGTCTTAGCTTAGTGGTAAGACTACTGATTTTGAAGCTCTAATTTTTTAGTTAAATTTTAATGGAAAATGTTGAATTATAAAGTTTTAATTTAACTATATGTCTTATGGCTAAAAATTATTAAAAGAATGTTACATCAAGATCAACATCCACGTTACATATTTTAGTGCAAAGCTTAACAAAGATAAGTTAAGATATTTTATACAAGGGAGTTCAATGCTATTATTCAAGCCTCAAAGAAGGCATGATTTGCTTCAAAGGAAATTTAGGCTAAAACTATAGAGCCTTAGCTTTATAAACTTCATATCAATTGAATAGCTTCTCGAATTTAATTTTTTCTTAAAATATTTATAGAGCTCAATAAAAACCATAGTTGAATGGTTCCGACATTTCAATCAATAAAGTAATGAAGACTTTAACTAGGAAATTTTGGAAAACCTAAAAGTAGTTAGTTACCTAAGGAGCATACTATGGTGATTTTTATGAGGATATGCTAGGATGCGTTTTGTAAGCTGTAGATGGGTTATTAATCTTTTTGGAAAGTAATTATGCATTGAAGTTCAATCAAATGAAGCATGCTGGAAAATTTGTTTTAGCCCAATAAAAGATAAGACTTATTAGTCTTAGAAAACATATTATTGGGTGTGCATGTAGAAATATGTACTCTTTCATCAAAATATGCATATGTCATGTTTTGAAGGAAGCATGTAGTAAGAAGGCATGTACCAACCATCAAAAAGTAACAAATAGAAAAAATGAATATTGGCTTTTAAAAAAGAACTTAAAAGCTCTAGAAAAAACCCCTAACAAGGTACAAAAATAACTTATATTAAATCTGCAAGAAGGAACCAATAGGATAAACAATATAATAATCTGAGGACCTAAATTTTATACATTAATCTACAATGTAATGAAAATAGTACATAAATGTTAGGATCAACTTTTCTTCTCCTATTTCACTATCATCCTTTGTCTAAATTCTACATGCAGTAAGAAATCAATAACACATATGCTTATGTTGAGGTCTAGAACATCTAGACACTTTCAAACAAGTCCCTATTAATCCTAGAACCACTTGAATTCATCAGAATAGCCTCCAAACATTCCCTAAATATGCCAGAACACCTTGGAATTATCACCAATAAGGCCAACACAAGCAAACACATACAAACAAGACACATAGATAAAAAATTACATTGAGGATTACACAATGGCTAGATGATATCCTCATCATCTCTTCCATCCTTAAAAATGTCATGCTTAATGAACTTTCACAAGTAAGAAGGAACCATTACCCCATGAATTAAGGCCATCATACTTAGCATAACAATTAAGACCCAATGCATCAAAAGCATCATGGAAATGAATACCATTTGAGGTTTTTTTTTTTTCAAATTTTCTTACTGATGGAGGCTTGTCCTCATGCCCCACCACACTTCCTTTAATTGAGCATTTCCTTGGAATTCCTTCTTTTCATTTCCAAGATGACTCAAACATGTAACAAATGAAGAATAAGAAAAAACAAAAGGATTAGGCTTCCTTAACACAACATCTTTTCTTTGCTTATTTTCCCTCTTCTCTACCTTCTTCTTTTGGGTGTTTGGAAGACTACCACCTAGCTCCCTTTCACCATTAGCATCATAATGTAGATTACCTTTACATTTTTCATCCATTTCACAACCAAGGCAATCAAAGTCATTACTATCAATGTCCTCACCAACATCAATAATGATCTTCTCATAATGACTACTACCATAGTCATCAGTATCAAATGCAAAATCATACATATTACCATCATTAGTCTTGCTCTTAATAATAATGATGTCAAAAGTCACATTGCTTCTATCATTCACAACACGACTTATAATTTCATCAAATAATCACAATGATCATGATTCTCATCATCACCATTGAATAAATTACTACCAAGAAAGTGGAAAACTAGCATCCATCACACTAACTTTAACATGAAAGACATTACTACCATTTACAAGGTAAATCATAAACTCACTTACCTCTTCATGGCTTCTCCCATCCATGTTTGGTTTAACTTGATCTTCCACATGTGGCTATCTACTCTCATCATAGCATGAATGTTCAAGATTCCAAATAGAAGTTCTCAAATTAAATGGTTCCTCCTCTTTAAAGGAATCATCAATAACTTCTTCATCCCACTTTGTAAGTAACAACTCAAAAGGTATACTCTCCTCCATGTCTTTAACATCAAATTCATCAAAAACATCATCAAAGTAATAATTATTTCACATACCTTGGCTAGAAGATTCACCTCTCCCATGAGATACCATCAACTTGACTTAGAATCTTCTTTCCTTTACCATAAGGCTTAGAATAAGTGCAAAAGAAATGAGTATCATACCTTCTAGTGCTACATTTGATCCTCCTTAAAGAATTCTCTTGATCTTTTCCACTCCTTTGGCTTTGATCTTTCACCTCCCATGACTTATGATGTAGGAACTTACCTTGATTAGCAACATACACCATATTGGACTTTGAGGATCTCTTGGTTCTTTTGATCAAGCTCTTGATTTCATCTCTTGAAACTTTTAAGTATTGAGCATCAATAAGAAATACTTGAAAATTCCTTTTTTTATTAACCTCTACTTCACTAGATCCTTAATCTTCCTTCCTTCCTTGATGTCTAGAAGATATTCCTTCAAATATCCTCAACATATTTCTCAAGTTAATCTTAAATTTCTTCATACCTTTTTCTCTTGAAGTTTCTGAAAAAATTTGCTGCATATGGATTTTTATTTTAGAAATAACTTCTTACATTTCAATCACAAAAGCCTTAAAGGAGCCTTTGAGCTCCTAATGCTCATGTTCAAGTTCTTGATTAGTCTTCTTCTTATGATCCATGCCTTTCATAGGTCTAAATGTAAAACTTAAAGAAAAAATAATGATATCCAAAAGAAAATGCACAAATATTCACAACAATGTTCCTTTTACTCAAACCAAAACACTAGGCTTCAACATAAAACTGTGAATTTGAAGTAATTCACTTCAAACCCTGGCATTTCAAATAAATTAGTGCTCAATTATCAAAAAGAAACTTGACCTTATAAGATTCAAGTAATTTTTACTAATCTTAGGTCCTCCCAACCCTAGGCTTATATAATCATCAACAATTCTTCAAATTTCTTCAAAAGCTTGATGAAGATTACCAATTTATGTGTGAGTTCCTTCAAACCAGGTGCTTTAATACCAATTTGGTGTGGTGCATACCTTAATAGATCTCAAAAGAATCCATTCCACAAGTTTCCTAAGCAAATTAAGCTTAACAAATAAGAACAACATAAAATAATGGAGAAAATTCTCCCTTTTATTAAGACAACTCTCAATTGTAGAGAAATATATTAAGATTAAAGAGCCAAACTTAACTCACAACTCTCCCAAGGATCTTAGATGCCACATATGTCCCCTCTTAATCTTTACTTGCTTACACTTGGAGCATAAGCTCAAGATAAGACACTTATAATATATTCTTTTAACCTCTCTCAAGTGTTCTCCCTTGCCTCTCACTCAATTTTCCTTGCACAAGCTCTCTCCTTAAGACTAACCTTTTCTTACTTCAAATTAGCTTACTTAAACTCAAGGCTTGGACACTTTTTTTATAGCTTCTTGTGTGACCTTTTGTCTTTTCAACATTCAAATCATAAACTAATTTTCATTATTTGCCAAAGTAGATGTCATATTTGCCAAAGGAGACATCTTGCCCATGTGTAGATGAGTTGTAGGAGACATCTTGCATGCAAAGAAGATGGTGCAGGGGAGATGCCTATCATGTAGGAGAGATGGTTATACTCTAGGAGAGATATCTATCCTAGCAAGGCCAAAAATAAATACACTTATTTTGAGGTCTAGAACATCTAAACACCTCCAAACAAGTCCTCGTTAACCTTGGAATTCATTGAACTCATCAAAATAGACTCCAAATATGCCAAAACACCATGGAATTATCACCAACAAGGTGAACACAAGAAAACACACATAGACAAAAAATTACACTGAGGATTATACAATGATTAGGTATTGTCCTCATTAGTCAAATTGTCTCTGAATTAATAGCTTTTATATTAGTTGTTTTTACTGATCTCAAACAAATACCCATTAAAAATATAACAATAGCCATTGAATAAATATAAAGCCTTACATATTACAAGTATTAAATTAACCATCATTTATAATGATGGTAAATTAATAGTTGAGTTGGAGCTTAGATGTAAAACTCCAAAGAAAACCATCCAAATGCTTGCTATAGTTTTTTTCTATTGCAATTACTATATTTTGTTGTAGTTAAACTCTATGAATTAGTTGTTATTTGACTATGTGAAATTTAAGATTGCTAAAGTGAAGTGGTTAAGTTAAGTTACTTATAGTGGGTTGTGGATATGATTCCAAATTTAGTTGTTTTAATATTTATACTACACAATGGATGCAAAGTATATATTGAAAGGTTTTAATCATCATTTGAATATTTTATTCATGCTAGAAATAATTTTTTGGGTTATGAATTAGTCTATTTCATGTAAAGTGATTAGTATGAATTCTAATCAAAATGCAATATTGATTTGCTAAAGATTGATTAACTCTTTGAAACAAAAATTTTATCATTGTTGCATGATTGTCAAGCTATCATGTAAATTTTTTAAAGCATTTTCATAGCAATTTTTCTAGCCAATTCTTATGCACTTACAACCAAACATGTAGCACTACATAAAATAGTAAGTTTGATCAAGATCACATAGAGCACCACTAGTTTGTCACCATTTTGATGACTCTAACTCATTAATATATCTTATATATTTATGAAATTTATCATTTAATTAAAGCATTTATCCTCGACTGATGAGTGGCGGGTATCTCTACACTCAACCATACGAAACGAGTGTAGCACGCGCGATCCAGTCGAACTCCATAGACTAAATGTCTAGACGCCGCAAGGAACACTTGGGGTTAATTAATCATTGTCTTCCCAGACTTACTTGTTGTTGTCACGTTGTATGGTTAAGTAAGTCTGAGGTATATGATTTTTTTGGTCTTTTATGGTTTTCTCCTATGCTAAGAGGTGAAGGGTGGAGAGCCTAAAACTAACTCTAACTATAGCACTAAGTTCTAGCATCAACATCCATTCCCACTTACCGTACACACCCTGAACTGTGCAACTATGGCTACCAAATGCTAATCGTTACTGGGATCACCACACGTAACGCACGTGCTCAAAGTGGTCGTACTGAGGCACTTAACTAGCCTAAGTGTGATAATCATCAATTCCTTGGCTAGCCGTACACATCCTTGAATGCTCATAACCAAGTTGTACTTATCCCATGATCTAGGAGTTGAGGGTGAGAAAGCCTAATCGCGATGAGGAGTCGATTCCTTGATTAGTCGTACACATTCGTCAATGCTCATAATCAAGTTGTACACATGCCATGCTAACAATAGGTAATAAATGACCAGTAATAAATAACATGTAATAAATCCTATCCATGCACTGCAAGGTTTATCCACTAAGCTCATCTTTATTGCTGTACACAATTTGTGTTCAAGTACAAAGCTACTCGAATAAAGATCTGTTGACTTGGGGACTCCTACTATGGGCACATGGAAATTATTCTATCTCTGGGGTGATCAATCTACCAGAGCTTCGCTACTTTATGCCTAGGAAATGGAATAATGGGAGTGCTACCTCTTATTTATAGATATGGTGACGGATTGCAATATCGCCTACGCGATATCGCAGGGGACGACGTGATATCGCATCCTATCATACCCCCATGACTAAATGAAAACTTTTGCTCGAGTTCATTACAATGATATCGGGCAGGTATGGAATTATTGAGGGAATGGAACTAATGGGATGACATGTGAATGGACCATTATTACAAGACTTGACAAAATTGGGTTTCATGACAACAAGGGTGAACACCATATTACATTGACATCAGGCCACATTTGGTAGCTGGAGAGAAAAGAGAAGAGAAGAGATGAAAGAGAGAAGAAGTCTTGCTGCTACCAATGCCAGATTGTGCCT